>CM077179.1:39434009-39666509 GCA_039654105.1 Coreius guichenoti | reverse complement strand
TTTTGTTGTCATTTGTGTTACATTGCATGTTCAGAGCGTTGTTTTAGTTTTACTAGAATAGTTTCTGTGTTTTTACACTGTGTGTGTACGTGTGTGGGTGTTTGGCAATGGACTTTATTCCCTAAACCATCACAAACACTAACTGGGTTTCTGTTGATTTTAGTGAACATTTGACTGAGTATTTACTCTTTTTATATAAAGGTTTCAATAGTAGCATGAGAGAAATAGGGAACTTGCACTTAAAAAATAACTAACTAATATCCTCGTAACAATTTGCATTAACACATTTAAAGTAAATTTTACTGCTCTGTACAACTTACCTCTTATTATCAAGTAAAATGACTATTAAACTTAACATTCATAAAGAAATTAAGTAAATATTACTTAATTATATTTAAATTCACATATAGAATTAAGTCAAATCTACTTGACAAAGTTAAGTAAATTTAACAAAATTGACTTTTTACTCAGATAATATAACATCAATTAAAGTGTATGCTTTACTTAGAAACATCTAAGTAAATGATACAATAGATATCGTTATCTACACCATATCTACATAATTGGTGGCACTCACCCAAAGAACAGAGACTTGGTAACATTCGATAATAATAATAAAAATAATTATGTACATAATCTGTCATTTTGAGTAGAAAAAAAACTCTAATAATAATAGTTTTATTTTATTCTACTTAATTCCCATCTTCTGTTTTCTCTTTCTAGACCGATACTCTCAACTAGAGATCATGAGTTTGACCATTCTAGCTCCTTGATTCCTTCAACAATAATTTTTTAATACTTTCAGAATTGTTTCATATTAATTGATCATAATAATATAAACAAATCTAAAAAACAATACTATGTTTTAACACATTTAGTACAGTTTTACACTGTAAACCCTAACGCTCAAAATAATTAATTGGTTTGAGTAGAGCAGGGGTGTCCAAACTTTTTTAAAAGGGGGCCAGATTTCGATGTTGTGGACACACCCGGGGGCCGGTTCCCTTTCGATTTATATATATATATATCACATGTTTTGTTTCTTGGAAACATGACATATTTGACAAAAGCTTGAGCTGACAGTAGAGTAGCTTGAGATAGGACACAGATGTAAATTTAATACACAAACAATATCTGTAAAACTTTTAACAACCTCAGTTTTAAAGGGTGAAATTTAAATATTATTACTGAGTTAGAACTCTATTCTTATTTAAGAAGGTAAACCACACATGGCACCTCAATACATGGTAAAAAGTAAAAATATTGTTTCTATATATAGAATGGCTTTATGGTAGTCTATAAACACATTTAATATACATACAAATGCACAAAACTGCAAGTTTATGACAAAAATTTTGGCTGTAATTTGGCCTTTATTACTCATTTAATACATGTCTACATTAAAAATGAAATAAAATGAGATATTAACCTACATTTCTACAAAATACCATAGTTAGAGTTTGTTACCACAGTAAATCCATGATAAATAAGTAGCACTGTTTTATTACGCTTTTGGTGCGTTAATGTTTCCCTGGCCTAAAATCTAGTTCTGCCACCTTGTGTTGACATTGTGAAACTGCACGATTTGTAAATTATGCGTGGCAGGCCACATATTTATTTTAATAGACAAGCTGCAGGCCGTTTGAAATTCATCCCCGCGCCGCATTTGGCCCGCGGGCCGGACTTTGGACACCCCTGGAGTAGAGCCAACTCAAATTAAACAAATTAGTTCAATCAAAACAACTTTTATGAGTATTTAGAACTTTCTTTTTCTTTTGAGTTCTTAAAAACTGACACATTTTAAGTCATCTGAATTGTTTCATTGTTTTGAGTTTTATGTACTTGTTAACAATTAGCAAGGTAGGATTTATTGAATAAGCTAGTTAAAGCTAGCCAAGTTTGCACGACTAAAAATATGTAAGTTGATAGTTTTCATTTAAATGAGTGAATTAGCTTACTCAAATATTTGAAGTTAAGAGCAATTAAAATGTATGAGTACAAAATAAAAATCTGCAAGTTCTGCTTACTTAAACTTAAAATTTTTGATGTAACCGTTATTTCAGTATTCAGTCTTTCTTTCTTATAACATCCAGTAACTTAGATAAAACACAATGTCATTTACAGTGGTGCTGTAAATTTAGTCAGGATGTATTGTAGTATTATAATCTGTCAATACGAAAGAATGCAAATGTTCAAAATAGTGCTGTCAAATCGATTAATCGTGATTAATCGCATCTAACATAAAAGTTTGTATGTATATGTGTATATATATGTATATACAGACTAACATTTGAGAGCAGTGGCACCTGATTTGGTGGCGTTGGAGGAAAATGTATCATAAAGTTAATTTAATAATAAAATTACTATTGTTGTGCATTGTTTTGTTAATAAGTGCAGTTACTAATAATATTACATGTTTGTTTGTTGGAAATTTAACAGTGAAGCACTGAGCTTGAATTGATAAGCAGATAAAATTAACTTTTATTAACAACAGTAATGTGCAAAAACCTCATTTTTATAGGGAAAATGTAAATATTCTACTCTTATTAATGTACTTGTTCTTCTATAGTCTCACACTGAACTGACCGACAGCTTCAGTGATTATAAAAGCAGCGCTCTTTACTTGCTTTCTGTGTAATTCAGTCACAATTTGAGGAAAAGTTTTTGTTTTTCATGAGACTTTGTGACTTCCTACTTTTGTCCATATATTAATGAGTGGCAATGGCTAATAATTCAATAAGTGCTCCTCTGCCGCCATCTACTGCTTATAGTGGTAATTTCATGTTTTTTGTAAATAAAAGTGCTTGTTTGCCACAAAGTGTTAGTTTTCCTACACCTTTCAACTTTTAGTTTTACAAATCATCACATTAAAAATAACATTAAAATTGGATAATATTTAGAGCTTTGAAGTGCTGGAAAAAGTGTGAAGCCCTTGAAAAGTGCTTGAATTTCACTCTCAAAAGGTTGTATGATCCCTGAGATGAATAATGTAAAAAATAAACATTAGACTATTTCTTCCACAATACCATGTGGTGTTACTGCATTAAATCCATGGTGAATGTTGGTGATTTGTGGACTGAAACCCCTGAATGTTTCTCCTTGTTTCCACGTCAGCTCTGTTTGATCTGATATCAGTAGCGATGTTATTAATTCTGTGGTGAATTCAAACTCTTTCTCACTGGATCTCCAGCGCTGTGTAGTAATGGTGTCACGTGATCGAGATCAAACGAGTAGTGCGGTTCCGTCCCACTTTCGTTTCGTTTGATGTTTCTCATATGTAACAGAAATGGCAGCTCTTATCAGTTGGGCACTAGTGCGACCTCTAACAAAATGTAGTCGCACCAGCAGGAAAAAAGGCAGCAAAATGCCACCATTTGGTCGTAGTGTGGAGCCCTGATATATATATATATATACATACACACACACACACACACATATAATTACAATTTAAAAACTTTTATGTTAGACGTGATTAATCGATTTGACAACACTAGTTGTCATTGTTGATTTCTATAATCAGTATCTTCTTTTGTAATATTATTATTATTATATCTCACATCTAGATCAACACCAATGGATTTGCTGCCCTGGAGAGGCCTACAGGAGAATCAGAGTACCTCGGCAACATGCCGGCCAGTTTTAAGATGATCGCTGCTCTACAAGGCGATCTGGACACCAGCGACGGCGTAGGAAAGGTCTTCTTCCGCCAGGACTCCAGTCCGGCTCTTCTCCAGCAGGCGGCGGATCACATCAACAGAGCCTTTCCCGAGGATGATATGGTGACTCCCATCCACGCTCTGGTGGTCACATGGGTGGATGTGGCCTCTCGTAGGGCTGAGATGAGAGGAGACGCCCTGGAACAGAGAGTGAGGTTCAGTTTATTTGTGGGCCGTTACTGTAATTTTATAATGTGTTTTTTAATGAAGGTATTGTTGGTCGTTCCTACTGCTGGTCGCCTTGCGTTTTTGTTAGGCTGCGTAACATGCCATAGCTTCTGCATTCACATACTTGCGTAGAGTATGTTTTGAGCCTAAGAATAATGCATCATATCACGACTATCAATGCATGTATCAAAACTCGCACGCACTGCAAGGATCATATTTACAAGTATTTTTGCCTTATTTTACAGTTTAAATATCTAAAAATTCAGGTTGCAGTAAATGCACTTTAAGCCATAATTAAAACATAATTACATAAGATTTTTTGGTCTATTATAGTAGATTGTATTTTGAATATAAAGGTATTTTTCGCTTGCAGAACTTTAGAGTTAAAAACAAGTGGAAAAACTTCTGTGTTACTTTAGTGTCATTAATATACTAAGTGATTAATCGCAATTACACACACACACACTGTCTAAAACACACACACACAGCCTGTCAAAATGCACATATATATATATAAATATTATTACACATACTGTATATTTACAAGCTTTACAAACTTTTATGTTAGATGCGATTAATCGAGATTGATCAGTTTGACAGCACTAATATTAATTATTACCAAACATATATTACCATGCACATTTGAAGAGTGACTGAATATTTACTCTTTTTATATAAAGGTTTCAGTAGCATGAGAAAAATATGGAACTAATGTAGCCATACGCGAGTGTACTTCTTCAAAATTATTCTTATATTAATTATTAAATAATTATTATTGTTTTAATAGTTGTATTAAATATTATTAAATATATTATTTATTTTTATTTTAACTATTTTGTACAATAGTTTTATTTTAATATTATGAATGAGTTTTATTTTTATGTTTCTTAATTATGTTATATCTATTTATGTTTATATGTCTGTATATTTTTTATTATTATTATTAGTTTTAGTAATTTGAGTACTTCAACTTAAACTAATTAATCAGTTTGACAGCACTGATATTAATTATTACCAAACACAAATTCAGTTTATTATAGTGCACATAATGCAAATAACAAGAGTATTGACTCTTTTTATATAGAGTTTCAGTAGTATGAGAAAAATATAGAATTAATGTAGCCCTTTTCTACACACGAGTGTACATTTTTAAAATTAATTTAATATTATTTATTAAAATAATTATTTTATTTTAATAGTTGTAATAAATATTATTAAATATATTCATTTTTTTTTAAATTTTATATTAACTATTTTGTCCAATAGTTTTATTTTAATACTATGAATTTTTTATTTTTATTTTTTTATTTTATTTTATTTTACCTTTTTAGTCCTATTTTTATTTTTCTTAATTTTTTATAGCTAATTAATATTTATATGTCTGTATAGTTTTTATTATTATTATTATTATTATTATTTTTTGTGTGTTTTTTAGTAATTTTAAATGAAAATGCAAAATACAATACACTAAAATACAATACACTACTCTAATTGAAAAAATGACTTCCGACAGCTTTGTCATTGCAGATTGCTGTGTGTGAATTATAACAAAGTCATGGATTCAATTAATATTATAAAAATACAGAGTTAATAACTCATGTTGTTTAACCTCGTAGCGAAATACGTTTCAACTGGTCATAGCTTCGGTGGAGACGATGTCCTACGCGATCCTTCTCTACCCGAGAGAGGCGATGCAGTTCCAGAGCACAGGCAGCGGCTACACGATGCACGCCGGCTTCAGTAAAGGACAGGAGACATACTCACTCCTTTTCAAAAAACAAGGACCGTACTATCGCATCACGGACGACACCGAGGCGTCGGTCAGGAACTTGGCTGAGTAAGTTCGGTTGCTGTTTGTGTTGGTCTATAAGGATAGCTCACCATAAATATTGCCATCATTTACTCTTTCTTCTGTAAAAATGAAAAGCAGACATTCTGATGAAGCTTCACGCCATGTTTTTCCATACAATTAGATCATATTTACCACGTCTCCAGCTCCGAAAATGACCAGAAAACACCATAATGCTCCTTAACTTTACACGGTTATTAAACTGAACTGAATCAACACTGAACCGATTAATGACTAGAGCTGCTTTACAGCAGAATTGAATTCTGTTTGCATTGCTGATCATTATTTTCCTGTTTATCTCTGTAAAGCAGCTTTGCTATAAAGTATAAAGCGTTATAGAAATAAAGGTGACTTGACTTAAAGGGGTCCTATAATGCCCCTTTTTACAAGATGTAAAATAAGTCTCTGATGCCCCCAGAGTGTGTATGTGAAGTTTTAGCTCAAAATACCCCACAGATCATTTTTATAGCATGTTAAAATTGTCACTTTTTGGGGGTGAGCAAAAACGCTTTTGTGTGTGTCCCTTTAAATGCAAATGAGCTGCTGCTCCCGCCCCCTTTCTAGAAGAGGGCGGAGCTTCAAGAGCTCATGTTAGCAGCTCCGATTACCTCACGCAGACACGCACTGAAAATGTCCGAAACTGTTCAGCCTTTTATTTTCAAACCGGAGTCGGACAATGATGGAGAGACTCAAGAAGAAGTGACAACATGTAGAATGAGACAGGACGTTTCTGAAGGGTTAGTTGATGGATTTATGTTTTCAAGTCATCGATTAGCATATTCTGTCATGATAATCTATAAATCGCTCGTATGGGAACTGTTGTAAAATGCACAGAGCCAGAGAATATATGAAGATAGAACAGGTATAGTTTAGTTTAATTATGGTTATAACTATAACTTGTTGTCATCTTGCTTTATGACATGCTATTGCATTTGTGTTCGTACTGTATTGCAATAAATTTGCAGCCGTTTGTTGTTATCCTTAAAAGGTGATTTCTGTAAAAGAAAATATCTCCCTTTGCTTTGAACTTTGAGCGTCGTAACTTTGCAGATGTTGTTTTTGCTCAAACAGCAACATTACACACTAACTAAAGTTAAAAAAGTCAAATCATAATCAACCACCTCTTTAAACTAATCATAAAAGTAGTCCATGTGACGGGCCGGCACTATGTAGGAGATTTGAGAGGAATAATGTCTATTCCTCACATAAAACTTCATATGACTTGCAAGAAATAGATTTTCTTCATCAGAATTTTTGTCTTGTTCTCCAGTACAAATATCAAGATGCATTTACTTGCAAAATGACTTCAGATATTAAGTCTTGTTTTTTGATAGAAATGCATCAAAATTAAGTGAGTTTATGCTTAAAACAAGAATAAATGTCTGTGAGGTATGAAAAATAAACCAAATTTCTATTTTAAGCATAAACTCACTTCAGAATTTTTTTTTTTTTAAGAAAGCAAGGCTTAATATCTGAAGTCATTTTGCTTCTCAAGTAAATGTATCTTGATCTAAGAATTTATTGATATTTATAATGGAAAACAAGACAGAAATACTGAGTAAGAATATCTTTTGGACTACTTTTATTGAGCCTTATAGTAGTTTTTGCTTTTTTTGGAGCTTGACAGAAAAGAGCTTATAAAGATTTCTCCATTTATGTTCCACAGAATTAAAATTAATATATATTTAATATAATTTAATAATAATTATTATTATTTTAAAAGTTGTATTAAATATATAAATAATATATAAACTATTTTGTTATTTTTTTAATATTATGACGGTTTTTATATATATATTTTTTTATTTAATTTTTTCTTTTTAGTCCTTTTGTTTTTTTTTTTTAATTTTTCTTGATTTGTTTTTTTTTTTTATATTTATATTTATATCAAGTAAATGTATCTTAGTATTTATTATTACCAAACACCAATTCAGTTGATTTTAGTGCACATTTGAAGAGTGACTGAATATTTACTCTTTTTATATAAAGGTTTCCGTAGCATGAGAAAAATATGTAACTAATGTAGCCCTTTTCAACACACGGGTGTACATTTTCAAAATTAATCTTATATTAATTATTAAAATATTTTGTATTGTTTTAATAGTTATATTAAATTATATTAAATATATTTATTATTATTATTATTATTATTTATTTTTATTTCATTTTAACTATTTTGTACAATAGTTTTATTTTATTATATTATAAATAAATCTTTTATATATATTTTATTTTTATTTTTTTTTAGTCCTTTTTTGTGTTTTTTATTTTTTCTTAATTCTCTATATCTATTTATATTTATTTGTCTATAGTTTATATTATTAATATTTATTTTATTTTATTTTAACTATTTTGTGCAGTGGTTTTATTTTATTATATTATATTATACTTTTATATATATATATTTATATAATTTTATTTTATTTTTAGTCCTTTTTTTGTGTTTTTTATTTTTTCTTAATTCTTTATATCTATTTATATTTATTATGTCTATAGTTTTTATTATTAATATTATTATTATTATTAGGTTTAGTAATTTTAGTACCTAAACTAAAAGAGCTATATGAAGATAACAGGAAAGTGGTCTGGATTTTCATTTTTAGGTGATTTTAATAATGTTTCAGTGGCTTGTCCACTGTTTAGGTGTACTTTGACACGTTTTCCCATACTGGTGTTGAATGTCTTTTCCAGGCAGACTAACTCCGGGAAGCGCGGCGTGTGGGTGTATGAAATCGGAACGTTCCCTCACTTCACAAACGTCGCCCCTGGAGAAGTGCCAGACTTACCCTTGGATTCCCACACGTCTAGGACCGCAGGAACCCACAGCCAGCAGCACCAGGTCTATCCTGATGTCCTGGATGGAGTTTACCATCAACCAGAACACCCTCCACCCATTCACGTGCAAACGGTTCAGTTCACACCTCAAGATCCCGAGGTCGTGGAAATTGAAAATGATGACAACATCGAGGTGGACGGTCAGCACCAATGGTTTATTTACTAGAATAATGAACAACTTTCTTCTGTTCTTGAGCCAAAATGACTCTTATTCTTTGTGTACAGTGTTTACATACAACTCCGGGGAATGTGGCGGGCACAGATGCTCCAAATTTGGCGAATGTAGGAATTATCCGAGTGGACGATGCTGCCAGTGTAAGCCTGGATACTACGGCAATGGGATTCAGTGTGTATCTGATGGTAATGCCTCCCACTAATGGACTTCAGTTATTATTGTTTTTTATTTCTGTTATAGAAATGTTTTCGTATGATGGGTTATGATCACTGACAGCCTGTCAAAATGTGAATATTTAATGCATTTAGATAAAATAAAATAATATAGAATATTATATTAGATTTTAAGTTAATATTTCAATAATTTAATAAGATATTCAATATTCATGTTTACAGCAGTGTTATTTTAGTGTCATTTAGTATCTTTATATTTTGAAATAGTTTTTATTTTTATATTTTTAATCATTTTGTTGTATGTTTTAGTCATTTTCAATAGTTGTTGTTTTTTTAGAAATGTCTATATAGTTTTTATTAAATTTTATTTCAGCTTTAGTTATTTTAGTTATTTTTTTAATTTGTTATTTTAGTACATCAAGTTGAAATACACGTTTTTTGTATATTTTATTTTATTTCAGTTAATGTTAATGTTAAGTTTAATAGAATAACATATAATAATATAATTATATAATAATCATAATTTAATACCATATTCAATATTCATGTTTACAGCAGTGTTATTTTAGTGTCATTTAGTATCTTTATATTTTGAAATAGTTTTTATTTTTATATTTTCCCGTTTCAAATTTTTAATAATTTTCTTGTATTTTTAGTCATTTTTATTAGTATGTCTATATAGTTTTTATTAAAAAAAATTTCAGCTTTAGTTATTATTTTTTTTTGTTATATTATTTTAGTGCATCAAGTTGAACAGAAATACACGTCTTGTATATTTTATTTTATTTCAGTTAATGTTAATTTTAAGTTTAATAGAATAACATATAATAATTTAATAATACATATATAATAATAATCATAATTTAATACCATATTCAATATTCATGTTTACAGCAGTGTTATTTTAGTGTCATTTAGTATCTTTATATTTTGAAATTTTTTTTTTTATATATTTTCCAGTTTCAAACTTTTTATAATTTAGTTTTTGTCATTTTTGTTTTTTAGAAATATGTCTATATAGTTTTTTATAAATTTTTATTTAATCTTTAGTTTTAGTTGTTTTAGTACGTCAAGTTGAACAGAAATACACGTTTTTGTATATTTAATTTTATTTCAGTTAATTTTCATTTTAATAGAATAATGTCTAATAATTTAATAATACATATATAATAATATAATAATAATCCTGGTTCACAGTTTTCTCACCATTAATCCGTCACCATTAATCCGCCTTTTTTATTACAACACTTATATTTATTAATAATAATAATATGATGATGATAATAATGATAAAATAAAATAAAAAAGCTAAATTTTTATGATTTAATTATTAGCTTTTCATCAACTCACGAATCCCCTGTGGTTCTCTCAACAACAACAAAAATACGATAGAATGTACGTTTCACATATCAAATCAAATCAAATCACCTTTATTTATATAGCGCTTTTTACAATGCCAATTGTTTCAAAGCAGCTTCACAGTGGTAACAGGAAAATAATGCAACGGAATTTGATTCGGCTGTACAGCCGCTCTGGAGAAAACAGTGATGTCATCAGCTCATTTCAATTATCATATAGTGTCAATGCGGGCAGATCAGTAATATAGTTGAAATTTAGGTGTCCCCAACTGAGCAAGCCAAAAGCCAAAGGCGACGGTGGCAAGGAACCAAAACTCCTTCAGGGCCAGAATGGAGAAAAAAACCTTGGGAGAAACCAGGCTCAGTCGGGGTGCCAGTTCTCCTCTGGCCGACGAACAAATAGTGTATGATTATGATTCTGGCAACATTACAGGTCAGAAGTCATATTAGATCAATAGATATTCGTAGGATTATTCGAAAGATTGGAGTCGTCACGCCGGGGACGGGTTTAATGAGGATGTCGTGTCAATGCGGCATTTACAGGGGGGAGTTTAATTGACACGGTCTCTACAGACACTTCAGGGATATGGTCGTCATGTCCAGGCTAAGGTCCACCATCTGGTCCGGATACGGCCCGGATCCGGCCGACTGCAGTAAACCTCGGGATAAACAGAGAGACTAACATTAGCGTAGATGCCATTCTTCTTAGGATGTAACGAGTACATCAGGTGTTATGGGAAGTGTTCCCGGTTCCGGCTGACCTAGTTAATGCAGCCTAAAACAATCATTTAACTGATTTGAATAATAGAAATTAAAAATGTTTTATGTGTATGCCATAGTAAAGAGATGTGTTTTTAGTCTAGATTTAAACTGACAGAGTGTGTCTGCTTCCCGAACAATGCTAGGAAGACTGTTCCAGAGTTTAGGTGCTAAATAGGAAAAGGATCGACCGCCTGCAGTTGATTTTGATATTCTAGGTATTATCAACTGGCCAGAATTTTGAGACCGCAATAGACGTGATGGAGTATAATGCGTTAAGAGCTCGCTCAAGTACTGGGGAGCTAAACCATTTAGTGCTTTGTAAGTAATCAGCAAGATTTTAAAATGTATATGATGTTTAATAGGGAGCCAATGCAGTGTTGCCAGAACCGGGCTAATATGGTCATACTTCCTGGTTCTAGTAAGAACTCGAGCTGCTGCGTTTTGGACAAGCTGCAGTTTATTTATTAAGCGAGCAGGGCAACCACCCAGTAGAGCATTACAATAATCTAGCCTTGAGGTCATGAACGCATGAACTAACTGTTCAGCATTTTGCACTGAAAGCATGTGCCGTAATTTAGATATATTTTTAAGATGGTAGAATGCAGTTTTACAGATGCTAGAAACGTGGCTTTCAAATGAGAGATTGGTATCAAAGAGCACACCCAGGTTCCTAACTGACGACGAGGACTTGACAGAGCAGCCATCGAGTGTTAGTCTTCTGTTAATCTTGTGAATTGGTAAGTTTCGTCAGGGCGTGAAGAAATATAAAGCTGAGTATCGTCAGCATAACAATGAAAATTAACGCCATGCTTCCTAATAATATCTCCCAGTGGTAGCATGTACAGGGTGAAAAGCAACGGTCCTAGCACTGAGCCCTGCGGTACTCCATACTGAACTTCTGTTCGGTGTGACATCTCTTCATTTACTGCTACAAACTGATAACGGTCAGATAAGTATGATTTAAACCATGCCAATGAAATTCCAATAATGCCAACATAATTTTCGAGTCTATTCAAAAGAATGTTGTGGTCGATAGTATCGAATGCAGCGCTAAGATCGAGTAACACTAACAGAGAGATATAACCACGATCGGATGATAAGAGTAAATCATTTGTAACTCTAATGAGAGCAGTCTCAGTACTATGATACAGTCTAAATCCTGACTGGAAATCCTCACAGATACCATTTCTTTCTAAAAAAGGAGCATAATTGTGAGGACACTGCCTTTTCTAGTATTTTTGACAGAAAGGGTAGATTTGAGATTGGCCTGTAATTGACTAATTTTGTAGGATCAAGTTGCGTTTTTTTAATAAGTGGTTTAATAATAGCCAACTTAAAAGTTTTCGGTACATATCCTAATGTCAAGGATGAATTAATGATATTAAGAAGAGGATCTATGACCTCTGGAAGCATCTCTTTTAGTAGTTTAGTCGGTATGGGGTCAAGCATACATGTTGTTGATTTTGATGATTTAACGAGTTTAGCCAATTCTTCTTCTCCTATAGCAGCGAATGAATGTAATTTTTCCTCAGTGACACTACAATGCACTGTCTGATGTGATACTGTAGTAGACGGCTGCATGGTTATAATTTTTTTCCTAATATTATCAATCTTACAAGTAAAGAAGTTCATAAAGTCATTACTGCTGTGCTGTTTACAAACATCAGAAGGTGAAGCTTTATCTTTGGTTAATTTAGTCACTGCATCGAATAAATACCTAGGGTTGTGTTTTTTTTCTTCTAAGAGAGTCGAGAAATAAGCAGATCTAGCAGTTTTTAGGGCCTTTCTGTATGCAATCATGCTCTCTTTCCACGAAATGCGAAAAGCTTCTAGTTTTGTTTTCTTCCAGCTGCGCTCCATTTTTCTTTTTTTTTTTTTAGTTTTTTTATATAATTAGTTGCTGACATTTTTTGTTACTTTTATACAGTAAACAGATCTGGTACTGTGTTGAGTCCTGAAAAAAGCATAATGGGATCTGAACGATCTTCCACAGGTGTCCCTCAGAGGATGAATGGTAAAGTGAGCGGTCGGGTGTTCGTGGGAAACTCGCCGGTGCCCGTGGACTTCGCCAGTAACGATCTCCACTCGTATGTGGTGGTCAACGACGGCAGGGCCTATGTGGCCATCAGCGCCATTCCACCAATCGTGGGCTTCTCTCTTCAGCCGCTGTCGTCCGTGGGAGGAGTCATCGGATGGGCTTTTGCACTTCAGCAGCCTGGCTTTAAGAATGGCTTCAGCGTCATTGGTGAGATTTTCATACAGTGAGAAGTCGATGATAAAATCCAGCTCACTTTAAATGTGTTAGAGTGAAAAAAAATGGTTGCACTTTATTTTACAGTACGTGCGCTTACGTGTACTTATCTAAGAATGAACTGGGCAGTAAGGTAACTACATAAGGTTAGGTTTAGGGGTAGGTTCGGGGCTAAGACCCAGTTATTGTAATTACTATAATAAGTATATAGTATGTACATGGGGAACAGGACTGTAAAATAAAGTGCTACCAAAATGTTTTTATTTAGATCAGGGGTTTTCAGGGAAGCTTGTTTCCACCCGAATAAAAGATAAAAAAGGTAATTGCAACTTTTTATCTCACATCACATCATTTTATATCTCAATTCAAACTTTATATCTCACAATTCTGAGGAAAAAATATTTTTTTTCTCAGAATTGTGTGGAATGGAAGTTATAAAGTCAGAATAAGATAAAAAGTTGCAAATATTGTTCTGCCTTTTCCCATCGCATATCAAATCAGAAAGGCGTTTATTTTAAATAAAAATGGAAGAAAATATTTGAAAAGTGAAAATAAAGTGTCAAACGGGTGTTTAATAGTAGGTATAAAGTGTTTATCGGGTAGGTGTAGGGAGGGCTTTATTGTCCCAATAAGGTGGCATCCATTTAATTATTTTAATAAATATAATCATTTATACTCGATATGTTATTATTATTGCATACTGTTTTATAATGTACTACAATACACTGAGGTTCAGATAGTATCTTCCATAGTTGCACTAAGTATAAATAACATCTAACAACTATTTACAAAAAAATCAACAAATATTCAGCAAACTCTAGTGTGTAAACACTCTTTGCTTTGACACATCGGTTTGAGTTGTTTGATGGAAACTCCCATCTTTCACCTGTCTCTCAGGCGGAGAGTTCAAACGCCGGGCCGATGTGACCTTCCAGCCGGGCGGAGAGAGGTTGACCATCTCTCAGGATTTCAAAGGCATCGATGAGCACGACCACCTGATGGTTGACACCAGACTCGAAGGAAAGATTCCCGAGGTTCCTCAGGGAGTTACGGTCCAGATCGACCCCTACACCGAGATCTACCAGTACAGCAGCAACTGTGAGTCAAACATGCAGGATTTCCCATCATTCACAGCACAAGAATGATAAAATAATCGGTGTATCCTTTGCACTTCAGTTTGCAATAGTGCAAAAAAGCATCCAGCGTTTGTTTGGAAGTGAAAATCATCATATTAGAATGATTTCTTAAGGATCATGTGACACTGAAGACTGGAGTAATGATGATAAATTCAGCTTTGATCACAGGAATAAATTACACTTTACTATACACTCACCTAAAGGATTATTAGGAACACCTGTTCAATTTCTCATTAATGCAATTATCTAATCAACCAATCACATGGCAGTTGCTTCAATGCATTTAGGGGTGTGGTCCTGGTCAAGACAATCTCCTGAACTCCAAACTGAATGTCAGAATGGGAAAGAAAGGTGATTTAAGCAATTTTGAGCGTGGCATGGTTGTTGGTGCCAGACGGGCCGGCCTGAGTATTTCACAATCTGCTCAGTTACTGGGATTTTCACGCACAACCATTTCTAGAGTTTACAAAGAATGGTGTGAAAAGGGAAAAACATCCAGTATGCGGCAGTCCTGTGGGCGAAAATGCCTTGTTGATGCTAGAGGTCAGAGGAGAATGGGCCGACTGATTCAAGCTGATAGAAGAGCAACTTTGACTGAAATAACCACTCGTTACAACCGAGGTATGCAGCAAAGCATTTGTGAAGCCACAACACGCACAACCTTGAGGCGGATGGGCTACAACAGCAGAAGACCCCACCGGGTACCACTCATCTCCACTACAAATAGGAAAAAGAGGCTACAATTTGCACGAGCTCACCAAAATTGGACAGTTGAAGACTGGAAAAATGTTGCCTGGTCTGATGAGTCTCGATTTCTGTTGAGACATTCAGATGGTAGAGTCAGAATTTGGCGTAAACAGAATGAGAACATGGATCCATCATGCCTTGTTACCACTGTGCAGGCTGGTGGTGGTGGTGTAATGGTGTGGGGGATGTTTTCTTGGCACACTTTAGTCCCCTTAGTGCCAATTGGGCATCGTTTAAATGCCACGGCCTACCTGAGCATTGTTTCTGACCATGTCCATCCCTTTATGACCACCATGTACCCATCCTCTGATGGCTACTTCCAGCAGGATAATGCACCATGTCACAAAGCTCGAATCATTTCAAATTGGTTTCTTGAACATGACAATGAGTTCACTGTACTAAAATGGCCCCCACAGTCACCAGATCTCAACCCAATAGAGCATCTTTGGGATGTGGTGGAACGGGAGCTTCGTGCCCTGGATGTGCATCCCACAAATCTCCATCAACTGCAAGATGCTATCCTATCAATATGGGCCAACATTTCTAAAGAATGCTTTCAGCACCTTGTTGAATCAATGCCACGTAGAATTAAGGCAGTTCTGAAGGCGAAAGGGGGTCAAACACAGTATTAGTATGGTGTTCCTAATAATCCTTTAGGTGAGTGTATATTCACATAGAAAACAGCTGTTTTACATTGGAATAATATTTCAAAATTTTTACTGTATTTTTGATCAATTAAACAGCCTTGGTGAACAGAAGAGACTTTATTATCCTTTTATTATACTCTCTATTGAAGTCCTGTTATGAAGCCTTTTGACGCATGTGTGTCTCTTCCTGTCAGTGATCACCTCTTCATCGACACGGGAGTATGTGCTCAACCTGCAGGACGGTTCGACCCAGAGCAGAAGCTACAACTTCAGAGAAACCATCACGTTCCAGGGCTGCCAGCATGATGAAGCCGTCAGAGCAACGCGGTCCACACAGATGCTCAGCGTCGACCAGGTGTTCGTCATGTACGATATGGGCGAACAGCTCTTGCGTTACGCCATGAGTAACAAGATTGGAGACGTCAACGGTGAGGGCTGATCTGTGAAAATATTTACCTACAGGCAAAACCATTTTGGGGTATTTGGATTTTCATAAAGTGTTGTTTTAGAAAACTTCCAAAATGCACTTTTAATGTTTGTTTTATTGCACTTTATCTATACAATTACAATCCATATCTTTAAAGGCAGTGAGTTTGAGTCAGAAATCTCCTCTTTAGCAGCTTTACAGAGGAGTTTGTTCATATAACATTTGCCTTTTTTGGCTGTTGACAGTATTTTCTGATTTATGTGATAAAAAGAGATATCCAAAATATAAAAACTAATATGTCAACAAAATCAAACAAGACTGGCTTTCTCCAGTGTTCAGGTTTCTGTTCTAGAAATGTGTGCAAATAAATGCATATTTAATTAGATAATGCCTAATGTTGCCATTTTTCATGCAATCATGCAATCAATCAACTGGGAAATATCAGTAAGTAATTTTTTTTGCCCTATTCACCTGTAATGAAATAGTTCACCCAAAAATGAAAATTCAGTAATTTTCTCATTTCTAATTTTCTCATCATTTTCTCACCTTCATGTCATTCCAAACCTGTAAGGCATTTGTTTATTTGTCACAACACAAATGAAGATATTTTAATAAAACCTGAGAGATTTCTGTCCCTCTGTTGAAAGTCTGTTCACCCATAACTCTTCAAAACCTAATCGTAAAATAAATCCATATGAATCCATTGGTTTAACCCAAGTCAACATTGATCAGCGAACATAAACAGAAGCTCAACCGAACCTGCTTGATGCGCAAGAATTATTATGACTTGAGTTTCTGTGAATAAATTTGAATGTGGTAAACGTTGTTCGCTGATGTGTTTATACGTGAATAAAAGACTAAATTCAATCTGTTCATCATATAAAACAGGGCCTAAAATGAACACTCGCCAAGCGCCAAATGAGAGTAAGTATGGCGAGTATATAAAAATTGGTGTCAATCTGCAGTTGGCTGGTAACATTTTTATGAATCCTAACAATACATGAACTTGAACAAACGTTCAAACGCTCGGGACAGTTGACGAGCCAGCGCTGAATCGTCACGAATGTTTAATTCTTGCCAATTTAAATATTGAAGCACAAGAAGATGCGAAAAGGAGCTCATTTCGTTACTCGCACACTGTGTGGAAAGTTTTACGTGCGCATACATCTGAAGTGCACGCCCAGAACGCCACATCTCAGACAGCACATGAATACTAAACTGTGCTTTCTTTTATGTCTTCTTGCACTTGAACGGACAAATTCACACAAAAGTATGTCAAAAAATATCAAGCATCCCAGTAAACATAGTCGGTTATGTCTTAAGTGAATGTAAACAGCTGAGAAAGTAAACGCATGTGTATCAGTGTATTTGATCCGTGCATTCGCTCTTAAAGTGACAGCAGCCTAATAAACCTGCTGCCGTCTGTGTTTTTAATGTTAATCAAACAACAAAAGACACAGAGAAAAATCACTCACTGCTCTTGATTGAATAACTTTAATAAGGATTAATTAATAAGGATGTTTAATTTATACAGTGAAGAATATGCAGTGCTATTTTACATTTGCTTACTTTATTACATTTCTGTACCAGAAAACTACTGTCAGACCTACCTGAAAAACACTTTTTTATTAGGGCCCGAGCACCGATGGTGTGAGGACTCTATTGTAATTGCTCAGTCTATTATTCTTCTTCTCTGAAATGAATCGCATTTTTGAGGGCCTAAACTTGCTCGAAAGCTCGAAACTTTGCACACGCGTCAGAAGTGGTGAAAATGTACGTCTGATATGGGTTTGTGGCAAAATGGCTCGATAGCGCCACCTACAAAATTTCAATTAAGCGCCGTTCGTGCTACGTTTCACGTACAAGTATGAAATTCGGTACACATGTAACAGCTTCAATACCAACAAAAAAAGTCCCTGGAAGCAAAATCTGAAAACCAACAGGTGAGATATTTTGAATTTTCTCTGCAAATTTGTTTTGCCATTTCCAGGCCTCATACTTTAACAAACTCCTCCTACAGTTTTAATCGGATCATCATCAAATTTGGTAGGTGTAATCTAAAGGCCTTTGTGATGTTAAATTGTGAAGATCTTCAGTTTTCCCTGAAGGGCGTGTCCATGGCGGACTGACAAAGTTTGATGTTTCGCCATGAAAAAGGAAGTTGTTGTAACTTGGGCATACAATGTCCGATATTTCTCAAACTTCACATGTTTTATAAGAGTCCTGGCCTGAAGACATCTACACGCCAATATTCAGTTACAGGCATAGCACCACCTGTCGGCAACAGGAAATGGCATGGTTTACACTGTGATTAACTCCTCATTGAGATTTAATCAGATCAACATCATATTTGGTCGGTCTAATCTTAAGGCCTTGGTGATGTTAAATTGTGAAGATCTTCAGTTTTCTGAAGGGCGTGTCCGTGGCGGACTGGCAAAGTTTGTTGTTTCGCCATGAAACAGGAAGTTGTTGTAACTCAGGCATACAATGTCCAATCTGCCTTAAACGTTTGATAATAGTCCTGACCTAAAGACATCTACGTGGCAACAGGAAGAGTGGCACATCGAAGTGACTTTGCCATATTTCTGCTATATTTACCCGCTTAAATGCATGTCTGTTCACTGTTTGCCGGAGGCCACCGGGTCTGCTAAATAAAAGCATCTGCTAAATGAATAAATGTAAATGTGGCGGTGGCCCCGGGTGTGAGGGCCCTTTTTTATCGCTGCTTGCAGCTTTAATTTCATTTGTATCTTTGTTATATTGTATCTCGTTATGAATGTTTTGGGTAAATCGACTTTCAATGGAGGGTCAGAAATCTCTGAGGTTTCATTAAAATATCTTCATTTGTGTTCTGAAGATGAACAAAAGACAGGTTTGGAACGACATGAGGGTGAGAAATTTCTAAGTTTAATGTGTATTCATAATCTGTGGAAGTATAAATTGATTCTTGTACAAAATCCACAGGTGGACAGACGGAGGAGAACGCCTGCTTCACCGGCAGACACGGCTGCGATACTAACGCCGTGTGCAGACCCAGACAAGGAAACCAGTTCACATGCGAATGTGCCGCAGGCTTTACTGGAGACGGACGTGCTTGCTATGGTATGGATAATCTGAGATTTCACCACAATTACATCTATCCTCAATGTATCATTTTAATTAAAACCATTTCCTATTTCATTTCCCCCCTAAAACGGCCACTAATCTGCGAAAGGAAATCAATTTTCTCCATGAAAGTAGAGCTCGGCTTCCTAAGGGGGTCGTTCCCAATGCAATCTTCTAATCAGACGTCGAAATTGTCTCCATGTCTACATAAATATTCCCCAAGACCTCTAAGGATGTGACCCATCCCTTGATGCTGAGAGGAAATTGCACAAAAACGGGACAGATGTTATCTTAAAAAAGATGTAATTATGAGTACCGACGGTATCATCGTTAGTGATCCATGAGAATGTGACTATAAGGAAGTCTTTCTGTTTACGTTAGCATTAAGAGGTCGTAGAAATGCTCACTAAAGCCCGGTTCGGCAAGTTTAGTCTGCTCTCCTTTTGTCATCAGACATCGATGAATGCAGGGAAACCCCTCAGATCTGTGGGCCGAACGCCGTCTGCAACAACCAGCCGGGAACGTTTCGCTGCGAGTGCCAGGACGGCTTCCAGTTCGCTAGTGATGGACAGACATGTGTTGGTATGTGAGTCAGTACATGTTTATGTCTGTCTGTGTTCATCATCATCATTATTTGTTTATAAAATCCCCCTCTATTTAGATTTATAAAGCTAAATTCAGTCGATTTGCACCATAAAATGTCCACATTGTAAAAAGTAATGGTCCAATGGACCCTATATATTATTTCTCATTATTTCAGCCTGTAAACCATGAGTTAATGTTTATAGATGTCAATTTAAAATACTTTATTGGCATGATTGTGTTTGCATACAATAGTGCCAAAACATTACACACAAAAGAAATATACAATATAACAATAAAAATTGTGAATAAAATTAAAATAAGGTAGTAATGAATAAAAAAAAATTCAGGATTCATTGTTAAATAGACCCCAAACTTGTAAAATACAGTAAAATATTTTTAAATTAAATGAATATTTTTATTCCGCAGGAAAGAATGCATTTAATTGATCAAAAGTGAGATTAAAGATTTCTGTTTCAAATAAATGCTGTTCTTTCTATTCATCAACGAATCCTGAAATAAAAATGTATCACTGTTTCCACAAAAATATGAACTTTAACTGTGATAATAATCATAAATGTTTCTTGAGCATCAAGTCATCATATTAGAATGATTTCTGAAGGATCATGTGACACTGAAGACTGGAGTAATGATGATAAATTCAGCTTTGATCACAGGAATAAATTACATTTTACTATATATTCACATAAAAAAACTGATGTTTTACATTGTAATAATATTTCAAAATTTTTACTGTATTTTCGATAAAATAAATGCAACCTAGTGTTCATTTCCTTAACGAAAATATGATGAAAAATGTTCGTTGACAACCTTTTTTTCCATGACTAAGACGAGACGAAGACGTCATTAAACGATAACTGTGACTATATCAACATGCAGTATCGTTGACGATAAAAGACGAGACTAAAATGTAGTTTAAAAAATAAAAACTTGACCAAAATCACTTTGTTTTTTGTCGGGGCAAAAAAGAGGAGCGTTCGAGCGTTCATGCTTGCGGTTGCCAGATTTCAATAATTTAAATCCCCCAATCGGAGCTTTTCTGTTAAAAGAACACGTATTGTATCCGGTGTTTTACTTAAACTTTGCAATCTGGCAACCATGTCTCTCTCGTGCGGATGATCGGAGAACACCGACACACAAGTAAGCTGCATTTCAGCATCTCCATTTGAGATTTTCTGCTTAAATGAAAGTGTCATTCAGTCGGTCTGTGTTCTGTCTCTTGTGCTGTCTGTGCGAGTAAATCTGCCATCAAACCTTCAGTGATGAACTGTAATAAATCCAAACATGATCTCTCGACTGTTTGCGATTGTGTTTGCTGAATAACTGCACTTACACAACCTCTGTGTGACAATACAAAGTCTTTTTTGCTGTTGTTTTAATAGAAAAACATTAAAGTAATGTGGAATTTCACTGTTTTAAATATTTGGGGAAGTTTTTCCATTAGGCCTATATGATAAATAGCCTATAATAAATCATTAAACTAGATGAGGTAAAACAAATCATGCGTATGGGTCGACATTCTTGTGATTTGTGCTTATAGGTGAAAGTGCAACAATTCTGATGAATTGTAAAAATACATTTCTCAAATGACAACAATCGTTGTGTTTATAATTTTGAGCAAAATAATGGGGATTATCAATGCAGCATGACGAAAATGTGACTAAGTTTTCATTGATGAAATCTAGACTAAAATGCTCAGACATTTAGTCGACTAAACCTTGACTAAACAAAAACAGGACAAGGTTGACTAAATATGATAACTAAAAAGCACATTTGACACAGGACTAAGACTGAAATTAAAAAGTAGCTGACGAAATTAACAGTAATGCAGCCTTGATGAACAGAAGAGACTTCTCTCAAAAACATAAAAAATCTTACCAACTCCAGACTTTTGAATGGTAGTATACAGTGGGGAGAACAAGTATTTGATACACTGCCGTTTTTCCAGGTTTGCCCACTTACAAAGCATGTAGAAGTCTGTAATTTTTATCATAGGTACACTTCAACTGTGAGAGACGGAATCTAAAACAAAAATCAGCAGTGTATCAAATACTTGTTCTCCCCACTGTATATATTAGGGCTGTCAATCAATAAAAAATTTTTAATCGCGATTAATCGCACACTTATCGTAAAATTACGCATACGCCATTTATCTCATTAAACATTTCATTTTGTCATCATTTGCTATATCCAGCAAAGTAAACAATCAGAAAACTGTATTTTCTGCAAGCTTCAAGGATCATTGGAGACTCCAAAAGGACACCAAATAACCAAATATAAGGAGTCCATATAATTATATTATATAATAAATGTATACACACCTAAGCACCCATGAAAAAAACGTTACAGAACTCAGTGTATAGTGTGTGTACAGAGCAACAACAACGAGATTGTTTTCATTTTAGCCGAGACAAGCTGCGATACCGAACAGGACCACACGGACACGCCAAAACAACTCCTAAATCCACCGCTTTGACTGCATAAACCTGCGATTACTAAACACACAACTCAAACATTATCCTTTTACGAGTGTGTGTGGAAACAATGCGAATGTACTGTGTCTGTACATGAATGCAGCGATCAGTGATCGAGAGCGTGCACACACACGGTTTGTTCTTTGTGCATCAATAACACTCTCACGCGCTTACTGTACGACTCCTGTACGTCACCAACATTGCGCTCTTCAGAAACAATCACAGAATACGACAGCTCGTGTTTTAAAGCAAAGCGCACACTGGAATGAATAATTGACTAAAAACACAATGTGAGTCTCTATTCTCTCTGATATGTGTGATGTGATCAGCCTGGCCTTCTTTACATTAGCGCTGTTTTGGACTGTTTGAATGATTTCGATTCCTGGATCACTGAACACTTTCCCAGAGTTCAACGGCTTGAAATGGCCTGATCACAAACAGAAGCAGAATCGAGTAAAGAGTTAGATGGATATGTCCTCCTCCCAGGGTTACGGGTGCTGTAGATGCTCAGTGTGACTGTGATAAACTCCCGACGTCTAACATCATCTAACGGCGTGACGAAAATTACGTTAATGACGCAGCTTCACGTACTTCTGTAATTTATTTGCATTAATTGCGTTAAATTATTTTAACGCATTAAGGAATTTAAATTAGTCGCATGCGTTAACGCGTTAACGGTGACAGCCCTAATACATATATATATATATATATATATAATAAAATTGGATGTCTGATTGATGTTAAAATGAAGCAGCTCATATCCTCTGATGAGAAATGTTTGGGTTAGGATTGAGATCTGTGACTTTTGATTATAGACTTTGAGTCACAGTTTGGGATCTCTAAAGGAGATGCATGTGAGATTACTGTCTTTTTTTCTCTAAAGCATCTAAGAAGCTGTAGACTTCAGCAAAAGTCTCAGTTTGCTCTCTATTTAATCTCATTTCTGTGAGACTGAGATATTTAAAGGTGCTATGTGTAGTATTTATGAGGATCTATTGACAGAAATGCAATATAATATACATAACTATGTTTTCAGTGGTGTATAAAGACCTTTTTATAATGAACCGTTATGTTTTTATTACCTTAGAATGAGTCATTTCTATCTACACACACCGCGGGTCCCCTTACAGTGAAATCGCCATTTTGCGCCGCCATGTTTCTACAGTAGCCCTAAAGGGACAAACTTCTCTACAGAGCGCTAGCTACTCTCTGCTGTCTCAGACGACGACATCTTTGTCCTGTGTTGGCCACCGTAGCTTCTCTGTGTACTTCGAAAGGGAGGCGTGAGTGGTTGCAATTTGCAACCTCGCCGCTAGATGCCGCTAAAATTCACACACTGCACCTTTAAGAGATCTCTTGTATGATTTCTGATTCCTGTCGGGATATTCAGACACTCCTGTTTCAAATTCAAATCAAAATGAATCTAGAAAGTGTTTGAACTTCCTAAACTAGATTATAACTACACTGGTTTTATTGAATCCGTTCTCTTGTGTCAACCTGTAGAAGTGCACCGTCCCGTGGACCCGTGCCGCACTGGCACTCATGACTGTGACGTCCCTGATCGCGCCCGCTGCAGCTACACCGGCGGATCTTCCTACATCTGCTCCTGCCTGCCGGGATTCATGGGAGATGGGCGAAGCTGTCAGGGTGAGTTACTACCTCTCTGTACCAGCTGTCTCTTCCTCTCTATACCAGACACACTTTAATTTATAAGACAGGAAGAATGCACACCATTTTATGGGAAACTGTACTAGCTGACATAATGAATTTCATATGCATTGATCAGTGCAGTAGTGATCATATTCAGGTGCACGATGAAACAGAACTGTAAATTAGTGATAAATCCATGTGTTTTTTATTTTTCAGCAGATATTTGGTCATTATTGGCTGATAAACTTGCCTGATCAGGTTTGATTGATCAATTGATTTATTCTGCCTAGTGTTAATGTCTGAATAACTGCATTAGTCTGCTATCAGTGGCTCAAGCCTCCGTTACTAGCTCTAAAATGACGTTTGGAATTAGCAACGGAGGCGTGGGATGAGATGCGTAAGAAATTAGTCAGACACAAGAACGTTTTAAGGACAAAAACCTGACAAATGTCTTTAAATACAACATCGGAACAATGTCTTGAGGTGTGGGAACTGTAGTATAAGCGGAATAATCCGCTCCGCTTTGCGCCGTGGCCACATGACCACCTCAGGTGTGCATTATTTTATAATAATTCACCAATTATTCCTTACTTATTAAACATTTAAGTGTTATTAACTGTCATGCAAATGCAAACAATCTTAATGGTCCTAAAAATGGGCATTTCTTTCTTTCTTTCAGACATAGACGAGTGTCAGGTGAGCCAGTGTCACGAGAATGCCGCCTGTTTCAACACACCTGGATCTTTCACCTGTCAGTGTAACCCTGGTTTCTATGGCGACGGATTCCGCTGCTCTACAGGTAGATTCCAGCTTTAAATGAAGGCTATTATTGTCATATTTGGAGAAAATTCATTAGGTTTTTGCATGACGTGTTTTGGAGAATGTTTGCTTAAGCATCCAGCCTTGAGCAACACTACAGTATTGCAAAGTTTCAATGTCTCGAGCGGAAAGGAAGCTGAGAGCTGTTTTTACCCACAGTTCAAACCACAAACCTCATCAGTCGTTCTAATGACAGACGACCCTCAACTCTTTAAATATTACAACATGACCTGGCATCTTGACCTCTGAGTTCGAGGTTTAACCCTGCCGTCATGAATATCAGCGCGGCAGCTGCATGTCTGCTGGGAATGGGCCAGTTGCTTCGGTTTCTCAGAGTTTTAAGACCCCATGAAATCAATATTGTTGAGTTTTGTGACTTTTAGTCCATGTTTCTGAGCTGGAAGGTCATCATGTACTAGTGTACTCCTAAAAATGGCCAAAGTAAACGTTCAAAAGTTTGGGGTTGGTGAGATTTTTTTAATGCTCTTGAAAGAAGTCTCTTCTGCTCACCAGGGCTGCATTTATTTGATCAAAAATACAGTAAAAATTGTGAAATATTATTATAATTTAAAACAGCTGTTTTCTATGTGAATATATAGTAAAGTGTAATTTATTCCTGTGATCAAAGCTGAATTTATCATCATCATTACTCCAGTCTTCAGTGTCACATGATCATTCTAATATGATGATTTGCTGCTCAACAAACATTTATGATTAATATCAATGTCATATCTTTGTGGAAACTGTGATATATTTTATCTTTCAGGATTCTTTGATGAATAGGAAGCTCAAAAGAACAGCATTTATGTGAAATAGTATCTTTTGTAACATTATTGTTTTACAGTTTAATGCATCCTTGTTAAATAAAAGTATTAATTTATTCCCCCCCAAAAAATCGCACTGACCCCAAACTTTTGAACGGTAGTGTACAGTATTTAAATAGTATTTAAAACATTTTTTTTTTTTTACACAATTCCATATGCATTCTTTTTTGTCCAATAAAATCCTCTCTAAATTAAGTTTGTCTTAAATATAGACCTCATTTTTTAAATATAATTTCTTTTTTTTTTGAGTGAGAAATGTTCTTGAAAGGTTTCCTGAGATTTACCTCAACTCAAAAGAAAAATCCGTTGAGTGTATTCTGTTAGCCGTATTCATTGCGAGTTCTAAAATAATAATTTTTCATGCTTTAAAATCTACTACAGGACTCCAGACTAAAATTTGAGAGCAGTGGCACCAGCGCCACTTTGGTGAAAATTTATCATAAAGTTAATTTAAAGTTAAAAGTCACTAATAATTAAAGTTACTAATAATATTGCATGTTTGTTTATTGGAAATTTAACAGTGAAGCACTGCGCTGGAATAGATAAGCAGATAAAATTAACTTTTATTAACAACAGTAATGCGCAAAAACATAATTTTTATAGGGGAAATGTAAATATTCTACTCTTATTAATGTACTTGTTCTTCTATAGTCTCACACTGAACTGACCGACAGCTTCAGTGATTATAAAAGCAGCGCTCTTTACTTGCTTTCTGTGTAATTCAGTCACAATTTGAAGAAAAGTTTTAGTTTTTCATGAGACTTTGTGACTTCCTACTTTTGTCCATACATTAAGGAGTGGCAATGGCTAATAATTCAATAAGTGCTCCTCTGCCGCCATCTACTGGTTATAGTGGTCAATGCATGTCTTTTTTTAATAAAACTGCTTGTTTGCCACAAAGTGTTAGTTTTCCTACACCTTTAAACTTTTAGTTTTACAAATCATCACATTAAAAATAACATTAAAATTGGATAATATTTAGAGGTTTGAAGTGCTGGAAAAAGTGTGAAGCCCTTGAAAAGTGCTTGAATTTCATTCTCAAAGGTTTGTAAGAACCCTGAGATGAATAATGTAAAAAATAACCTGATTTGCCCTCTAGGGACGAGCAGACGAGGGTCTTTAGACTGATGTAATCTATCATGGCAACTCACACAAGCATAAACTGTTTCATATTTGAACCAGGGCTTTAGTTTAACATTGATTGATTTTCACTGGAAATACAGTAAATTCTTAGCAAGAGATGAAGTTTGATCCTCGATCTGTTGACAGTCCGCCAAAGCCGGTGGGTCAGAGTTTGGCTGGTTAACTTTAGCATTGAGAATCTGCTGGTTGATGTTGCAAATACTTTTCATACACTATGAGAGTCAGTTGTTTTATCATGCTGACCGGATGGTCTCTAAACTGCAACTAAACCGGGCTTTATGCTGATAGTCAAAAGTCTGGCTCTTTAAAATGCACTAAAGCATGAGCTGGTATGTAATAGTTGCATTAATAATATCAGGTGTATGTGTTTTTAACCCTGTGAAGCCTGACACATGAAATAATAGTCTGACAAATCTAATTTTAGGGAAAAGGTTTTTAGAAAAAAGTTTGCATATCAGGGTTTTATTGCTCATTTAGTATGATATTGTGGGAATATGGAGGAAAACTCCCCCAATTTTATTCAGAGGCCCAAATTAAGCAAAAATATGCAATTTGGTGCTGATGCTGATATTTACATGGACAAAAAGTGATGAAATTCTGATGTTTGTAATGTAAATCAATGAGAGCTTTATAACAGTATAGCAGATACTTATATAAAATGCATATACAGTGGGGAGAACAAGTATTTGATACACTGCCGATTTTGCAGGTTTTCCCACTTACAAAGCATGTAGAAGTCTGTAATTTTTATCATAGGTACTCTTCAACTGTGAGAGACGGAATCTAAAACAAAAATCCGGAAATCACATTGTATGATTTTTAAATAATTAATTTGCATTTTATTGCATGACATAAGTATTTGATCACCTACCAACCAGTAAGAATTCCGGCTCTCACAGACCTGTTAGTTTTTCTTTAAGAAGCCCTCCTGTTCTCCACTCATTACCTGTATTAACTGCACCTGTTTGAACTCGTTACCTGTATGAAAGACACCTGTCCACACACTCAATCAAACAGACTTCAACCTCTCGACAATGGCCAAGACCAGAGAGCTGTGTAAGGACATCAGGGATAAAATTGTAGACCTGCACAAGGCTGGGATGGGCTACAGGACAATAGGCAAGCAGCTTGGTGAGAAGGCAACAACTGTTGGCGCAATTATTAGAAAATGGAAGAAGTTCAAGATGACAGTCAGTCTCCCTCAGTCTGGGGCACCATGCAAGATCTCACCTCGTGGGGCATCAATGATCATGAGGAAGGTGAGGGATCAGCCCAGAACTACACGGCAGGACCTGGTCAATGACCTGAAGAGAGCTGGGACCACAGTCTCAAAGAAAACCATTAGTAACACACTACGCCGTCATGGATTAAAATCCTGCAGCGCACGCAAGGTCCCCCTGCTCAAGCCAGCGCATGTCCAGGCCCGTCTGAAGTTTGCCAATGACCATCTGGATGATCCAGAGGAGGAATGGGAGAAGGTCATGTGGTCTGATGAGACAAAAATAGAGCTTTTTGGTCTAAACTCCACTCGCCGTGTTTGGAGGAAGAAGAAGGATGAGTACAACCCCAAGAACACCATCCCAACCGTGAAGCATGGAGGTGGAAACGTCATTCTTTGGGGATGCTTTTCTGCAAAGGGGACAGGACGACTGCACCGTATTGAGGGGAGGATGGATGGGGCCATGTATCGCAAGATCTTGGCCAACAACCTCCTTCCCTCAGTAAGAGCATTGAAGATGGGTCGTGGCTGGGTCTTCCAGCATTACAACGATCCAAAACACACAGCCAGGACAACTAAGGAGTAGAAAATCTTATGAGGGAGCTGAAAGTCCGTATTGTCCAGCGACAGCCCCGAAACCTGAAGGATCTGGAGAAGGTCTGTATGGAGGAGTGGGCCAAAATCCCTGCTGCAGTGTGTGCAAACCTGGTCAAGAACTACAGGAAACGTATGATCTCTGTAATTGCAAACAAAGGTTTCTGTACCAAATATTAAGTTCTGCTTTTCTGATGTATCAAATACTTATGTCATGCAATAAAATGCAAATTAATTATTTAAAAATCATACAATGTGATTTTCTGGATTTTTGTTTTAGATTCCGTCTCTCACAGTTGAAGTGTACCTATGATAAAAATTACAGACTTCTACATGCTTTGTAAGTGGGCAAACCTGCAAAATCGGCAGTGTATCTAATATGATGCAGTAGGATTAATAGGGTTAAATGTGTGTGTTTTTTTTATTGTTCAGAACGTGACTCGACGCTCTGCGAGAAGCATAGAGAGATTGTGTTGTCTAGGTTTGAGCCTCATGGTTCTCGTTCTGGGCCCGGTCAGTATGTGCCGACCTGTGATGACCACGGCGCATACGAACCCATGCAGTGTCACGCCAGCATTAGGCAGTGCTGGTGCGTGGACCGCAATGGACAGGAGATCTCTGGCACCCGCTTGGGACCCGGACGCTTTCCTGAGTGTATGTCCTCCACATGCTTTACTCATAGGCCCTGTTTACACCTGGTATTAAGATGCATTTTGGTCGATCGGATCACAAGTGGACCACTTCCAGAGGTAGAAAACACATTCGACCGGATTGCTTTCGTATTGTAAACGCTCATGTGATCGAATGCGTTCGAACAGCCACTAAAGACGCCCTACTCTCCGCCTACTCAACAAATGCGTAAACATTATGGGATGCGCGCTAGCCAGATGGGATTTAAACTTTGTTGTCTGAAGACCTAAGTCTGTTTTGAAGACGAAAAACGTACCAGCACAATGTTCTCTCACCAATCCTGATTTCTAACACACACTCACAGCGTTCGGCTGGTCTTGCTGATGCTCTCTGTATGTTTTTCTTTTGTCTCCAGTCGCGTTCACATGTAAATTGATGAGCTTATTTTGTCCATTAGATTGAAAGATCTGAAAAAACCCATACATTTCCCCGCCCATAGACCCTCCCCTCGAAGAAATCAGGACAGAAGTGGTTGAAAGTGGACAAAAGAAACACCAGGTGTAAACAGGAATGTGTCTTCCCTCATCTACGCATCTTAATACCAGGTGTAAATGGCCTTAAATCATGTAAATGTATTCTAGTAGACCCCAAAATATGGATACTTTAAAATATCGGTAACACTTTAGTATGGGGAACACACTTTCACTATTAACTATGACTTTTGCCTCAATAAACTCCTAATTTACTGCTTATTAAATTAGTTTTTGTAGCATGTAAGTAGAATGTGGTCATGCAGAATAAGGCATTAATATGCTTTATAAGTACTAATAAACAACCAATATCCTAGTAATATGCATGCTAATAAGAAACTAGTTCACAGTGAGAATTGAACCCTAAATTAAAGTGTTACCAATATATTTACATTTCATAATTCCAAAAGTTTAAATAAGTTTTTTTTTTAGGGTTTTAGGGTTTACTACCAATGAATTTACATTACTCTTCTTGTCATTTGTAATTACAGTTTTTTTAATGTATTTTTTTTACTCACAAATAGCCATTTCTATTAAAATATTACTAAACTATTATTAAAATATTTTCGAGCTCGACAATAAAAATGATAATAAAATTAAAAAATATAAAAAGCATGACTTCTTAAAGGCACAGTGTGTGAATTTTAGCGGCATCTAGTGGTGAGGTTGTGAATTGCAAACGCTCACCCCTCCCTGTCGGAGCACATAGAGAAGCTACGGTGGCCGACACAGGACAAAGATGTCGTCGTCTGAGACAGCAGAGAGTAGCTAGCGCTCTGTAGAGCAGTTTGTCCGTTTAGGGCAGGGGTGTCCAAACTTTTTAAAAAGGGGGCCAGATTCGATGTTGTGGACACACCTGGGGGCCGGGTTCCTTTTCTATTATATATGTATATATATATATATATGACATGTTTTGTTTCTTGAAAACAACAGATTTGACAAAAGCTTGAGCTGACAGTAGAGTAGCTTGAGGTAGGACACAGATGTAAATTTAATACACAAACAATATCTGTAAAACTTTTAACAACCTCAGTTTTAAAGGGTGAAATTTAAACATTATTACTGAGTTAGAACTCTATTCTTATTTAAACTTAGATCACCACAGGTGAAACCACACTGCAAAAATGCTTTTCTTAGTTTTTCTATTCCAAATATCTAAAATAAGTAAAATGACATACAATATTTTGTCTTGATTTCTGGGGAAAAAAATCTAAATGAAGTGAGTTTTTGCTTAAAACAAGCAAAATTATCTGCCAATGGGGTAAGAAAAATAATCTTGTTTCTGTTTGTTTTTCTTACCCCATTGGCAGATAATTTTGCTTGTTTTAAGCAAAAACTCACTTCATTTTGATTTTATTTTCCAGAAAACAAGAAAAAAATATCTTATGTCATTTTATTTATCTACTAAATGCATCTTGATTTAAGAATTATTAAGAATTACACATGGCACCTTCACTACAAGGTAAAAAGTAAAAAATATTATTTCTATATCTAGAATGGCTTTATGGTATTTAGTCTATAAACACATTTAATATAAATACAAATGCACAAAACTGCAAGTTTATGACAAAAAAATAGTCTGTAATTTGGCCTTTATTACTCATTTAATACATGTCTACATTAGAAATTAAATAAAATGAGATATTAACCTACATTTCTGACAAATACCACGGTTACAGTTAGTGTTACCACAGTAAATCCATGATAAATGTTGGTGAATTGTTGGTTGAAACTGGATCGGCTCAATGTTTCTCCTGATTTGCACATTAGTGTTGTTGATTAAGTCAGCTCAATAAACTAAATTAAATCAAATCACAGAGAGATTTGCAGCTTTTACCGGAGACCTCTACGCCGAACTCAAACAATTCTCACGGGCTGCTTAGTGGTCGTGTGATCGAGAAACTCAGACAGCAAGTAAACAGATTTGTTCAGACTCAGAGCTGGCAAATTGCGCTGCGCACAAGTAGTGCTGTTTCGTTCTGCTTTTGGCATGTTAATGTTTCCCTGGCATAGAATCTAGTTCTGCCACCTTGTGTTGACATTGTGAAACTGCACGATTTGTAAATTATGCGTGGCAGGCCACATATAATATATTTTAATAGACAAGCCGTTTGAAATTCATCCCCGGGCCGCATTTGGACTTTGGACACCCCTGGTTTAGGGCTACTGTAGAAACATGGCGGCAGCTTCACTGTAAGGGACCCGCGGTGTGTGTAGATAGAAATGGCTCATTCTAAGGTAATAAAAACATAACGGTTCATTATGTAAGGTCTTTATTATATTGCATTTCTGTCAGTAGATCCTCATAAATATTACACAGTGGACCATTAAGATTTTATTAATTTCCATGGTCTATAAATCACACTTAAAATTCCCTTACACCTTAATTTTTTCCAGCTTACACCCTTTTTTAAGCTTGTTTGTCATTTTAAATAATTTTGCTGCCCCATTGGGAGTGTGTTACGGCCCCTTGCTTGAGATCCACTGGGAACAAAGACACTGTTTTTATTGCCACATTGACCATTTTCTGTGTATATTTAGGTTGTGAATTTCCATTATCATATCAATTCATTTATTTCTTTTTCATTTTACTTCTGTTCCTCAGGTCCTGGTCATGATGGGCCCATCCCAATTGGACCAACACCCAACCCCAACATTAGTCCTTTGCCTCCGGGCAGTCACATCCTCTTCACCCAGAGCGGGAAGATTGAGTATGTTCCTCTGGAAGGTCATGACCTGAAGAAGAATGAAGCCAAGACTGCACTGCACCTCCCGGTAAAGTCTGTTATTGTAATGTAGAAGGGAAAAAAGTACTTGCGTTGGTTATGAAATGCGGTCTGGTACATTTTGAAATGAGTTGGTGTATCTAGAAGTGCTTGAGTGGAGTATGTTTTAAGCCGAATGCACATCATTCACAAAACTGTTAGATTTACCCAGAAGTCTTTGCCCTGATTCATTCCCTGCTCTGGTATGCATTAATACAGAGCCTGTTTAGGGATGTTAGCAAATTCAGAGTGAACGTGTCATTGCGGTTTGTGTTCTCCTCGTAGTTTGTCTCTCTCGGCTAAACTGTTGATAACACGGAGCCAGAGAACTGCTGGGGGGATCGCTGGGGAATTTTAGGATTGCTTAACTCTGTTTTTCTTGGAAATATGCGTACGAGAGAAATTGTGTTTATCAGAGCCATATGCTGCCTCCGCTGATTACATAACCGCCATTGGCCTTTAGCCGTATGAATGTGAGGAGAGATTCCAGGAGAAACAGACCAGACTATTTACAAAAGAAAACGATGTTAGCATTCATGTTTTCTGCAGACGCCCTGGTGACTGTTACTTAGAAAGTATAAAAATGTACATTACAGTTCACAAGTTTGGGGTCGGTTTTTTATTATGAAAAATACAGTAAAAACAGTAATATTGTGAAATAGTATTCCAATGTAAAACAGCTGTTTTCTATGTGAATATATAGTAAAGTGTAATTTATTCCTGTGATCAAAGCTGAATTTATCATCATTACTCCAGTCTTCAGTGTCACATGATCCTTCACAAATCATTCTAATATGATGATTTGATGCTCAAGAAACATTTATGATTATTATCAATGTTAAAGTTCATATTTTTGTGGAAAAGATGATACATTTTTCAGGAATCTTTGATGAATAGAACATTTCTAAATAACAGCATTTATTTGAAATATAAATTTTATATAACATGTCACTTTTCGATCAATTTAATGCTTCCTAGATTAAAAAATTATGCTATTATGTTACATGTTCCTGCTTGTTTTTAGAACCTTATATTTGTAAAAACTGTGTGCATGTTCTCACATAATCTACTACACCATAGGTGTAATTTGCGGGCGGGACGGGTGGGACATGTCCCCACCACTTTTTGCCAGGGTTGATATCGTCCCCACCACTTTTTTAAACACTTGCTGCACGGATGAACCTCCCTAATACAAACACAACATCTCCAGTTAACTAGCAGAGCATAATTTCGTTATAATAACGAAATAAGAGGCGTTGCCGCTGTTTTTAGTAGTGTGGATTTCTCTTGTGGCTCGCTTCACACAGACAAACGCTTTAATCTATCGCTTAACGCCTTTGTGGAGACTTTCTATTTGTTCCGATGAAATCACAAAACAAAATGCACAAAAAACTGTCCCTGCTCTTGATATACAACCACTTTGATGAGAAAAAAAAAATATGAGGACAGATTACCGAGAACCTCTGACACGCTTAACAAAAGATCATTAGGGAATACGAGCAAAGTTTGCGAATCTATGCATTTATTCACGTGAAAAATCTTGGCACTAACGAAATAATGTGTTTAGATGCAAGAATTAAACATGAGTTTTATATTGATAAATTAAACCCAATGAACTATTGAAATCTTAATATAATTTTTTTCTGCAATTGTTATTGTACATATTTTACATCTGATATAACATTGTATTAGCAATGCTATATCAGATATACCCCCCCCCCCCCATACACACACCTGTCCCACCCACTTTTTAAAACAAAGTTACGCCACTGATCTACACACACAAATACCTAAAAACAACTCAAAACAAAAACCGGATTACCACAGAATTAAAATGCCTGTCATTCATAGTTATGCACGTCATTTGCTTTTTGCGTGTTTACTGTATATCTTTGCTAGTTTGTTGTATCTTTCAGCTGTAATAGTGAAGCACACTCAGCTCTGTTTAATGCATTTTATGATGGTCCCCCCTATAGTCAATAATTTTATCCCTTAAAACTCATCTTTGATCACCAAAATGACATATGAAATGTTTTTCTCTGTGAAAAATTCTTCATGCCTTAAAATAGCTTGAATGTAACTCCACACCCTTGCCTCATTTGGTATACACTGATTCATGAATATGCAAATGAGCCCCGCCTCCACTCACTCACACCAGCTCAGAGATCCACTCGCTCAACTTTACTGTAGTAAACGCTGCAGTGATTTCACACCGTGTCTTTGGTTCACTGCAGAGAAAATACTCAGCAACGGTGTTGACTGATGAATTTGCACATGGTTTGTCTGAAAAACACCACATAGACATATAAACAGCATTAAAAACTTGATTTTCACCACTGGGGGTCTTTAATAATATTAAACATCTTACATTTCAGATAATATTGGGTCTGTTAGTATATATTGCATCATCTTCACAAAGGTAAGCTATAACAAAGACTTTATATATAGGAAGACGGTACTCATTTTACTTAAGAACGGGAGAAAGTGCAATGTGTAATATGGCAGAATAAGTCCCGCCTTCTAAATAAAAGAGCCAATCGTTGATTGTTAATTCATCGCATCACTGCACATGCTCATTGGCTGGTCCAGCATAAAAAATAAGCTTTTTAATGCTATATGAGCATAAGAAACAACATTTATGGGACTGTTCATGTCAGATTTTGTTGCCAATTTGAAATATGTTATTTAATTATGAGTTCGGCATGAGATTTCAGGATTCCCCCATTCAAATAGATGGATGATATGGCCGCCGAGTGAACAGACTTTCCTTGAAAGGGACTTTGATATACAGTACATTATAAGAAATGTCAGCACTCGTGGACGGTGCTTCAAACTGTTCTGTAAACATGCACAGCCTTCATAAATATTGCCCAATTGTTTTGTTTAGCTAGACATGCGGCATATGCACAAGGTTTATATTTTCATCTGTTGACTCCTGAAATTGACCTTCTAGACATCAGTGTGTTTAGCACTGTAGGAAATCATAAATCTGAATGAATCTTCATTCCCATCTGCTCTTTTATTGCTCACATGTTAACATTTACTGTAATGACTAACATCACTGAAGCTTATTAAACAAGGGAAAACTCAACCATGCGTTAGAAATAAAACTTTGACTCACTCACATTCTGAGTGTGTGGTTTCATGTTTTGTCTAGACAGCCGTTCACAGACGGACAGATAAATGAATGAATGCTGGAGGGCAACGCTAGTGCCGTGTTGTCATCTTAACCCATCAATTAAAAAAGGTTACACATAGGTCCATAGAAGACAAAAATGTCCATGTCAAAAAACTATCATAAAAAAATGAATATTGGGAGTTAAGTTTGGGCTCATTTTAAAGAAGACCCATGGCAGATTATTGTTGAAGTCAAAAAAAGTTTAAAAAGTGAAACTAAAAAAAAGTTATAGAGGTTTAAGTTTATGAAAATGATTTATGAATAATATTTTATAAAAAAATATATATTTTATGAAACATGTTGAACTCTAAAACTGCTAGAAAATCAAAGCCATAAATCTAAAAAAGCTGTGTTCCAAATTTGAGGTTGATATCTCAAAAAATGAGCTTTCAGTGAGATTTTGTTTGTGTGCAGTGCCAACTTTTTCCCCATTAGATGCCAGCAAAACTCCACTGGGATTTGTTATTTGCTGTTGAGTTTTTCTCTCTCAAATATTACAAGCAGACACACGCACACCCACACACAATTTTTTTATTACATACATACACACCACACTCTGATATTCATACCAACACACCCACACAGTTACAGCTGCATAATTTATCCAATTGTCTTTATAATATGCAGAAGCAGAAAACAGGAATAAAGTGAGTATTTGCTTTATATGCCAAACCTGAAAAAATGGCACCATCTGGTAAAAAACAGTAAAAATTTAAATTTTGAAGCCTTGCCAAGAGAATAAAAGCCTATTAACAAAGATTGCAACATTTTATAGTTAAATGGTAAAAATTGCAGTTTTAATGGGTTCCAATGGCGACATTTTTGTCCAAAAGGCGCTGAGAGGAAGTATTTTGTGTACCTAGTGCAAAATAGTTTTTTTTAAAGGAAATGGGGGTGAAATATTAAAATTCCAATAAAAATACACACCTGTGGCAAATTTTATGCAGTTAGCATTAACACAGGCAAAGTTATCCAAAAATGTCCATAAGGATGCACAAGGGTTAAACACTTTCATGCATGTTTGTGAGATCTTTTTATTGTTTTTGCAGGAGAAAGTGGTGATTGGGATTGCTTATGACTGCGTGGAGAAGATGGTGTATTGGACAGACATCAGCACACCTGCCATTAGCAAAGCTACTCTAAAGGGAGGAGAGCCCGTCCATCTTATTAAATCAGGTGGAGTTCATTTAGACTCGTCCTAATGTCTTTCCAAACCGCCATGATTCATGGGACACTGGTTAAAATCATCTCAAACTAGAGGTGGGCGATATTTCAAAAATATCATATCACAATTTTTTTTCAAGCAGGATCACAATCCACAGTCTTTTTCATGTTAGTTTTTAACATGTTTTTTTGCTAGTTACTGAGCAGTACACTATGAATTTTGTTTCCGCCAGGGAATACAAAATAAAAAAGACAATTGTGACCTTTTATCATAACAATTCTGACATTATAACTCGCAGTGGCAAGTTTGTGTCTAGCAAATAAACTTAAGTTATAAAGTACGAATTGCAGGATATATAAAACACACACAAAAAAAAAAATATATATATATATATATATATATATATATATAAAATGTATTTAAATAAATAAAACTTTATTTAATTTAATTATTTTATTGTTATTAAAAGTAAGAACAAAGATGCATATTAGAAAAAATACGACAAATGCAATATAAGAAAGATACAAATGAAATATGCTGCTTTTTGTACAGTAGGTCTGTTTAACAGCATCATTCAAGTAAGAAATTGAACAATCAAATGTAAAAATAAAACTGCATAGTTGTCCTGTACTGCTGGTCAGCAAACACAACAAAGGAGATTCACTTTAATTTAAATCCAAAAATACTCAGGAGAATACGTTAACGCAAGACAAAGAACTGGGGAGAAATTAAATACATGAGGGAGATCATTAACAGAACTAAGAACAGGTGAAGTACTTTACAGTAAGTATCATTCATGGAACATTTGTTTTACATTCATCTCGTTTTTTTTTTTAATGTTATATTTGTTACTTTTGAATGTTCTCTGAACATTAGTTCCATAATGTTTGCAAAATGATAAAACTGACTTTTGTTTCAGATCTTGGCAGTCCTGAGGGCATCGCTATTGACCATCTGGGCAGAAACATGTTCTGGACAGACTCCATAAAGGACAGGATCGAAGTTTCCTCATTAGACGGATCCCAGCGACGCGTCTTGATTAACACAGACCTGGTTAACCCGAGAGCCATCCTCACCGACGCCACCAATGGGTGCGTGACTAATTAGGAACAACCAGTGGCCAGTTGCATAAACTGCTTAGACTAGTCTTACAAGTTAGTCTTCAATTGTTCAATTGTTCCAGATTGTTCTAATTTGAATCAGAAAAGTAAGACTGATTAGTTGCTCAGACTAGTTATTAAGACACAGTCTTAACACAGTTTATGCAACTGGCCACATGGACTAAAATTAACACTTCAGATGTGAGGGAAAGAGTGGTTTTGGCAAGTAAAGAAAATGTTATTTCCTCTCAGATAGAAATGCAACATAAAACATGGTTAAATCAAATTGCAAGAAGGATAATCTGACCCTTGTAAGTGATTCAATAATATTCAACAGGGCTTGACATTAGCACCTGCCAACTCGCCAAATGCGGGTGTATTTCAGCAGTGGCTACTAGGCACTTTGTCAGGTTGAATTTTATATATAATATATACTGTATACATTTTTCATTTGTAGTCTTTTAAAAATGCATCTGAAATAATAAACTAAGTGCAATGCATCTCTCTGACAGCGAGCGACACACAAACCCGCCTCTCCTCACTCTCTCGCTTCATTTGCTCTGGATGAATATTGTTGCTGTTACAGGGCTTGAATTTCGGCGTGGGATTGCGCGTATTGTGCATAATTTTACTCATTCCCGCAGATTTTGTGCTCACACCCACATAAAGCCGCCTCTCAGCACTAAATTGAGTTCTTTTACGCTGCTTATTGCGCTTAAACAGTCAAATACACACACTATAATGTCAAAATGACGGTCTTGGCGAGTATTCACGTAAACACAGTCAGTTCTGTTTTACGTGAATGTAAACAGTTGAGAAAGAAAACACACGTGTAACAGTATAATGGATCTGCGCGTCAGGTCTTAAAGTGACAGCAGCCTAATAAACCTGCTGCCAAATTATGAGATAATATAGAATATCAAGCCCTGATATTCAACAATAAAGGCTTTTTACACAGGCCTGCTCAAAATTCTGTGTAAAGACATAATGCTGCATAAAAGCCAGACCAAATTATGCCTGCTCAGACCCACCTCAGCCCCTAGAATCAAAGTATACACTTCTGTGCTACATTTGCAGTGAAAATTTGGCATAATAAATAATGCAAAATGTTTCATTGGCTGGTGAGAAATATTTATGGCAGGTGAATTTACACATTTCACTTGTTAGTTTTAAACCCTGGATACAGTGTCAGTTTTGTTAACATGAACTAACAATGAAAAATACCTCTAAAGCATTTAGTTAATGTTAATTTCAAGATTTACTAATACATTTAAGTTAATGGACCTGAGCTAACATGAACTAACAGTTGTCAACATTAACAAAGATTAATAAATACTGTAAAAAATGTACTGCTCATTACTAGTTAATGTTAGTTAATGCATGAACTAACGGGGCCTTATTGTAAAGTGTTACCGTTTTGTTTAAATACTCATTCTTAGCATTATGAATTTGAGTGATTCCCAAAGTACCAAGCATTTTTAATGTCTGTTCCTCCATCAGCTACATCTACTGGGCCGACTGGAACAGGGACTCCCCCAAAATTGAGATGGCTTACATGGACGGCACAAATCGGAGGGTCCTAGCCAAGGATGACTTAAGCCTCCCCAATGGTTTAACTTTCGACCCGCGGACGTCTCTGTTGTGCTGGGCGGATGCCGGTACGTCTCCAGTTCAGAAAAACTTTCACTAGTGCAATAAAGTCACAGCTGTTTGAGCCTCTCGGCAGGAAAACAACTTATTTTAGCTTTCTAAAGCCATAAGCTCCATAAAAACGCTTTGCTTGGTTGAAACCTTTTTGTTGATGGTGATGTTTGGTGTTTTTAATGCAGGCACACATAAAGTGGAGTGCATGAATCCACAGCAGGGCAGTCGGACGCAGCTCATGGAGGGAATTCAGTATCCCTTCGGAATGACAACTGATGGAAAGAACCTGTACTACACTGACTGGACGAGGTGAACCTTCCCTTTAACAGCATTACACTTTAAGGAGAAGTTAACTGAACTGAACTGTTAACTGAAGTCTCTTCCGCTCACCAAGACTGCATCTATTTGATCAAAAATACAGTATTATGAAATATTATTTTAATTTAAAGGTTTTTTTTTTTGTTAAAATACATTCTCTTTTCCTAGTTTGTTGTTCATTGACTAGTATTAGTATACCATTGATGGGTTTATCTCACCCAAAATGTAAACATTAGCCACTTTTCCACTGTCGGGCCAGTGTGAGCCAGGTCCTTCAACAGGCCAAGCTTGGCTAATATCCTCGGACCTGTAGACCGAGCCCAAAACCACGCTGTGTTTCCACCGTCGGGCCAGAAGCTCCGCAGCGCTTCACTCAAACCCGCCCGTAACGCCTCTCTGGAACAACGTCACACACACCCATCATTTCACCAACTAATGGAAGTTTGATCAGAAAACTACTCAGAAAGAAATCACTGGAAACTAGCCAGATCGCAAAACCAACATGATAAAAGTGGTCGTTTGTTGGCATTTTTGACGTTTAATTAAATATTTAAAACCTAAGCATCGATGTTTCACCACAGTTTTACAATAATAAGTGATACATTGATCATGATGAATTAATCTGTGTCAAGATTACACATTAGTCACAGAAATAAAGTGGTATTCCCTGTTGGAAAAAACAGCATATGCTGGTTAGGTATGCTTTGAAGCATGGCAGCTGGTCATGAGCTGGTTTATGCTGGTCAAGGTGCTGGTCCTAAGAAACTAGCTCCAGCTCAGGACCAGCTTAAACCAGCTCATGACAAACTAAGGACCAGCTCAAACCAGCTGCCATGCTTCAAAACATACCTAACCAGCATACAGGGTTTACCATTATTTCACACAAGAAAGAGGACACACGTACTTACTCAGTCGCGTCTGTTTCTGTTTATTTGTAGTCACATGACAGTAGCCTATTAGGCTACATCACATTTAGAAAGAACGATCATTTCTACAAATTTTCCACCAAAAATACGACCTGGGGAGCTTTAGCTCTCTCTCCAGTGACAGTCCCAATACAGTTAAACTGTATTTTCAGTCAGAGAAACAGTATTTTATGACATGCGGAGCTAAAAAAGGATATCAGACAGTCCGGTATAAAGAGACGAGACGTACTGACAGATGAAATAAACACACGATTGTGACAGCCTATATGATTGGTCTGATTTCTTCAAGCGATGTTTACTATAGTAATGGCATAGTCTTATGCATCAAATATACATATGTCTGCCTTATACAGTGATCAGAATCCACAAATAGAAGTTATTTCAAACACTCGCTGCTGTCTGAAAGAGTTTTGAGCTGAAATGATTGTAAAAGTCTTTAATGCTGATGTTAGATGGTGTATGAAATCATCCGCGGCGCTGCCGTCTCCTGACTCAGATAAACTCCGGCACGCATTGGCCCGACAGTGGAAACACGGCTATTGAGCCTCCTGGGCACCATCAAAACATTGAGAGCGGTCTGCTCAGATCTGTCAATCTCTTTCCAGCTCAACCAATAGCAAGAGTTTGGGGCGTGGCTAATGTAGCAGACCGAGCCAAAGGGTGTTTAGCCGCTGTGGGACCATGACTGACACGTTACATCGGTACAGGGGTGCAAGCCAAAGACTTTAGATACAAAAACGGTGCACTCATATTACTTATGAATGGGAGAAAATGCAACGTGCAATACGGCAGAATAGGTCCCGCCTTTTAAGTAAAAGAGCCAATCGCCGATTGATAAATTCATTGAGTCACTGCAGCTGCCGTTAGGAGAAGATTAAACAGGTTATGAAAACATCGAAGCAAACGGGGCATTGAGATGCAGTGCGCTACAATAGACGCTTAAATACCATATAGCATCATCATGCACCCGTTCACAAAGACAAATGTTCCAGTCTATATGTAAAGGCTATATGTAAACAAAAAACACTCCAACAGTTGTGGCACGTCATGTCAAAAAATGCGCCCGGTGCAGATCCTTTGAGTGGGTTTATTTTAAGCAAGACACTTGCGTTACTCATGACACATAGCAACACAGCTAATAAGTCTTTTATTGAAAGTAGCCTACGTTTACCTCGTGAGACGTGCCTTCACAAGCGCCTGTAAGAGCTGTGTTTGTGATGTTTGAGTTGGGGGTGTGAAAGGGGCGTTTGCGAAATATGCTTTATTTTTGTAATTCCGCTAGGTGCCACTAGTGTCGCAGAAACTACATGCGTCACCTTTAAAATAACTGTTTTCTGTGTGAATATACAGTAAACTGTAATTAATTCCTGTGAATTTTCAGCATCATTACTCCAGTCTTCAGTATCACATGATCCTTCAGAATGATTTGCTGCTCAAGAAACATTTATGATTATTATCAGTGTTGAAAACAGTTGTGGAAACGGTGATACATTTTATTTTTCAGGATTCTTTGATGAATAGAAAGTTTAAAAGAACAGCATTTATGTGAAATAGAATCTTTTGTTACATGTCTTTACTGTCACTTTTGATCAATTTAATGCGTCCTTTCTGAATAAAAGTATTAATTTCTGACGTCAAACCTTTGAATGGTAGTGTATTACAAGAGAATAATAGGAATAATGTTGGAAAATCATCAGATTTGGTCTGTTTGTTCGTGGTTCAGGATGGGAAAGCAAGGTCAAGGTGACCGGTGACTGCTCTTCTGAGGCCTTGATGTGTCTGTTTGCTAGCGCGGATTCCCTCAACAGCAGCCGGCACAGATTTGGCACTTTAACCCTGAATGTGTTTGCTATGCAGAGGCTGAGGTCGGGTCAAGAGGCCTGTTTCGATGCTTGTGGCAGCTGCGTGCAATTTCACGGCCCGTCCAGCGGCCTCTCTCTGATCTTCCTACAGCCGTTTCCTCTCTGTTAGTGGACAGTCACAATAGAGCTTATTATAGCAATTGAGAATAATGAGCAGTACAAAAACAACTCGTCAGCGTGCATTACAGCAGTGAGAATTTAGGAGGAAAATGTCTTTATCACAGTCCGTGTTTCATCACATCCTGCTCCAATTAGTAGCGTAAAGGAATTTCCGGCTGCATTGTCAATGGACGGACGCCAGTGTAACATTATCTGAGAGACGCGGTCAGCGCTGTGGTGTTGCCAGTCATGAGATTAACGAGCAACACGCAGCTCAAGTTACTGCCAGAGGACTAATCGGACTGACTTCATTTTTATTTTAATGTTATTTTGTTTAGTTTTGCATTATATTACCACCAAGCGGCAACCTCCCCCAGTTTCTCTTGAAGTGACTTAAACTGCAATTCATCGACTGGCCACTAGAGACAGGCTCCAGAACGGAGCAGAATCTCATTGAGCTCCATGTTAAAATGCCCAACTTTACAGCAGAAAAAAGCATGTTTACAGCCTGGTACAAACTGTGGTTTTGGTCTATGCGGCTAATTTTGCCCTTCATAACAACTGTGAGGGGGGTGAATTTTTTTATAACTCATTCGTTTACATTATATGAAACCTTAAAGTTCTGCATAATTAAGGGCGTGGCCAGTTTGAGTGACAGGTGGATTGCCGTTTCTCTGCTGTCTGTTAGTCATCACGTCACCTCAGCTCCAGCTACGTCCCGCCTCTTTGCCCATTGTCAGTTATCCGGGAGTGACGCACAGTGACGCGCTGTCAAGATGGCAACGGCCAACTTTACGCTTCAAAAACTCTCTTCAGAAACCTATGGGTGACATCACAGACACTATGTCCATATTTTTTTTTACAGTCTATGATTACCACCCATTATTGTCTATACTACAGCATGGGTCTTCAACAGGGGGTCCGGCGACACCTAAGGGGTCCACAGCGGTACTGCAGGTGGTCCACCAATTAATGTTTGATCACAAATAACGTTTTGATAAAAAAATTATTACATGGGGAAAAAACATCACAAATTCAAATATAAGCACCCTGAAACGAAAGCAGAGCACCCTCTGTTGATACTGTAATAGTATAATATTATTGGCGAAACAGATTTGGCAAACATTGCGTTTGAGTTTGCGCTCTCGAGAACGTGAAATGTTCCTATTCACAGCGTGTTTTGCAGCAGTGAGAAATGTAGCCAATCACAGACATGTTTGTTGATCTCTGGAACACAATGGCCAATCAGAGTTGTTTAAGTTAGAATCCACTCACCGCTCAGTTTTTATTCAGTGCTGAGTTCTGCTCGCGCTCGTGAATTTTAGAGATTCATTATGCAGTGTAGACAACTTTACTGATTTTGATGGAACGCTGTGAGATCGCGAACTGAGATGAGTGACAGCTTGATTAATTAAAGTGAGCGCTCTTTCTTGCTTTCCAGGCTATATAGCTATAATCCATTGAATAAAAGTATTGTTTTGCATGTTGCTAAGAGGAACAACGGCCAATTACTCGCTGCATTATTAATAACTGAGCGCAATAATAATTGATGATTTGTGAAGGATCATGTGACACTGAAGACTGGAGTAATGATGCTGAAAATTCAGCATTAATCACAGGAATAAATTACACTTTACTATATATTCACATAGAGAACAGCTGTTTTACATTGGAATACTATTTCACCATTTTTACTGTAATTTTGATCAAATAAACACAGCCTTGGTGAGCAGGAGAGACTTCTTTCAAAAACTATATACTGTACATTCATATGTATTATAAGCATAAAGAGTATGTGTGTGTGTTGGATCAGGGGTGCTGTAGTCGTGGTGGATCGCTACACTAGAACAGAGGTGGATGAGTTCCAGCCTCAGAAACGGACGCGTCTGTACGGGATCACAGTCGCTCACGCCCAATGCCCCTCAGGTATGATTCCTCTTTCTCATGTCTTTCAGTTCTTAAGGCCCGTTCACACCAAGAACGATAACTATGTTAGCATCCACGCAGCGGACATTATCTTCTGTTTGTTATAAGTGTGCTACAGTTTTGTTGTCTTCCCCTTTAAATGCTCGAGCTCTAAAAGCAGGATGGATTCTGATTGGCTGTCAATGTTTTTATTGTTCATCAGCTGGAAAAAAATCGCTTGATATCGTTTCTCTGTGCTGTTATCGTTATAGTTGTGATGTGAAGTCAGTTATTCTTTTATATTTAGAACGATTTTTAAAACTATATTGTTATCATTATCATTATAGTTATCGTCCTTGGTGTGAATGAGCGTTTATTCTTAAATTCTTCATGTATTATGTCAGTTTTTGACCATCTTCAGGTTGAATGTCATGAATGCTATTATGTGATGTAATCAAATTCTGGATTTTGTTTTTGAAAAGCAACAGTGCTCGTGTTATATACACCGATCAGGCATAACATTATGACCCAATATTGTGATGGTCTCCCTTTTGCTGCCAAAACAGCCCTGACCCATCGAGGCATGGACTCCACTAGACCCTTGAAGGTGTGCTGTGGTATCTGGCACCAAGATGTTAGCAGCAGATCCTTTAAGTCCTGTAAGTTGCGAGGTGGGGCCTCCATGGATCGGACTTGTTTGTTCAGCACATCCCACAGATGCTCGATTGGATTGAGATCTGGGGATTTTGGAGGCCAAGTCAACACCTCAAACTCGTTGTTGTGCTCCTCAAATCATTCCTGAACCATTTGTGCTTTGTGGCAGGGTTCATTATCCTGCTGAAAGAGCCACAGCCACCAGGGAATACCGTTTCCATGAAAGGGTGTACATGGTCTGCAACAATGCTTAGGTAGGTGGTATGTGTCAAAGTAACATCCACATGGATGACAGGACCCAAGGTTTCCCAGCAGAACATTGCCCAAAGCATCACACTGCCTCCGCAGGCTTGCCTTCTTGCCATAGTGCATCCTGGGGCCATGTGTTCCCCAGGTAAGCGACGCACACGCACCCGGCCATCCACATGATGTAAAAGAAAACGTGATTCATCAGACCAGGCCACCTTCTTCCATTGCTCCGTGGTCCAGTTCTGATGCTCACGTGCCCACTGTTGGCGCTATCGGCGGTGGACGGGGGTCTGCATGGGCACCCTGACTGGTCTGCAGCTATGACGCCCAATACGCAACAAACTGCGACGCACTGTGTATTCTGACACCTTTCTATCAGAACCAGCATTAACTTCTTGAGCAATTTGAGCTACAGTAGCTCGTCTGTTTGATGGGACCACACGGGCCAGCCTTCGCTCCCCACGTGCATCAATGAGCCTTGGCCGCCCATGACCCTGTTGCCGGTTCACCACTGTTCCTTCCTTGGAGCACTTTTCATAGATACTGACCACTGCAGACCGGGAACACCCCACAAGAGCTGCTCTGTCAACAAACTCTGACCCAGTCGTCTAGCCATCACAATTTGGCCCTTGTCAAACTCGCTCAAATCCTTACACTTGCCCATTTTTCCTGCTTCTAACACATCAACTTTGAGGACAAAATGTTCACTTGCTGCCTAATATATCCCACCCACTAGCAGGTGCCGTGATGAAGAGATAATCAGTGTTATTCACTTCACCTGTCATAATGTTATGCCTGGTCAGTGTATTTAACTATGTGTTATATATCTTCATCTTTGTCATCTTTTTCACCCCTGATGAGTTTGCATCCCTGGTTTATTAATGTAACCAATCACATGGTCTTTAGGTGTTTCAGGCTATTTTTATATGAAACAGGTGTTGCTTTGAACCCCTAAAACAAAGGTTTAAATGATCATAATGGTATCGTAATGTGGTCAATGTTCCCCATCAGGTCAGAACTACTGCTCGACCAATAACGGAGGCTGCACTCACTTGTGTCTGGCGACTCCTGCTGGCCGCTCATGCAGATGTCCAGACAGCGCTGTAGGACTGGGCTGTGTGGAGCGGGACGGCAGGAACTGAAGACTCAATCACATGACCGCTCCTTCCTTCATGATCAACTAAAAAAACATGCAATAAAGCCACTCTCTCTATTAAAGATGCTGAAATGCATTCGTGCCTTAAATATGCTCATGGTGCTTTAAATGAGGTCATTGTGAGTATCTCTAACAACTAACATTATTACCCTTTCTAAACAAATAATGATACATTTGTGACATAACCTGACATAAATAGATGTTTACACATACAACTGTTCAATAAAATCATATTTTGTTTATTCAGCCTTGTCATATTTTTATATATTGTTCAAGTGCTTGTTTTCTAATTAAAACTCTGTTTTTGTTTACTCACGCTCATATTCCAAACTCTCATGCTGTGATAATGAGTCTCAGAAGGGAACACAGGTAAATAAAGCTCAGGAATGACCACCAGAGGGCAACAGCAGCCTAAAAATCAGCTGGAAATGTTGTCCCTCCTTTAGCAAACCATTAGATTGTCTGTCTGGTTAGTCTTTTCTTATCTCTCTGGCTGTTCAGATCATTAATTATGTCATAGCATTCTTTGATTTATGTACTTATTATTATTTCACATTTAACAAACGTGTTATCAACTGTTGACGCCACTGAAAAATTCATGAATTTCAGTATGATAACTGGAAATTAGTAAATGAATATAACTGATAAAATATGGACACAATTTTTTTTTTAAAGAAACAAGCATTGCGTTCTCAAACAGCCTTTCTGTTATGATCATGGAATTAATAATGTAAAGTCTGATAAATAAAAACATTTTGAGATGGAAAATTTTATAGTGATGCATTTAAATGTATACAAACTAGTGCTGTCAAATCGATTAATCACGATTAATTACATCTAACATGAAAGTCATTTGTGTTTATATAATATATGTGTGTGTGTGTGTGTGTGTATATACATATACATGTGTTTGTTTATATGTGTGTGTATGTATGTATATATATACAGTGGGGAGAACAAGTATTTGATACACTGCCGATTTTGCAGGTTTGCCCACTTACAAAGCATGTAGAAGTCTGTAATTTTTATCATAGGTACTCTTCAACTGTGAGTGACGGAATCTAAAACAAAAATCCAGAAAATCACATTGTATGATTTTTAAGTAATTAATTTGCATTTTATTGCATGACATAAGTATTTGATACATCAGAAAAGCAGAACTTAATATTTGGTACAGAAACCTTTGTTTGCAATTACAGAGATCATACGTTTCCTGTAGTTCTTGACCAGGTTTGCACACACTGCAGCAGGGATTTTGGCCCACTCCTCCAGACCGACCTTCTCCAGATCCTTCAGGTTTCGGGGCTGTCGCTGGGCAATACGGACTTTCAGCTCCCTCCAAAGATTTTCTATTGGGTTCAGGTCTGGAGACTGGCTAGGCCACTCCAGGACCTTGAGATGCTTCTTACGGAGCCACTCCTTAGTTGCCCTGGCTGTGTGTTTCGGGTCGTTGTCATGCTGGAAGACCCAGCCACGACCCATCTTCAATGCTCTTACTGAGGGAAGGAGGTTGTTGGCCAAGATCTCGCGATACATGGCCCCATCCATCCTCCCCTCAATACGGTGCAGTCGTCCTGTCCCCTTTGCAGAAAAGCATCCCCAAAGAATGATGTTTCCACCTCCATGCTTCACGGTTGGGATGGCGTTCTTGGGGTTGTACTCATCCTTCTTCTTCCTCCAAACACGGCAAGTGGAGTTTAGACCAAAAAGCTCTATTTTTGTCTCATCAGACCACATGACCTTCTCCCATTCCTCCTCTGGATCATCCAGATGGTCATTGGCAAACTTCAGACGGGCCTGGACATGCGCTGGCTTGAGCAGGGGGACCTTGCGTGCGCTGCAGGATTTTAATCCATGACGGCATAGTGTGTTACTAATGGTTTTCTTTGAGACTGTGGTCCCAGCTCTCTTCAGGTCATTGACCAGGTCCTGCCGTGTAGTTCTGGGCTGATCCCTCACCCTCCTCATGATCATTGATGCCCCACGAGGTGAGATTTTGCATGGTGCCCCAGACCGAGGGAGATTGACCGTCATCTTGAACTTCTTCCATTTTCTAATAATTGTGCCAACAGTTGTTGCCTTCTCACCAAGCTGCTTGCCTATTGTCCTGTAGCCCATCCCAGCCTTGTGCAGGTCTACAATTTTATCCCTGATGTCCTTACACAGCTCTCTGGTCTTGGCCATTGTGGAGAGGTTGGAGTCTGTTTGATTGAGTGTGTGGACAGGTGTCTTTTATACAGGTAACGAGTTCAAACAGGTGCAGTTAATACAGGTAATGAGTGGAGAACAGGAGGGCTTCTTAAAGAAAAACTAACAGGTCTGTGAGAGCCAGAATTCTTACTGGTTGGTAGGTGATCAAATACTTATGTCATGCAATAAAATGCAAATTAATTATTTAAAAATCATACAATGTGATTTTCTGGATTTTTGTTTTAGATTCCGTCACTCACAGTTGAAGAGTACCTATGATAAAAATTACAGACTTCTACATGCTTTGTAAGTGGGCAAACCTGCAAAATCGGCAGTGTATCAAATACTTGTTCTCCCCACTGTATATGTGTGTGTGTGTATATAGACATATGTTTGTGTTTATATAATGTGTGTGTGTATATATATATATATATATATATATATACACACACACATACATATAGATATATAAATAATACACACACACACATATATAAACACAAACTTTTATGTTAGATGCGATTAATCGATTTGACAGCACTAATACAAGCATTTTCCATTATATGATTAAATATAGATTGCATATACATGCCCGTAGGCAGGGGGGTAACTGCCAAAGGTCCCGAATTTAAGTCCGTTTTTTTTTTTTTCTTTTTTCTTTTTTTTATTGTAATAAACAAGTGTTCTTTTAAGTAATGACGGCCAATAATTCAAATCCGGACCTCGGTATTTTTCCGATGTGTAGGCTATGTAATAAATGTTGAGAAATAATTGCCTAATATAGTATTAACACTACTGCAGTCTGTCACCGCTCGTAAATATTTAAAATGACCAATCAAAACAAAGTAGCTTTATGTTCACTGAAGGTGCTGCGCGCGAGTTCCTTTCCAACGCGACGCTTCAGTTAATGGTCATAAAGTGCGAGATAAGTAAGTAGCTAAACTAAACATTTCATATTTGGCAGCTGTTTTAGGATTGAAATGTTAATACCGACAATAATACCGGGCTGAAAAAGGTCCACTTTTTGAAAAAAAGAACCCCACATTTTACTAGGCTGGCTACGGGCCTGATATATATATATATACACACACACACACGATTACATGCACATACAATTCATAATGTTAGATATTTATGGTATGGAAAGTGTTAAAGTGTGTGTTATTATAGCTAGTATAAGGGACAATTCAAATAATTACTACATTGCTAAAAGTTGAAAAACACCTTATAATTTTTAGACGATGAAAATTAATCAGAAATACGACATCTGGACACAGAATTACAATAATAAAATATGAATACGATCGATGTGCTATTATTGAATATTATTTTTGATAGATCAGGATGATATATGAGTAGTTTATTGTAGTACTTTGATGTTTAATGCATGAGAAGGACTGACTCAAAGACTTAAATAATGAATGAATCTGTACAAAAGAATGGCGACATCATGGAACAGTGGATCAAATCTGATCAGACTCAAAATCTGAGTAATTTACTGCTTCGGGCTTTAAAAACACTCCCGCAAACATCCTTTTATTCCCACAAAAAAGAGGAAAATAACAAGAGATGCCCTGTGACTGGCAAACATTATTCTTTACTGTGACTGGAGCTCCCGAAGACACTGCGTAATAGCGTCATCACGTCAGCCCCGCCCACAGCGGGAACAAGAGGCGTCAGCGTGTAAGCCCCGCCCCTACAGGGGGACACGATTGACGTCATCAGAATACGGGCGAGAGGGAGCGTCCTTAGAGGCCGCAGATTTGATTGACAGGAGGATAACGTCTATTCAACCAATGGCCACTTAGGATTCTGTTTTGTGGGCGTTATTTCCTGTACTGTTTTGCATGTCATTTTCTTGTCTTCTAAATTGCTTCTGTGTGTATATGTTAGAAGGAAGACCGGAGACGAGGTACGTAAATTGTAATTGTATTTAACTGTACACGTCTTACACGTTACGTTCAGATGAATAATACGGCTACAGTGATTAAAATGGCTGCAACCTCATATTAGACAGAAGTAAATCAATGAGTGTTAGCCTAAGCTGTGCTGCGGGATATTCTGCGTCTGCTGTTGCGTGAAATGATCCAGATACACGCAAACATGAGCTCCTGTCTGCAGAAACGAACCAAGCGATCTTTGTTTGTTCTAGTTAATGCGTTTTTACTGGTTAATTCGCGCTAATGTTGACACCGAAGCTAATATAAGTCCCAACTTGTATTAGTAGTGCACTAATATTACTGCTCACACTTAACTTGACAGCAACTGTCAGCTAGAGGTAATAAACTGACAGGAATACTTTGAATGCGAACTAAATTGCAGATGAATGGTGCAGTGCAGAGCCCAATTCGCGCCTGCCGTACATTAAAAAGTTCTGTTTCATTTCTGTAGGCAGTAACGGTTTTAACGGATTTAACGGACTTTACATCTCTTAATCCGGATGGAACCCTAATGGAATGATGCGGCGTTCCCGCGCATGCAGTTCAAATTTACGCGCTGGACTTTAGTGCTTCTGTTCTGTCAGCTGCTGTGGATGAACCGGACCCTGTGGCGGTCAGCTGGACATGGCCAGCTCACACCTGGCTGATCTGTCCCAGGCCTGGGAGAACTACATGGACTGCCGTGCACAGGGCGCAGATCTGCAGGTGAGCGCTAGTAGACGACAAACTTTGTATGTGGGCTTTGCTTGAAAAGCTGGGATAAAGCACTGAAGTCTGAAAGTTAAACAATGTGAAGTTTACAAGCTTTGTGGTTGCTAGGGTGTGCTAGTCAGAAATTTACTGTGCAATTTTTCTATATCTTGAATTAGTGTTTTTGACGACAACCATCCATCCCTTTCAAAGAAGCACTACATATGGTTTAATGCAGGGGATTCAATATTTTAGATGCCACAGACCCCCCAAATAATATTATCATCTTCATTTGAGGGACCACAATCCTAAAATTTAGAAGACGGCTATATATTTTAATGTATAAAGACCCAATTTATACTATAAAATGTGTAAAATATTACTTATATAATATTATTTAGTTTCTGTTACATTACACTGAAAGGGATAGTTCACCCAAAAATGAAAATTATCCCATTGTTTACTCCCCCTCAAGCCATCCTAGGTGTATATGACTTTCTTCTTTCAGACAAACGCAATCGGAGTTATATTATAAAATGTCCTGGCTCTTAGTTTTATAATGGGAGTGAATGGGGGTTGAGATTTTGAAGCCCAAAAAAGTGCATCCATCCATTATAAAAGTGCTCCACACGGCTCCAGTGGGTTAATAAAGGCCTTCAGTATAGAAGCCATCTGCTTGTGTAAGAAAAATATCCATATTTAAAACTTTATAAACTAAAATAACAGACGGACAGACGGCCATACACATCGATTTAAGAGTAACCCCTGACCTGACGCACGACGTATTGATGAACGCGGAAGCACAGAGGATAGAGCAAAACAAAACACCGGTCACGAATTAGAGTCTAAAACAAGAATGTTTAAAGAGAAATGTCTTTCGATATAAGAGAAGAAGAGCTTGAGTTTGTTGCCCAGCCATATTTGTTTGAACCGCGAGAGGCGTCAAAGCTTACGCTACGTCATACATCGCGTCATGGGTTACTCTTGCGTAGGCCGTCTGCCGGAAGCTAGTTATTTTAGTTTATAAAGTTTTAAATATGGATATTTTTCTTACAAAACCCCATCACTTTGCTTTAGAAGGCCTTTATTAACCCCCTGGAGCCGTGTGGAGTATTTTTATGATGGATGGATCCACTTTTTTTGGGCTTCAAAATCTCGCCCCCCATTCACTGCCATTATAAAGCTTGGAAGACTCTTGTTTGTCTGAAAGAAGAAAGTCATATACACCTAGGATGACTTGAGGATGAGTAAATCATGGGATAATTTTCATTTTTGGGTGAACTAACCCTTTAAGTTAGTTTTCCTACTCACTATAGTACTGTTTATTTTGTTTATTTATTTGAATATATTTCCACTCTTTAGTTATTTAAATCAAATTAAAGGGATAGTTCACCCAAAAATCTAAATTCTGTTCGCAGTTCTGGTGCATCATTGACTCCCATAGTCTGGGGAAAAAAATACTATGGAAGTCAATGGGGTCCATCAACTGTTGCAGAACAAAGAAATGTATACAGGTTTGGGAAAACTTATGTGTAAGTAATTTTAATTTTTTTGTGAACTATCCCTTTAATTAATTTTTCCTTTATTTTTCTCTGGTATTGCGATTGCATGAGATTAAAATACCATGATACTTTGATACCATGGTACTGAATAATTACCATGTTCGTGAACCATTGGGATTTCCGTGGTATTCCATGACAATTTAAAGTATAATTGATGCATTTAGCAGATGCTTTTACCCAAAGAAACCTACGAGAGAGAGAGAAAAACCCCATGGTACTACAATGGTATGGTATATATTTGTTGGTGCAGTTATAAGCTTTTTAACTTAACACAGCAAGAAGCAATATCCAGAAAACATGTAGCTGTAAATACTTTCATAATTACTTCAATACTTGCAGAGATATCCTGCTTAAGCACTTCTTAATCATATTTGCCGTATGCATATCTGTTGACAGCCGGTGTCATGGAGCGACGGCCAAGAATATTTCAGATTATGTTGATTGTTGGTTTGATTCTCTCTGTATTTTGCTAGTATGGTGTCGGATGCAGAACTAACTGTGAATTCTGGTGTGGTTTTATCATAAGATGCACAAGAAAAGTGTCAGAAAATGATCATACTAGACCATCTGAGAGACATCAGTGCAACGTGTGGTGATTCATTTTGGTTCATAGCAGCTAAAACACGTCCAGATTGACCCGTCAAAGCCCGTTTGGGTGGAGTAGATTAAGTGGTTAAAAGCCTGTTAGCTTAATGCACTTTGTGTCTGGCTTAACTATCTTTTTGAGATGTGTTTTTATAGACTTTCTCCTCACTGAACCCTGAACTTCAACATGAGACATCCGAGGACGAGTCTTTACGTTCTGATGGTGGTTTTGGGTTATTGGTCAGTGATTGAGCCTCTCAGATAAAGTCTGTGTTCTTAAGAACTAGCTTGTGGTTTAAAGTGTGTAATTTTTACAGTCTTCCATTGGTCAGACAGACAGCCTTCACCAGACTGTAGGCGACTGTACATATTTATGTAAGTGTGTGGGTGTGTTTCTGTTCACATGTGTTTGTGGTTGTGAGCTTTACACTTCTAGTTTCCTGCTGCATGGTTTCTCCAGATGACAGTTCTTGTCAACAGCAAGCGCTGACACCGTATGACGAGTAAACACAGTGTGAAGACTGTCTCTCCCTCCCTGTTGTGATGCTGTATCTATTTATTTATCCAGTTGGTTTTGAATGATTTATTGTCATCCATCAGGTTTATGTTTGTATGATGGAGTTGGCCTTATTTAGGTTACTAAAACTAAATAAACTCTATGCTTATAGCAGACTCGTATACCTACACTTACTCAGGGCTGTACGCTGTGACATTATTTTTGCACATAGCACTGATGCTACAGAGGTTGAACGTTTTGTACCACAGGTCAGCACAATTGTAGCACAAGTATAAATAGTACATTACATATCATAAAACAACTCAGCTCGTTGCTTAAACAGGCAGGTGACTGGCAAAAGGGCTGATGTCTCATCGGGGGGGGTCTAATGCTTTTTCATGCATTCTGCCTTATTTACACTGTTAAAGAGTTGATTCTCATGCTAAACATGGCCAAAATTTCAAAAGACGAGTTGGACGTATGACGGAGTATTTCTGTACCAAATACACTCCTTCAGGATTCAAACAATTTTCAGAAAGTTTTTTTGAGTATGGGCGGCCCTGTATGACATCATAAAGGGAGGAATTCCTTGTATGGGCACTTCTCCCAGATGAGCACACACACACACACATCACCCAGAGCGAGAGCAAGAGCGCGTCCATCAACGAGCTTCGTTCGGGTTACGGGAGCCGTCGGCGGCGCTGGCATTGTGTTTTTAGACCACGAAATCAACAATGTCACTAAAGAAGTGTGTTTCTGGTTTGAAGGAAAGATCACCTTGTTCAGCTTCCCAAATAACCCAGCGTTAAGGGAACAGTGGATGCAGTTTGTTTTTCTGAAGTGCAAGTGTGTGTGTTTGTTCCCGGTCATGAGTCGAAACCGGTAAGTGAAACTGCATCAAATGTGTGTGTTTTGTTGGCAATCGGCGCGTGAGTGCATATAATGTGAACAACACCAACGTATAGTGAATCGAAAGTTATCCAGGGATAATGCCATGATGTATTGTGTGTGTGTGTGTGTGTGTGTGTGTGTGTGTGCGCGCTCGTGACTCTTTAGCTCCGCCCACTGCACGCCTCCACGAGCTCGGCTGTTTTCTGAAAGAATCGGTACAGTGTATCTGTCTTCTATAAATGTGATAACTAAAGACTCTTGGGAGATATGAAGGATCAACACTACTCTATAGATACTCAAGATTAACATGAGACTGGCAGAAACCATGTGTGTGTGTGTGTTATGTACCCTTTAACATTGTCAATTTTGTTTATATAGCCCAATATCTCAATCTATGACTACAATCTAAACAACATCCATTTACAATTCAACCTCACAACAACATTAAACTTAAGTAAAATTCAATTTAAAGAAGATCTACATTTCTCATTTTCATTCATGGAGATAACATGGAAATGTGCCTACGATTTCTGCCACCTGTTGGTAAACAAACACTTTTAAAATGAAAATGGCATGAAATGACCATTATAACCCGTGGATGGCTGCAGAAGACCACTCATTAGCTCATTTGCCATAATTATTTTCACAGATTATTAAACACTATTATAGCAAACTTAAGTACTTTTATTGATCTGAAGTATGACCACAGATGCAAATTGGCTATCTAGCTAACTCTGGCACAACATTTGTGTTGCATTTTCTCTAGAATACACTATTTATCAATATGTGTAGTATACAACCAGAGCACACTCCATTAGATACTGTATCCCACAATGCAGTGTACTTCACCTGACCTTTCATTTCCAGTATGAAACATAAACCATAAGAAAAATCAACCAGTTTGAGCTGTTTTGTATAAGATGAAGATAAGTTGTTTATTATGAGCATAATAATTTCCACTTTAAATGCTCAAACACTTTAAAATCATTCATCAGCTGGAAAAAAAATTGTTGAAAGTGATCCAAATGATATGGTGATAGTGTTGTTATTATGGTGTGGCCTTCCCTGTTCTCAATTAAAATTATTATTAAAACCTTTTAGCTATAGTTATCGTTCTTAGTGTGGACAAGCCCTTAGATGTGAAAGTTCAGGTTTGAATCATGTTGAGTGTGCAGTAAAAATGTGTTGGTGAAACTGAACGCTGGAGAAAAAGGTAATCCGTTAACTGGACGGGTTACACTAACCACACTCTTTTCCATTGCACCGCTGGCTGTTATTTCATTGGAAGAGGCTTTCAACACTTCAGTGTTGCTTTAAATCAGTTGAGGTTTGCGTGAGATGTTTCTAAGATGAGATTTGATAGCGGGGATGTTGTTTCACTGACAGGATGCCTGCTCGTCTCATGTCTATACGAGTAGCGATTCATTTGTACACTTCAGTTCTCTACACACTGAATTGATTGATTGTGGGTAAGTTAGTCATTTAATATATTTCATTCTCATTTGTGGTGGTTCAAAGGTTTCATGTGAGTGTCTAATGTTGATGTGAAGAGTCCTGATGAAAATACAGTCTTGTATTCTCTTGTGTATCGAGTGCAGATGCAGTCGCTGAGTTTGTCGAGCTGTGATTGAGAAGTCTCTGGTAGTTTAATCCTAAAGTCTGTCCATCAGTCGTCACAAATTACATTTGAAATACACTCTTCCCATTGAGCTTTAAACTAACAGTTCGACCAAAAATGAAAGTTGTGTCATTTATTCACCCTTATGTTGTTGCAGGGCTTGACGCTTACTTTTTTTTCCCCAAGGACTTTTGCTCCTAAGTTGACAATTAGAAACTTTAGGGGCGCAACTAACTATTTCTGCATTTTTATATATATATATATATATATATATATATATATATATACAAACCCGATTCCAAAAAAGTTGGGACACTGTACAAATTGTGAATAAAAACAGAATGCAATGATGTGGAAGTTTCAAATTTCAATATTTTATTCAGAGTACAACATAGATGACATATCAAATGTTTAAACTGAGAAAATGTATCATTTTAAGGGAAAAATAAGTTGATTTTAAATTTCCTGGCATCAACACATCTCAAAAAAGTTGGGACAAGGCCATGTTTACCACTGTGTGGCATCCCCTCTTCTTTTTATAACAGTCTGCAAACGTCTGGGGACTGAGGAGACAAGTTGCTCAAGTTTAGGAATAGGGATGTTGTCCCATTCTTGTCTAATACAGGCTTCTAGTTGCTCAACTGTCTTAGGTCTTCTTTGTGGCATCTTCCTCTTTATGATGCGCCAAATGTTTTCTATGGGTGAAAGGTCTGGACTGCAGGCTGGCCATTTCAGTACCCGGATCCTTCTTCTACGCAGCCATGATGTTGTAATTGATGCAGTATGTGGTCTGGCATTGTCATGTTGGAAAATGCAAGGTCTTCCCTGAAAGAGACGACGTCTGGATGGGAGCATATGTTGTTCTAGAACTTGGATATACCTTTCAGCATTGATGGTGCCTTTCCAGATGTGTAAGCTGCCCATGCCACACGCACTCATGCAACCCCATACCATCAGAGATGCAGGCTTCTGAACTGAGCGCTGATGACAACTTGGGTTGTCCTTGTCCTCTTTAGTCCGGATGACATGGCGTCCCAGTTTTCCAAAAAGAACTTCAAATTTTGATTCGTCTGACCACAGAACAGTTTTCCACTTTGCCACAGTCCATTTTAAATGAGCCTTGGCCCAGAGAAAACGCCTGTGCTTCTGGATCATGTTTAGATATGGCTTCTTTTTTGACCTATAGAGTTTTAGCCGGCAACGGCGAATGGCACGGTGGATTGTGTTCACCGACAATGTTTTCTGGAAGTATTCCTGAGCCCATGTTGTGATTTCCATTACAGTAGCATTCCTGTATGTGATGCAGTGCCGTCTAAGGGCCCGAAGATCACGGGCATCCAGTATGGTTTTCCGGCCTTGACCCTTACGCACAGAGATTGTTCCAGATTCTCTGAATCTTTGGATGATATTATGCACTGTAGATGATGATAACTTCAAACTCTTTGCAATTTTTCTCTGAGAAACTCCTTTCTGATATTGCTCCACTATTTTTCGCCGCAGCATTGGGGGAATTGGTGATCCTCTGCCCATCTTGACTTCTGAGAGACACTGCCACTCTGAGAGGCTCTTTTTATACCCAATCATGTTGCCAATTGACCTAATAAGTTGTAAATTGGTCCTCCAGCTGTTCCTTATATGTACATTTAACTTTTCCGGCCTCTTATTGCTACCTGTCCCAACTTTTTTGGAATGTGTAGCTCTCATGAAATCCAAAATGAGCCAATATTTGGCATGACATTTCAAAATGTCTCACTTTCAACATTTGATATGTTATCTATATTCTATTGTGAATAAAATATAAGTTTATGAGATTTGTAAATTATTGCATTCCTTTTTTATTCACAATTTGTACAGTGTCCCAACTTTTTTGGAATCGGGTTTGTGTATATATATATATATAAAACACACTGTAACAGATTTTGCCACACTAGTGTTATTTTAGTATCACTGAGATACTATATAGTTTTTGTTAATATTTTGAATTCAATTTAATTCTGCTTTCATTTTAATTTTAGTTAAAAGTTTTAGTAATTCTGTTGTTTTTGTCATTTTTTTTATTAGGTTTTTTTTTTTTTTTTTTAAATGTCTTTAGTTTTTATTAATTTTTATTTAAGTTTAACAGGTTAATTTCAACTAAATCAGAAAATCAGAAAATTTTTTATTTTTTATTTTATGTCAGTTAACATTTGTTTATTTCAAGTAGAGAGATTTTTTTTTTAATGGTTTTAGTTTTTGTTAGCTATAATAACACTGATACTAGTAAAATCTATACATTTAATAAAATGCATCAAATAATGTTCTTAGTCTTTCCTTCCTGTGACGGGGCGTCCCAGACAGAAATAAATAAAATAAATAATATTTTTTAATAAAATAAAAAAGCTAAAATAGTTTACTTTAAATTAAATGGAAATTTAATTACATACAGTTTGTGTTACCAAATTATAACCTGGGTGGAAATTGGACACACTTTTATTTAATAAACATTATTTAATAAATGAGTGAAATAAAATATGCATTCTTGCATTCTTACAACCGTATACAACATATTACTATATAAACATCGTAAAATAAACATAATTGATCATTTAATTAATAATAATTGATCAGCATTAGTTCACAAGCGATCGTTTGCCATAAATGTGCGCTATTCATTGATTGCGAACTGCCACTTTCAGACTTTGAAACGTGAAGCGCTCACATTTATTTTTAACAAAATCATAGCCTTTTGATGTTTGATCATCACATTAGGGAGTTTCACGATCCCCCCTTATATTTTCATCCCCCAAATATAAGACGCCTTAAAATGATCATTAAGACGCTTGTTATACCATTTAAGGTATTGAAGACTTTTTATAATCTTACATTTAAGAAAACTGATTCAGGGATTTTTTTTTTAATTCTCACATATGCTCCAAAATAGATTTTACAGTTCGCGCACACATCTGTTTTTAGTTTTAGATTACAGGGATAATCTGATACTCTGATTATACTCAATATACTTTAGATCTTTACTTTGGTAACATTTGGGTAGTCGACATAACTTTTGGGAAGTTCACATGTCTTGACCGGCAGTGAAACTCCAGCACCATCTCAGTTCATCAGAGTTAATCAGAAACACAAGTTCTTGCATCAACTGATCAATCTTATCAGCTCTTTCTCTGAAATGGCACCAGTCAAATGTTCAGAAACAGCGACGACTTTAGATCAAAAGCTTTTTAAGGCTGTCCGAGCCTGGAAGTTTATCTCATGCAACTGTATTGCTCTGCTCATGTGTTTTAAATCAACATCTGCAATAGAGAGGCTCGGTTCTGGACAGACAACTAAACAAACTAACATGTTTAGTTATTTAAAACAAAATCGGTTGAGTGAATGATTCAATGACTCACTCATAAATACTTGATTCATTACTGGATTAATCAGCACATTTGAACGAATCTCTTGAGTTAATGATTCAATGACAAATACATTTTTTAACAGTCACTTGTCGCCACTTACTGGTGTAACGATGTAATAGATATTAGGTCAAACGATTAATCGCATCCAAAATAAAAGTTTGTGTTTACATAATACATGTGTGTGTACTGTGTACAATTATTTTGTATATTTGAATAAACACACATGCATGTATATATTTAAGAAAAATGTGCACATACTGTATATACTGTATATGTATTTATATAATTTATAATATATCCTAAGAATCCCAACCTGTGAGTATGAATAATTATTGACTCACGTTATCACTGTCTTACTGAAATACTTCTGCTAATCTGTGGGCAACTATTACCTAAAACTGTGTGTATTAATGGAGATTGTCTGTTGTTCTTACTACTGTGAGTAAAGATAAAGGATGGAGCATGATTTGTTTTGCAAACATTAATGGTTAAATCAGTCATTCACCTTAGTGCTGGGCTAACGTATGCGCTGTTATTGATACAGTTCCACATTTGCACCGCAATAAATCAGAAATACACATATGGGTTTGTTGATGGACGTACTCTTGTTAATGCTGGTGGTCAGGAATTGAAAACAGTTGAAACATCTCATAATGAACCTCAAACTGAGTAGCATCACTGAGAAACGTCCTGCTCAAGTTGTCCTTGCGATGGAGGTTCGGGTTGAATAACTAGTTCTTCCAATGTTTCATCATTGGACTCGCGCTCGGATTGATAGGGTAAAATCAACTGTCTTTACAGTGTGTACAATTGCTGAGGACTGAGGAAGCCTCCGGAGCTGAAGTTCAGTTATGGTAATGGGCGTTAACTTCCCACACGCGCTGGAAGCGGTAGACCAATCACAACACACTGGGCCATCTGACCAATCAGAGCAGAGTAGACCAATCACAACAAACTGGGCCATCTGGCTAATCAGAGCAGAGTAGACCAATCACAACAGACTGGGCCATCTGACCAATCAGAGCAGAGTAGACCAATCACAACAGACTGGGCCATCTGACCAATCAGAGCAGAGTAGACCAATCACAACAAACTGGGCCATCTGGCTAATCAGAGCAGAATAGACCAATCACAACACACTGGGCCATCTGGCCAATCAGAGCAGAGTAGACCAATCACAACACACTGGGCCATCTGGCCAATCAGAGCAGAGTAGCTTGTGGAAAGGAGGGATTTAGAGAAACTGATTTATCCAACGAGTCGTTTGAGAATCATTGAACATTGTGGTGATGTGCAATGTATATTATGAGAAAATGAAACAGTTTTTTGACCTTTGATGCATGTAAACCTGTTGTAGGAGACTCCAAAACAAAATTAGGAAACTTTAAAATAGCATAATAGGGGCACTTTAACGATTACTCGTGAAGCTCTAATCTGCAATGCTAAATATGTGAGTTCATTCTTAAAAGTGCTTCAGAGATCTGTCACATGCATTTCTAAATAACATTTTAAGCAATCGTTTGGTTCAACATCCTGTGTTTCTGCTTTTGTAAACTAAACGTCTATCCTCTCCGCCGACGCCCCACTTACTGCCAGATTGCACATTTTGCTCAGTGGATAGTTAATTGACTCAGCGCTTGAATAATTCATCTCTCTCTCTGGTGAGTCACGTTTCCACCGCTGTCTTACTGCCTCTGATGTGATAGATGCACGTTGCAACTGATGTATGGTTACTCATGTTTACTAGTCAACTAGCGGTCTAGAAAAGTCCTTGGCTTTACTTTACTCTCTTAAAAAATAGTGTTCTTTATTTCCGTTGATGGTTCCGTGAAGAATCTTTCCATTGCTTGAAAAGGTTCTTTATAGTGGAATAAAAGTTCTTTAGATTTAGATAAAATGTTCTTTGTACTAAGAAAAAAATGGTTATGGCCCTATAAAAATCCGTTGTATTTTTTTTTTTTTTTTCAAATTCAGTTTTTTCAGTTTTAATTTTTCTGGATTCCGTTTTTTTTCCCGTTTTAATTTTTTTGGACTTTTTTTTTGGTTTAAATTTATTTTTTGTAATCAAAAAGCATGTCTAATTAATTGAAATTATGAAACTTATACAATTTAATGACAATTTATTAAGCGTTTAACAAAAATTACAGGGCCCTATGAAATATTTTATTTTTTTTCCCTCAAATTCCATTTTATTTAATGTTTTACCAAATTCTGTGTTTTCTGTTTTAAGTTTTCTGGATTCCAATGTAATGGTTTAATTAAATTTTAATAATCAAAAAGCATGTCTAAAATAAAAACAACTATTCATTATTTTTTGTTATTTTTTTTATTTCTTTGAAATGTTTTTTTTTTTTTTTCCCAGAAATTATTTTGTGTATTAATTTTTCTGGCAATCAAATGAAGGCATAAAGCATTAATTTAATTTATCTTTTAATCATATGAAATGAAACACTTTTTTTGTCAGACAAAGTCCTGCACAACAGAGCTTTATTTAAAAATTGTGATTTATTCCTTAAATAAAGTTTTAATAATAATTTATTAATATTATTAGTGTTAGTATTATTATTATATTGAGACGTAGCTAAATTCTACTGTACAACAGTAATATATTTCTGTCAAAATTAAACCAAACTTTTATTTTGATGGGTTGCCGTGAAGACCTTTGAGTTTTTATGACTGGATTGAGCAATTCTGTCCATTTTTTTTATACATCACAGGAATCATAGGGCCCTAGTTCTGCTGGCGTTGCTGTGAAACCCCCTTTTTGGAAGGTTTTATAAGAGTGTATGTAAATGACTTAATAACTTGATTAGTTTCCACTCTCCAAATGAACTCAGGCCATCTCAAATGTCATTATCAGGTTTATTTGAACACCAATTCGAGTTCACTTTATTTTAATGCATGATTCAAAATATATTTGGCCATTAAAAGTTTGCTATATAAGGTAATGTCACACACCCTCACCTGTGGTCAGAGGAACTGATTGTGGTATGACTACACTGTTTATGCTGTAGCTCCTCACGTGCATGTAAATGTGCATGTACACATCTGTTCGACAGGCATCTCTGAGCCGTCCTTTTCTCACTGCATTTTACCATCCTGGTTCCCGGTGGAATTTAGAACTCAAAATTCTCCTCATGATGCGCATCATAAAAGCAAAGATCAAATTACATCAGTCAGCAATTATGACCGAAAAAAACATTACACAACGGTCATACTCTCGGTCAAGACTCGCTTCTCATCACGCGGCACAAATGAACTGGATTTAGAGATGCATCGACCTTGAGAAGTAGTTCAAGAAAGGACAATTTCACCAACTTCACAGATCAATGAATACACTTCTTGTTAGAACAAAAATATGTCACAGATCTGTTTTACTGCAGTGTTGAGGAAAGTTACTTTTAAAAGTAATGCATTAAAACCCACTTTATATTAGGTGGCCTTAGCTACTATGTACTAACATTTAAATTTATAATTTGATACAATGCACTTATTTTGAACATACATGTTTTTACATTGTACTTACATTTTTTTAAAAATACCTGCATGTAATTACATCTGTAATTAATTTCTGTAGTTACATTTATAATTACACTGTTGACCCTTCCCTTACACCTAACCCTACCCTTAAACTTACCCATACCACCACACCTGTCCCTAACTTTACCCGTATCCCACCTCAATATCAGCAAAAGTGTTTTGCAATACAGTATGAACACAATAAGTACATTGTACTTATTTTTTGATGTAAGTACGTAGTAGTTAAGGCCACCTAATATAAAGTGGGACCAAAGTAACTAATTGACCGTTTGCAAAGACCCGCCCACTTTAGTTACTGTTGCTATGACAACACGCCGACAGACAGGACAGAGCAAGTTACTTTCGATATGAAACAGTCTCTTTTTTTTTTTTTTTTTTTTTAAAGAAATTTAAACAACAAATAGCGTTTTGTGGCCATGTGTTGTGATCGCTGTAGCGCCTCAGTTAAATCTGCTCGTGAACCGATCATCTCTTCCTTCTAGTTCACTGATAAGCATCAAATTAACATGAATGAACACTAAAAGAAATGTTGTTTCAACCATGGAAAGACGTCAGTACACACCGTTTTTCAAATTCAAGTCTACCGACGTTAATCTACTAACTCTCCTGACTGCTTTGTCGGACAAAATGGCAGATTTGGGGATGTGATTGGTCAGATCGCCTGTCAATCAAACTCGCAGTGAAGGGTGAATTGCATTTTTTTACATTTTTATGGAAAGTAATGCGTTACATGACTTTTGCGTTACCTTTTCTTATCTGGGCTGGGCTTGCTGCTTTGTTTTTTAAAGGGATAGTTCACCCAAAAATGAAAATTACTCCATAATTTACTCCCCCTCGAGCCATCTTAGGTGTATATGAGTTTCTTCTTTCAGTCGAACACAATCGTAGTTATAGTCAAAAATATCCTGGCTCTTCCAAGCTTTATAATGGGAGTGAATTGTACCTGAGTTTTTGAAGCCCAAAAAAGTGCATCCATCCATCATAAAAGTGCTCCACACAGCTCCAGGGGGTTAATAACGACCTTCTGAAGCGAAGCCATGCGTTTGTGTAAGAAAAATATCCATATTTATAACTTTATAAACTAAAATCACTGGCTACCGGTAACGGCCGTACGCAAGTCTAGTTCCCGTGTTCCGGTACACCTAGTTCCGGTGTAAGCCTAGTGACCTGTTTGAACTAGGGATGTCAATTTACACAAATTCTCATGATTGATCATCGTTTAAATTAACAATCAATTAATCGATTAATCGTTAGCCTTAATCCTGCAATGTGCGTCTACAGCAGTGGATTATAGCCAACAGCGTGACCGGGTGTGCAAATGCTGCTCAAAACGCCATGTTCCTCAACAAATTAATGAGAAGGGTTTTTAGTCTAAATAAAGGATTGTAAAATGAGCTCTTTGCTGGCACATTATTTGACTCAACGAAACGCTTCCTATATGAGATTAATCAGATATATACAAAATAAACAATGTTACAAATTATATCTGCACAAAATGACTGAATGTACAAGTGAACTTGAACTAGTTACGTGCGAGTCAGAATGCGCCACTCATGTTGTGCACGCACTCTTCCTGGAGCAACGCAATGAAACACAGCAACTAAACCCAAATATTTCACAATGTTTTATGACAATATTGCTCTCTTTATAATGTTGTGTAATATGACAGTCCCAATCATAGTCATTATTTGTTGTGCAGTGCTGTTTGAGCTGCATGTGCCACTACTGCATTAATTCTTAACCAGATGCATCCTATCTGAGATAAATCAGATATAGATAGGCCTACACAAAATAAACACAACATTACAACTTACATTTGCACAAAACAAAAGGCTGCAAATGCACACGCAAACTTATAGTCATGATGAAGGTGTAACTCCAGCTGTAAAATGGTCCCCAAACATAACTCCGACGCGCTCACTTAATTTTTCCTCGTGCAGCACGGACGCGCCTGACCCTTAAATGTATTATCGACAATTAATTGATCGTCGATTAATCGTTAACATCCCTAGTTTGAACCGCGAGAGGTGTCTACTCTCACCTAAGATTACGCTACTCCTACATCATGCGTCGGGTTCATCCGTTACTCTTCCGCCGGAACTCGACTTGCGTACGGCCGTTACCGGAAGCCAGTGATTATAATTTATAAAGTTATAAATATGGATATGTTTCTTACACAAACACATGGCTTCGCTTCAGAAGGTCGGTATTAACTCCTGGAGCCGTGTGGAGCACTTTTATGATGGATGGATGCACTTTTTTGGGCTTCAAAATCACTGCCATTATAAAGCTTGGAAGAGCCAGGATATGTTTTAATATAACTCCGATTGTGTTTGACTGAAAGAAGAACGTCATATACATCTAGGATGTAAATTATGGGATAATTTTTCATTTTGGGGTGAACTAACCCTTTAGTAACAAACAAACAAACAAGCAAAACAAAAACAAAAAAACTTCTATTTTGTCAAATTTAAAGGTCCTTTCACACGAAAAATGAAATGAATAATCCTCAGGCTGTAGGAAATGCAAATTCACACCTGACATTGCTTCATAAAGTGAGATTAAATACATAAAGTATATTTGCAAATGCAAATGGAAATGCATGATCACATTTAGTCTAGAACTAAAATAACCATCACGTTCACACACGTCGCACACAACAGCTCTGTACTTACTCACGATTCTCTCAACGTGCCGACGAGAGAGCTGTCAGTCAGTACATGGGAAAACAAAGTAACTTGCATTACTTGTCAGATATTTTGTTGTAAAATCAAAAGTAAAAGTAATTTACAAGTAATGTTACTTTACTAGTTTGCTTATTTACTAGTTACACTGCATTACTGTACAAGTTAAAATTATATTCTACATGCAGCTTTAACTGGGAATGTTTCTTTTAATGAGATTGTTTTGATCTAATCCTCAACATCAGATCGGTACAGTCTGAGTTCATGTACGAAACACTACAAGCGAAAACAAGAACTGCTTTTGACCTCTTTGCAGTAGCAGAAGGAAACACTTCTGCAAACCCACTGTACGTATTCTGCGACTGACTCAATTAAACGGTACCTACACTAACTGTGTGACTTCCTATGTGTCTGAGCTATAGAAATGTGGTGACAACGTGTTAATTAGATGCTGCCCAGTTTTCCTTACAGGCACAAGAAAACGTATGAGCCACGGCAGTCTCTCAACTAGTAATGAACTAGTGCTAAAAATGACCCAAACCCAAAGAATGAGCTGTGAAATACACAGGTCCGTTCTTAGAAAAGATGTGCATTTGCGGTTTTGAATATCAAATGCAGTATGTGCGATGGTGCATGTGAAACCACTGTGGTTTTGTTATTGAAAACTAAAAATACACTACTAAAATTACAAAATGTTACTTTTTTTTATGATTTACACAATTTAATTAATTAGTAAAATTCCATCAAATTGAGTTTAATAATCCTTACATATTATAGTTGAATAATTGATTAAGGATTGTTCATTTATTCAAATAAAATACGTAAGGATTATTCAATTCAATTTGATGGAATTTTATTATTAATTAAATTGTGTAAATCTTAAAAAAGGCTGTAATTTTTTGAGTGTATTAATATAATAGGTTTTGTTAATTGAAATAAAGCTGAAATAAAATAAAATTACACGAAAAAAATTAAATTAGAAATGTTGCCTTGGAAATTAAATAAAATAAAAAGAATAAGTGGAAGTATTAAAATTGCTAAAACTAATATTGAAATAAAAATAAATGAAAGATAAATAGAATTAAAAATATAAAAGCACATGATAAAATGACTTAAAATGAAAGTCTAAAAATAAAAGCTAATTCAAAATATTTATTGTATTTATATGTTTTTATATATTTAATATAATAGGATATAAATAATACTAAAATAAAAGTTCTGGGGTGAAAAAATAAAATTTAGGCATCCTAAAGTTAAAATGCGTTTGAGTTTGAATGATGTTTGTTTGATTTTAACTCGTTTTGAATTGTTTTTAATATCACTTACATGAGTTGTGGTGGGATTATCATCTGTACAGTGATTAAAACCATGTTTTATGATGTATTTCCTGAAAGAATCACCAGCAAACTAGTTTTACTAGTGCCCACATTTTTTTGCGTAGCATTTTCAAACCTCACAGAAGCTAATTAAATTCAATTTAATTCAAAATACAACTTTACTGGCAATATGCATAAAGTGTAATTAAATTAGATTATTCATTATGAATCTTTGTGCTGCAATGCTTGAGAAAGTTGTTTGTAGGCTAATGTGTCTGTGAATCTAATATATTTCCATTAATGTCATCAATCCCCTGATAGGAGCGCTGCTGTTTTATTCACTAGCGTGACTCCGTGGCAAACAGAGCTGACAGGAAACACAACCCGTTCCTGTAAAAGGGTGTTTTTTTCCCCGAGTATCCAGTGACACTGTATCAGTGCTTTTATTGAGAAGTCCAGCTCTTCGGTCACATGAACTTTGGGGAATTATGATCTGATGCGACCTCGTGGAAAACATTGTGGCTGTAAATAAGACTGAAGAAGGGTAAGAGTCTGAATCATTGCAGTCACAGGCTATGTTTGGAATACAGTAGCATACTATAGTTTTCAGTATATATAGTATATACACTATATTGCCAACAGTTTTGGGATGCCTTTACAAGCTCATGAACTTTAATGACATCCCATTCTTAATCCGTAGGGTTTAATATGGAGTTGGCCCACCCTTTGCAGCTATAACAGCTTCAACTCTTCTGGGAAGGCTTTCCACAAGGTTTAGGAGTGTGTTTATGGGAATTTTTGACCATTCTTCTAGAAGCACATTTGTGAGTTCAGGCACTGATGTTGGACGAGAAGGCCTGGCTCTCAGTCTCCGCTCTAATTCATCCCAAAGGTGTTCTATCGGGTTGAGGTCAGGACTCTGTGCAGGCCAGTCAAGTTCCTCCACACCAAACTCGCTCATCCATGTCTTTATGGACCTTGCTTTGTGCACTGGTGCGCAGTCATGTTGGAACAGGAAGGGGCCATCCCCAAACTGTTCCCACAAAGTTGGGAGCATGAAATTGTCCAAAATGTCTTGGTATGCTGAAGCATTAAGAGTTCCTTTCACTGGAACTAAGGGGCCAAGCCCAACCCCTGAAAAACAACCCCACACCATAATCCCCCCTCCACCAAACTTTACACTTGGCACAATGCAGTCAGGCAAGTACCGTTCTCCTGGAAACCGCCAAACCCAGACTCGTCCATGGGATTTCCAGACAGAGAAGCGTGATTTGTCACACCAGAGAACACGTCTCCACTGCTCTAGAGTCCAGTGGCGGCGTGCTTTACACCACTGCATCCCACGCTTTGCATTGCACTTGGTGATGTAAGGCTTGGATGAGCTGCTCGGCCATGGAAACCCATTCCATGAAGCTCTCTACGCACTGTTCTTGAGCTAATCTGAAGGCCACATGAAGTTTGGAGGCCTACAGCTATTCACTCTGCAGAAAGTTGGCGACTTCTGCGCACTGTGACCCTCAGCATGCGCTGACCCCGCTCTGTGGTTTTACATGGCTGTTACGAGTTGCTGTTGTTCCCAATTGCTTCCACTTTGTTATAATACCACTAACAGTTGAGCGTGGAATATTTAGTAGTGAGGAAATTTCACGAATGGACTTATTGCACAGGTGGACCTATCACGGTACCACGCTTGAGTTCACTGAGCTCTTGACAGTGACCCATTCTTTCACAAATGTTTGTAGAAGCGTCTGCATGCCTAGTGCTTGATTTATACACCTGTGGCCATGGAAGTGATTGGAACACCTGAATTCAGTGATTTGGAGAGGTGTCCCAATACTTTTGGCAATATAGTGTATATTGTGCACAGTAGTATGTGACTTTTCTGTATGCATGTAATACATATGACCTACTATAGGTGAAATGCAATATTGTACAAAGTTGTACAGTATTGTATTCATTTTCAGGCAATATCAGCTTTGGTTTTTAAGATCTATGTTTTCTCATTCAGTTAAGACTGCCAAAAATATATATTTTTGCCCAAAAAATAAAAATGCAAAACAACAGTAATAACAAATAACAGGAAAATAATGATTCAAGGATGAAAGAGTTCAATTCTGCTGTAAAGCAGCTCTAAATGATAGTAGTAAACAGTCATTATTCAGCTGAAATCAGTTCAGTGTTGATTTAGTTCGGTTCAATAACTTTTTAAAGTTTATCAATCATGGATTTAGTTCAGTTTGTTTATAAAGCAGCTCAATGTGAATGAAATATGACGTGGTCATGACGTGACAACAATGTAGTATATTACTTAATAAAGGGGGACCTAAAATGCCAAATTCACTTTTAAATGGTGTTTGAACATAACTGTGTTGGCGGTGTGTGTACACAACCACCCTATAATGGTAACAATCCACCCACTCATCTTTTATTAATCCCCATATATCATAAGCAGTGTCTCAGAACAAGCCGTTTGCAGATTCTTGCTTTTGTGATGTCCTATTGTACAGGCCCCGCCCACAACTGCAGATGGACTCCGCCCTATTAGCATAGACCCCGCCCTCAGTGAGCTGTACACAGTCTGCCATGTTTATCTCCTCGCCAGAGCATTCAAGTAAGAAATGTATTCTTATTAAAGCTACTAAAGTTATCCAGTCGAGAGCAGTGAGTGATTTTCTGCTTTTCTTTTGTTGTTTGATTCATATTAACAGCAGATATAGCAGTAGGTACTGTATATTATTATTTTAATACACAGATCTAATATACACATGCAATTTCTTTCCCTGCTGTTTCACCGACTGTGTTTATGTGAACTTTGTGTATTTTTGACATAACCTTGTGTGTATTTGACAGTTTGAAGGGGTAGTTGATTATGATTTCACTTTTTTAACTTTAGTTAGTGTGTAATGTTGCTGTTTGAGCATCAACAACATCTGCAAAGTTATGACACTCCACGGGACGCTCCGTCTGACGTCCAGCTTTCTGTGCGCGTGCTTCGGGTGTGTGCGCTCAGAAAACAGAAGTTTAGACTGATATGGCTTATAGATAATAAACTTTCATGATGATGAAGAACGGCAATGTCACGTGAGCGCGATAGTGATGATAATCAAAACCAGACAGATGTTTTAGTTTTTGGCAGAGTATCTGAGGCATGAGCTGTACAGGCTCCGCCCTCTTCTGGATACGGGGGCGGAGCAGCTCATTTGCATTTAAAGATACATGCACAAAAACAGCATGTTTTCCTTACACTCAAAAAGGCATTTACAACATGGTGTAATAAATGATCTGTGGGATATTTTGAGCTGAAACGTCACAGACACCAGAGACGTGTATTACATCAAAAAGGAGCATAATAGGTCACCTTTAAATATTTAAGTAAGACCTACTGTTTTTGTAACTACTTTTTTGAAGGGTTTGAGAGAGCCAGTGTTGAGACAATTTTCCTGCGTCTCCATAGTGGTTTGTCACATGACACTTACGTCTCAGGTGATTGGTTTAAAGAACCTGTATGTGTAACCATGAGTAAAGATGAAAGCATTACCAGTGAAAGTAAAAGATCCCTGAGAGTGAGAGGAACTTTGTATACCGTGATCTGTTTGTTCAGACAGATAAGATTGAACCTTGATCTGATTCTCTCTAAATCTGCATACTAGTTACAGTTACATCCTCCTTAGCCTTCCTGTTTCACTGTCCTTCTGTTCATTTTTTGTTTTCCTCTCTGTGTGTCATCTTCATCTTCTGTTTATCTCATTCCATCAGTCTCTTTCTCTTCTGTGTCCCGTGTTTCCAGCCCCTCGCTGTCCATTGAGCTTCATCTGACGCTCATATAGTGGGACCCTGATTCTCTGGTGAGTGTCTGAAGCCTGCAGAAGGTCATGACCTCTTTAATAACCGTGCCTTGAAACCTTTGATACTACTAACAAGTTGTATGCAGAGTGTGTTATAGGACTGATTGAGTTAAACCTTTTCAAATAGGATGATGTTTCTAGGCCATGACTTGCTATTTTGAGATATTTCAGGAGATTTTAATGAAACAGTTTTTCTACAAATGCAAATTGTGTCATCAATTACTTCGTGTTCCACAGAGGAACCGAAAGATTATTAGACAGTTTTCTTTTAAAACCATTCAAAAATCATTATATAGCATAGTGCTATTGTGAAACCACAAAGGCTGCAATTCAATTAAAATTTAATTATGCCCTGTGGGTTTACACAGGGCCGTAACCACCATGGGCATTGATGTGGACAAGTCACCCCCCCAATATATGATATTTCTTAATGTTGTTCTCCATTACGCACCGCTCTGTTGTTTGTTGACAGACCATTCAAAAAGTTTCATTTTTAGGCTGGTAATGGATATGTTTAACGACCCACAGTAACATACAGTGATGCAAGCTACTTAACTTTTTTAATGTAATTTCGCCATTTTGAATTGAAAATATGATATCATTTAAATGATGTCATTCATAACTGAATGTGACGAGACAAGAAGTTTACATTTTTGACATATATTAGACATACAAACAAGAGTGAATGTGTGCATATTTTTTAAATAAAATATTATTTAGTTTAAATGGATTACTTCACAAATCTATAGGCTATAATTAGACCAGGAACTTCTTTTACCATTCTTTTTTCTTTATTCCCTTAAATCCCTTTTAATCGTTTAATTATTTAATTTAAATAAAAAGACCACCCCTCCCCCCTTAAAAAAACAAAACAACAACAACAACAAAACTTTGGTCCCCCCTAATGTGCAAGACATGGTTCCGGCCTTGGGTTTACGTGCGCTTTAGTTATTTACATGCGTGTAGTTTACGTGCATCTCAGAGTGGCTCCGTTCACAGTAAATGCACAGTAAATGTTCTCATATCCATGCGTCTCAAACTCCATCTCTGCATACGCTGTGAGTTTATGTTGCTTATAACGCATAGCATTTCTACCGTAAAGAAGTGGCCAAATATTAAAGATTAAGTGGACATCTGAATTAAATGTTTGGCCAATTTCCTTATGTGCATTACGTATTTTAACAGCATTGTTCAATAAAACCATATGATTACTTGCTTTTGATACTTTATTTGAGTTAATTATTATTGCCTCATTGTTATTATATATGTATTTTAAGTCATTTTAAAGATTACTGTTTGCTTAGGTCTATTTTTATAACCACAAAAAATTACCGGATTAATCGGCAAAACAATCTACCGATTACTCGATTACCAAAATAATTGTTAGTGACAGCCCTAAATATTATTATTATTATTATTATTATTATTATATTCATTATTTATTTATTTATGGTTGAAATAGGAACCATGACAAGTTCTTGACAGTTTTTTTAATTTTATTTTTTTAAATTTTTTTATTATTATTATTTTATTTTTATTTAATTTATTAAATTTATTAAATGACCCTGTCGTGTTATTGGACAAGTTTCGTGAGATTCGTCCATTTAGGTCAGCTAGTGTGATTTTTTTTTTTTTTTTTTTTTTTTTTTTTGTAAATAATTACTTATTTATTTTATTTTATTTTATATTTTATTTTTACATTTCATTTTATTTTATTTTATAATGACCCTGTCATGTTATTGGACAAGGTAGGTCAGGTAGTATGTGATATTTTATTTTTGTACTTTTTTAATTTAATTTAATTTAATTTAATTTATTTTTAATTTAATTTAATTTAATTTAATTTAATTTATGACCCTGTCATGTTATTGGACAAGTTTCGTGAGACCACATTCATTTAGGTCAGCTAGTGTGTGATTTGAGGCACAGCCACTGTCATGTACTGTAGCTTTTTTAGGTGAATATGGTATTGCGAGGTTGTTTGAGGTGACTGAACACTAAAATAGGAAGTGGTTTGTTTGTATAGAGCTGTTGAAACTGCTCTAGGCTGTAGGAATCAGCAAAGGAAGGAAATTTAGTCACTGCCACAAACTCAAATGTTTTAACAGAAATTCTGATCAATGATTGATCATGTCCATCACAATATCACCTGAATAATGCAGAGAACAGACAAATGCTGAGAAAAGTACTATTTTATTGCACGTTTTCTCTTGTTTTTTGGATGAAAAATGACTTGATTGTGTTCCTGACAGGTTTTTTTGAGATTCACCCAAAAGAGAGCAAAGCATGTCAGTCACACATTTTTTAAATACTCTTTTGGAAGCTGGTTTTGTCCGTGTTAAATGCGGTGGATTAGTGAAGGCCACTCAGACGTGTGTGTGGAGTTTGACAGCTGGAGGATCAGTCAGAGCTGCTGTCGAGTCCTGACGGCATTAACCCCCCCACAGTTACTAGTTAAAAGGGTCAGGTGGCCGTCTGCAGATGCAAATCCTGGCAGGATCAGACATTCCTCGAGTTTCAGTGTGTTTGACTGTGATTTTTGATTTGATATTTTATCATTTAAATACATTTTAATTAACAGTCAATACATTTTGCATAACAGTAATGCAAAAAAAATGTCTTCATGATCGTAAAATAGGTTTCATTTTTATGGAAATTTCTTCTTTTCTTTATATAAATAAGTATATTATTTCTTAATTTTATAATAATAATTATATAAAAATAATAATTGTTATAATAATTATTATTATTATTATTATTATGTTCATGTATTATTTTTATTATTATTGTATTTTATTTATTTTGGGGATTTAAAAAGTTATTGACAGGTTTCCTGACATTAATTCATATCATTATTATTTATGTTTATTTTTATTTTTTATTTTTTGTTTTGAAATATGATATTAAACCTTGATCCTTTTTTGTGAGATTATTTCTTCTTCTTTTTCTTCTTCTTCTTCTTCTTGAATAATATAATAAGAATTATATTTAAAAAAAATTATTATTATTATTATGTTCATGTATTAATATTATTATTTTATTATTATTTTATTTATTTGGGGGGTTGAAATATGACAAGTTCTTGACAGGTTTCGTGACATTAATTCATATCATTATTTATTTATTTATTTATTTAAATATGATATTCAATCTTGACTGGTTTTGTGAGATTCTTCATTATTATTATTATTATTATTATTATTATTATTAATACTTTGACGTATATATTAGTTATGTTATAATTTAAATCGTTTCTTTTTTTGTATAACAGTAATGTAAAAGTCGTAATGGTCCTAAAATATTAATAATAATAATAATAATTATTATTATTATTATTATTACCCACTTATTATTTATTAATTTATTTTTATTTATTTATTTGGGTTGAAATATGACCCTTGACCCGTTCTTGGCCGATTTGAGACGTAGCCATGTCATGATGCTGCTCCAGCAGCTGTAGTGTATTCCCTGCGTCTGGCCTCTTACTCACTCGCTCATGTGAGTGGAAGTTGCTTCATGTAATGTGATTATTCTGTGTCTGTTCCAGTAAATGGAGGCTGGCTGGAGAAACAGAGACGTCTTTGGATGTTTTGCGCGCTCACTGGTCGAGTGAAAGGGGGGGGGGGGGGGGGGGTCTTTATTGATTAAAAACTGTTCAATGACAATGTGTGTCTCATTTTCATACATATGTGTAGAACACATTTCCAAAAGGACATTTTATAAGATTTTATTGCTTGTATGAAATGAGTGTTTGATGCACTTCTAAAGTTCACATTGCAAAGCTCCCTTACCAGGCCACTTGCTCTATTCAAGCAGCACAATTACAAATGTTCAAAGTTATATATGTTTGATCAAACTCCTAACCAATAGTATTAAACTAATCCTGCACTCGTCCTGTGCTACAAACATGAATGCAATGTCAAGTTCATCAATGCAATCTCTTTCATGACAGAAATGTTTGTTTTCCTCTGATTCCAGGTCAGTCTTCAGTGCTTGGAGAGTTTTCTGTGCACGTTTCACTGTGTGCGACACCTCAGTGACCCGAGAGGAAAGGATGCGCTCAAATTCTGGTGAGCTTTTTCATGATGATCCGCATCACTGTGTGTTTAAGCGTCTTTTTAGTGACAAACCGCCTGCGCTTAAAGGGCCATATTATGCAAAATTCACTTTTATAAGGTGTTTGAACACAGATGTGTGTCCACAGTGTGTGTAAACAACCAGCCTATAATGGTAAAAATCCACCCAGTACTTTTTTTATAATCCCCATCAATCATATTTCATATTTCATATTTCCCCCTACTCCTGCATAAGAGTAGGGAAGCCCCACCCATGACTGTTGATGATTGGCCCTTTTAGCATAGACACGCCCCTGAGTGAGAAGCACAGAGACGCCATTTCTGTTTACTTGCTGTATCAGTGCTCGAGTATTACAATGTCTGCGCCAAAAAACATTACAAATGTTGTGTTGTTGAACATACGAGTATTCACAGAGACTAGAGCTGTGTCGTTAGTTTTATCCCGAAAACGCTCACCGTCTGCGTAATTCATAAACGTACATTTATTATGCATTGTATAGTTGGGTGACGGACGTGTTACATTCCCACACGAGCACCTATACAACAATTTATAGATTAACATGACGGTGCATGCTAGTCGATTAGTTGAATCAACTTGACATCCACTAACCATTCGGAAACGTCCATGTGCGTCTAAAAGTGTCAACCTCTTCCTGAGTCTCTCATCTGTGCCGACTCCAGTTCAAACATGCAAGGCTGCACTCCACATCTGGTTATTTCTGACATTTTGGCTGAGTGAGATTGGCCTGTTTTTTTGTTTGTGTAAAGGATCCGCCCTCTTCTGGAAGGGGGGTGGGGAGCAGCAGCTCATTTGCATTTAAAGGGACACACAAGAACGGCGCGTTTTTGCTCACACCCAAGTTAGGGGCAAATATGACAAGCTGTAATAAATTGTCTGGGGGGTATTTTGAGCTGAAACGTCACAGACACATTCTGGGGACACCAGAGATTTATATTACATCTTGTGAAAAGGGGCATAATATGTCCCCTTTAAAGGAATAGTTCACCCAAAAAATTTAGAAAATTCTGTCATTTGATCATGACAGTCAAGCAAGATTTTGAATAACTTATTTATATAATATTTAAATGCTTCTTAAAAGTTTCTCGTGGGAATGCAAAAGCGTTGAAATATATATTTTTTTCCATCACCATATCTCTTTAGTGTCTCTGTACCTTACTGCGACTTTTTGATTTCACGCACACATCAGACCACAGTTCTTGATCAGTGTATTTTGTGTATTTTATCTGAATGCCCAATTACAGATCCGCCCTCGGCCGGTTTCAACCTTGTGTCTAAATCAACTCAGAATCATAGCATCTAGAGCTCGTGTTAATTAGCATTGTGTTGGGAGAGAAGCTGTTCGTTTGAGGCGAGCGATGAAAAGGCTCTCTTTGTCTGGCCAAGTGGCTACATGCCGTGCGCTCAATTAAGTGTGTTTTCTCAGCTCCTAATCTTTATCTCATGATCATGTGCAGTTCCTGGAACTTTAGCCGAGACAGAGGAACTGGATGAAGCTACAGCTCGTCTGATGTGTGATTATTGCATATGAAACCCTTTGACCGTTTTAAAGCTTTTATCTGCTTTGAGTGAGATAATAAAGTAATTACTTTGTTTTAGGATTAGTTCACCCAGAAATTAAAAGTGGCATGCTAATTTTCCTCCATCATAAGTGACTTGTGTCTCAGAGTGCGCAGACGAAACGCTGTCGTGTTAACTTGCTCAGGGTTCAACTTCCTGCGCACTTTGGAAAAGTATAAAGAAGTAATTTCCAGGTCTGGAAAAGTGTAGAAAAAAGAAAGCAGAGTATGGAAAAAATATTTGCATTTCCAGACTATTGCCCCCATTTAGTTTTCTATAATAGAAAATTAAGAATTGAATGAAAATAAATTTATCATACAAGAAGTGTGTTTTCATGGCAGCTGTTTAGTGATTCTTTAGTGATTGTCAGACACGACTAAATGAATTCAAGGTGCACTTTTTCATTATGCAAAAATCCAGGTTATAAGCGTTATGAGTTTCTTCTCACGATATTCTAGCACCGTATTACAGAGCCTCTAAAAGGACCTTTGCAAAATATACAGACTTTCGTGTGCGCACAAGAAACCATTAAACTTAGCATATAGGACAATGCACACTGAGCCACTATTGCTCCATCAGCCCATTTCACAGTGTGGTTTCTCTGCCGCCACAGTGTGTGCGTTAAAGCAGACCTAAGGCCTCGAAATATGGCAAACTGCCCTAACGAAAGCCAAATTTTGAACTTTTTTTTTTGCAGTACCAGTCTTTTTTATAGACCCTTGAACTTGGCAAATAGCCCTATAAAACTGCACACAGCCCTATTTTGCACCATCAGCCCATTTCGTGTCATGGTTGCTCCGCCACCACAGAGAATGCGTTAAATTGGACATTAGTCCTTGATATTAGAGCTACTACCCTAAGAAGTTTTTGCACAAAAAAATAGGTTATAGTATATATATAAAGCTAGAAATTGTAATGCGCAAGCACGCAAAAAAATCCAGTGCGCTTGTGAATAGTTTCTCGAGGGCACGAAAAAGTTTCCTGTGTGCATGCAAAAGTCTGTATATATTTTTTATTCATTTTTATATTTTAAGGGCTTTGTATGCTGAAAATAATGCTGAGAACCATTAATGTTAAATATGGTCTGAAAATGTACACAGAGGTTTGGAAATTTGAAATGGAAAATGTGTAGGAACCCTGGATGCTTTGGGAACACAATCGTGTGAGACGCTTTTAAACCAAATCATTCTGATGAGAGACTTTGACATCAGGTGTATTTGTCACGTTTTGGATGAAAATATCAAATAAATAGTTCACCCCAAAAGGAAAACACAGAATTTGGTCAAAATAAATGCAAATTTGAGACAAAATATAACTTATTTCATAGCCCCAAAAATGTATTTTTGGTTAAACTTTTAATAAATTGCTGGTAAATTGTATGTTTCATGATTTCAATTAATTAGACATGCTTTTTGACTACTAAAATTTAATTTAACCATTAAAACTAAAACAGAAAAATAAAATGGATTTCATAGTGCTCTAAATTAAATTGCATGCACTGGGGAAAAAATGAATATCTTTCTCAGGATTTTTGTTTTCCAGTACAAATATCTAAACATCCTTAAATCAAGAGACATTTACTTGACATGCAAAATGAAGAAATTAAGTCTTGTTTTCTGAGAAATTTAACAAAATTAAGTGAGTTTACTTACAGTTTTTTTTTTAATGCAATATACCTAAATTCTTATAAAAATAGCTGGATGAAAACATGGCTAGTGTTGGTTAATGCATTAACCAAAGGGTTATAAAGTGTTACTGAGAGATCTTAATGGGATTACCAAAGCTGTATGACTTGCTGGGTCATTCGATGTCAACTCAACCAGAGATCCCCGTTTAAATTTTGGATTTTGTTAATATTTTTTCTGTAGAAAGACAACCATAAATAGTGATGAAAGCCAAAATATTAAATGTCACAAATGTATATTTATTGAGTTAATCCAGTGTTTTGTAGAGGAGGGTCAAAACAACAATTTTCACCTGAGATTTCACCTGATACATTTCTAGTTTAAACATTATTTATTTTTCAGACATTCCTCTTTAATTGCAACAAATATCAGCTGTGTGCAAAGTGAACCACATTTGGTTTTTGATCACTGAAAATGAGTACAATTAATTTGAACCTGGAGCTGCTTTGAGATCCTCATATCTATGGGACTGAACTATATAGGACCTTGAAAATAAAAAATTTAAAAGAAAAGTTTGTTAAGAACCAGAATCTAAAATCATATTGAGATATCTTTAATACTTTTTGAGTTACAGGCATTCAGACTTTGGAAAAACAATACTTATGGCACTCAGACAGGTTTGTTCTATGCAATTGAGGTGATAGAAAAAATCAAGATACATTTCTAGTTTCAACATTATTTGTTCTTCAGATATTCCTCTTTAAAAGAAAAAAGTATCAGCTGCAAAATGACCCACATTTGGTTTTTGCCCACTGAACTTTACCAGTTTACTCATGGAGCCGCATTAAGATCTCCATATCTCTGGGATTGAACCATCAAGGGCCTTTAAAATGAAGATACAAAAAAAAAAGTTTGTTAAGAACCAGAATCTAAAAGGATATTAAGATATCTTTAATACTTCTTGAGGTACAGGCATGCAAACTTGAGGCAAAAAACACAAGATGTGCTTTTTCCCCATTTTTGAACTGTCACCGTTGGCATATAATGAAACAAAGATTGCTAAAGTCAACAGATTTCACTAATAGATCTACCGATCTCTGTGTGAAAATAAAATAATGATGCTGCCATCTTTCTAAAGTCATTTTTACACCCCTGTAATTTGGTTCCAAAGCTCAGGTGAAAATGGTCATTTTGACCCTCCTCTACAAAACAGTGGATTACTCAGTCAATATACAGCCATTACATTTAATATTTTGGCTTTCATCACTATTTATGTTTGTCTTTGTACAGAAAAAATATGAACAAAATCAAATATTTGAGCCGGGGAATTTTCCAAAATTTTGTTGATTTGACACAGAATGACCCTGTTTTCTTTTGTTGAACACAAACAGATATTTTGAAAAATGTCTCGTGTTTGTTTGTTTTTTTGTCCGTATACATTGAACATTTTTCAAAATATCTTCTTTCATGTTCCTTTTTGTGTTCTATTGTAGAGGGGTAAGTAAGTAATAGGATTGTTTCTGTGTCCGACAAATGGCAGGTTCACCATCTAAGCTTTACTACAAAATCTAATTACTCCAAGTCACCCCCGGGCTTGACCAGAAGTTTGCTTCCCAGCCTGCCCCATGTGACATCACATGCTTTCATGTGATGCACTGATCAACTCAAAATCTGGACGGCTTCCATCTGAAATTCCAGTTTAATGGTATTTACGGAGCAGGACAGAAAATTCAGTCATTAGTGAAGCATGGAGGCATGCGGACGCAGGATTGATTCTCGCGGCTCAGTTGAGACGGTTTACTACGACCATGAGTGGGATATATGGCTGAAACTCTGCGGACGGTGGAGATTTTGAGTTCCACTTCAGGCTGGTTATAGGAGGTACGTCAGATACTGTGTGTGTTTCTGGGTACTGTAGATTTAAAGAGGCGTGTCTTTAATGCACCATCAGGGTGGGTGTGGTAGAGCTGTGATGTAAAGCATTTTAAAATGCTAAAATTGTGTATTTGAGTGCTGTGTAGCACAGAGCATGTGTCTTTAGGGGAGGGCGGTGTAACTTTTGAACTTCACTAAACGAATGTGCATGTGGTCGTGCAACACCAAACCACAATTACAGCATCAAACTGATGTGTCAGAGGTGAATATATGCAGGTTATAGGTTCTTGTCGACATGCAAGCGCATGTTATCACTTCGAGAAAACCAGTGGGAAAAAACTTTGAGAAAATATTTACAGATGATTGTACTATATACCAAATATAATGCTGCATGAAGAGAGAGGTTTGGAAATTTGAGTATGAAATTTTGAAATGGAAAATGTGTAGGAACACTGATATATATATATATACACGTGCGTGTGTGTGTGTGTGTGTGTGTATATATATATATGTGTATGTATGTGTGTATGTATTTATGCTGTCAATCGATGAAAAAAATTAACTAATTAATCACACATTTTTTCTGTAATTAATCAAAAACATCAGAGATTTTAATATTTTTATATTGTAATAATATCACAGTTACTCTCCAAATGAATGTAGAAACAACTTAAAGACAGTATATTTTAGAAAATATTAGACCTAAAGACAATATTTGTTGTAATAGCATTTATAAATAACTTTTTATAAACGAAGGCCAGTATCACTGATACTGATGTCCCTATGATTTTTTCCCTAAACATTAATGATAGACATTCAACATTACAGTATAATTAAAAGCTATGTCAATTTCAACATTTATTAGGCTTTTAATTTAAGTGAACTTAAAACAATCTTTACATAAATCCATTATAATAAATGTCATATTTGTGTAATATACAGAAATTGAATAAAGTAATCAAACAGTCTGCACTGCATAAATAATAAATTAAATACAGATTAACTCCTTATTAAATCTAAAATTTCCTCTGTATCTTTGTTCTTTGATGAACATTAATGACAGACATCATTAGTGGCTGCTGTCGCTTTAAGATCTGCCGCTGCCGAACATGATGCGGATCTCATTTTCTCCACAACTCTTTATTAAGACGTTATTTAACTCATTTTAGACTGCTCTTATGAGAATACTCAGCAAAATTGTGTGTGTTATTGTTCGTTCAAGCGCAAAAGAGAACTCAATTCTGCTGCGTGTCTTTCCGTGCGTCATGTGTGTTACATAGACAAGGGCTGCGTTTCAATCAGCTCCCTAGTTCAGTAGTCAGGGCACTGATCAGGGAGTTGGCCACATTCATATACTGATTCACGACCTAGGAAGCTAGGGAGCTGATTGAGGTGCACCCATAGACCGGACATTAATCGCATAAAATAATCACATGCGTTAATGGGCTAATTTTGACAGTGTATATATATATATATACACTCACCTAAAGGATTATTAGGAACACCATACTAATACTGTGTTTGACCCCCTTTCGCCTTCAGAACTGCCTTAATTCTACGTGGCATTGATTCAACAAGGTGCTGAAAGCATTCTTTAGAAATGTTGGCCCATATTGATAGGATAGCATCTTGCAGTTGATGGAGATTTGTGGGATGCACATCCAGGGCACGAAGCTCCCGTTCCACCACATCCCAAAGATGCTCTATTGGGTTGAGATCTGGTGACTGTGGGGGCCATTTTAGTACAGTGAACTCATTGTCATGTTCAAGAAACCAATTTGAAATGATTCGAGCTTTGTGACATGGTGCATTATCCTGCTGGAAGTAGCCATCAGAGGATGGGTACATGGTGGTCATAAAGGGATGGACATGGTCAGAAACAATGCTCAGGTAGGCCGTGGCATTTAAACGATGCCCAATTGGCACTAAGGGGGCTAAAGTGTGCCAAGAAAACATCCCCCACACCATTACACCACCACCACCAGCCTGCACAGTGGTAACAAGGCATGATGGATCCATGTTCTCATTCTGTTTACGCCAAATTCTGACTCTACCATCTGAATGTCTCAACAGAAATCGAGACTCATCAGACCAGGCAACATTTTTCCAGTCTTCAACTGTCCAATTTTGGTGAGCTCGTGCAAATTGTAGCCTCTTTTTCCTATTTGTAGTGGAGATGAGTGGTACCCGGTGGGGTCTTCTGCTGTTGTAGCCCATCCGCCTCAAGGTTGTGCGTGTTGTGGCTTCACAAATGCTTTGCTGCATACCTCGTTTGTAACGAGTGGTTATTTCAGTCAAAGTTGCTCTTCTATCAGCTTGAATCAGTCGGCCCATTCTCCTCTGACCTCTAGCATCAACAAGGCATTTTCGCCCACAGGACTGCCGCATACTGGATGTTTTTCCCTTTTCACACCATTCTTTGTAAACTCTAGAAATGGTTGTGCGTGAAAATCCCAGTAACTGAGCAGATTGTGAAATACTCAGACCGGCCCGTCTGGCACCAACAACCATGCCACGCTCAAAATTGCTTAAATCACCTTTCTTTCCCATTCTGACATTCAGTTTGGAGTTCAGGAGATTGTCTTGACCAGGACCACACCCCTAAATGCATTGAAGCAACTGCCACGTGATTGGTTGATTAGATAATTGCATTAATGAGAAATTGAACAGGTGTTCCTAATAATCCTTTAGGTGAGTGTATATTGTCATCGTTCTTGTAAAGTATTATTTTGTGAAAATATCCTTTTTTCTTTTCAAATATCATTTATTATTTTGATTTTTGGAGTGTATTGATGCATATTTATTGAGATCTGTCTTTATGTCTTCAAAATAATGAGGTTAAATAATTCAGTGTTTGGTAATTCCTACGCTTCTTGAGACGGTTTGTTCTGCTGACTGTGGTTTGGTAAAGTGAGACTGCTGAAAACGTGTCCAGCGGTTGATGTGGTGGATGGAATAACTGGCTGATCCGATACAGTACGCTTGGGTCCGTGTCTGATGACATGATCTGCTGTCTGTGTCCACGAAGCCTAATCTTGTTGCATAACATCACTGTAGTTCCTTTCAGTCCTCACACAGCCATACAGGGTTTTTCCTGGGTCAAAAATAGTCTGTTATTTTGCATTTACAGTCCATGACTTAATGCACAGATCATTTGACATACAGTATCAGATACAGTATACAGTATTTAGTTCCATTACTATGGTTATCACTGTCAGTCGGATTCAATTGTGCATTTAAATATGTTTGTCAATCCAGAAACTTTGCAATGTGTATTTAGCAGCATGAAAAATATATATTATATACAGAAAGCGAGTGAAGATCGCTGGCATTATAATCACTGAAGCTGTCAATTACTCCAGTTCAACGCGGGGTACACAAAGCTGAACTCTTGCGAAAACTCCCATTATAATCACTGAAGCTGTCTACTCAGACAACATGTTTATACTTTGTTGGTTATAATAGGGCCCTATGAAATCCGTTTTATTTTTTCCCAAATTCCTTTTTATTTTCCCCCCAAATTCTGTTTTATTTTTTTTCCCAAATTCCGTTTTAATTATTTTGGACTCCATTTTAATGGTTAAATTAAATTTTAGTGATCAAAAAGCATGTCTAATTAATTGAAATCATGAAACTTATACAATTTAACAATAATTCATTAAAAGTTTTTTAAAAATTACATGTTTAGGGCCCAGTGAAATACGTTTTTTTTTTTTTCTCAAATTCCATTTTGTTTTAACCAAATTCTGTGTTTTCTGGATTCCATTTTAATGGTTTAATTACATTTTAATAATCAATTATTTAACAATCAATTCTATGAAATGTTCCCCCCCCACAACAAATTGTGTTGTGTATTTGTCTGGCAATCAAATTAAAAGCATAAAACATTAATTTAATTAATCGTTTAATTATCTGAAATGAAACTTTTTTTTTTTGTCAAAGTGCAGCACTTAAAATTAAAACATGGTAGAAAAATTTTGATTATTTCTTCTTTTTTTTTTTTAAATAATAATAATTATAATTATTATTAATATTATTATTATTATTATTAGTGCTAGTAATAATTGCCGTGAAGATCTTTGAGTTTCTGTGTGATTATGATATGATGATAGTTTCTCTCAAATGAAACGGTAAAATGCTGATGAAGTGACTCTGGAGATGAAGTTCATGCGTTCATGTCCTCATACAGTGAGGCGGCAGCCCCGAGCGTTGTGTGTGTGTGTGTGTGTGTGTGTGAAATGAAACCATTCATTCACACAGAGACACACAGAACATGCAGGATTCATATTTAAACAGTCTTTTTGCGGTTTAATATTCACAGACACTAGTCTATATCGCGATTTGATTGAAGTGTACTTTCTTGCTTTTTATTAATCTAAGATTTGACAAATTCTGTGAAATTCCGCATTATACAGTAAATTCCGTTTTTATGACTGGATTCCGTCTGTGTTTTCCGTATCGTTGGAAATCATAGGGCCCTATTATAATTAAAGGATTAATTGCGAAGCTTGTTGAGAGCGCTGAAGAAATCTCTGCCGTTTTGAGCGGTGTTGAGCAGATGCTGACTAACTTAAACACCTCTGATTGGCCATTGCATTCAACAGATATGTCTGTGATTGGCTACACTGCTCAACGCTGCAAAAACACATTGTACAAGAAACCTTTGAGCGTTTTAAAGCAGACGGCTATCAGCGGAAACCCGGTACTGCAGAAGGGCAGGTGTCATCACATTAAATGATCAAATAAATTGGTGGGGCAGATTCATTTTGGTGGCCTGTCAAAACCCTGCCATAGTCTGTGCCCATACCATAAATTACATTTCACTGATCAAGTTTTAAATGGTTAATTGCATTATTCTAATGATTGAACCAAACCTAGTGAGCACCCTACATAGGAAGCATCTTAACTGCCCTCCCATTCAAAGGCTGTTGAGAGATAGACCGACTGCATGATTACGTGTTAATATAAAAAACAGTGGCAGATTTTCTTCTACCTAAATAAATGTATAAAAAACTTTATGGAACATGAAACCATCTGCGCAGTTTCACTTGTTTTATTTCTTGTTAATTTAGACAAAAAGAGAACTTTGTAATGTATCTGAAACTAAAGCGAAGCTCTGAGATAGTTTGAGTGCCCTAGCAGGTGATTGACATGCATTCATGCTCTCGTTTTCTTTCCTCCATTAGCTCGGACATGAGTGGGGCCAGTAACACCCTGGCACGGGAGTTCCTGACCGATGTGCACCAGTTGTGTAGTGCGGTGGCCCAGCGGGCGGAGGACGAGGAGGAGAGTCACATGGTGGCTCTGGGAGAGTATCTGGTGCGCGGACGCGGATTCCTGCTCCTCAGCACCTTGGACTCTGTCATTGACCAGGTTGGTCAGAGAAGCTTCTTTTTAATATATTTTTACCCATACATTGATATTTTTTTTTTTTTATGATTTTGAAAGAAGTCTCACCCAGGCTGCATTTATTTGATCAAAAATACAGTAAAAATTGTGAAATATTATACAAAATATACAAAATGCATGTTTTTTATGTAAATATATAGTAAAGTGTAATTTATTCCTGTGATCAAAGCTGAATTTATCATCATTACTCCAGTCTTCAGTGTCACATGATCCTTCACAAATCATTCTAATATGAGGATTTGCTGCTCAGTCATTATCAATTATTACTGATGCTCAATTAATAATTTATTCTTGCTGCTTAATATTTTTGTGGAAAATGGTGCTTTTTTTAGGATCCTTTGATGAATAGAAAGTTCAAAAGAACAGCATTCATTTGAAATAGAATCTTTTGTAACATTTTTGTAACATCTTTACTGTCACTTTTGATCAATTTAATGCATCCTTGCTGAATAAAAGTATGAATTTCTTTTTCTTTTTTTTTTTAAATACTTACTTGCCCAAAACTTTTAAATGGTAGTATATCACGGTTTCCACAAAAATATGAACATTGATAATAAATGTTTCTTGATCATAAATAATCATATGAGAATGATTTGTGAAGGATCATGTGACACTGAAGACTGGAGTAATGATGATAAATTCAGCTTTGATCACAGGAATAAATTACACTTTACTATATATTCACATAGAAAACAGCTGATTTACATTGGAGTAATATTTTACAATATTACAGTTTTTACTGTATTTTTGCAGTAATTTTGCATAATTATTCCAAACTTTTGACCACCAATGTATAAGATTGTGTTATTTACACATGCAATAGACAGAGAAGCAAGAATCAAGAATAATACAGTGCAAAATATATGCCTTTTTATTTTCTTGTTTGCACTCAAATCTGGAAAAAATTAATGGATAAGTCTTGGAATCATTATTATAAGGAAATGTTTAGTGTCTGTTATTAAGGGGATGAATTCCCTACTAATTGCTGGCATTGTTCTAAAATAGCGTGGCGATAATGCAGTCATAACAGCTGAATATCCTTCCTGAATGCCTCATGCATTCACATCAATCCTGCACACAGTGGACCTTAAAAGTACTCCAGCAGTGACCAATACACATGCATCAAAATGTGTATTATATCATAAGACTTTCAGTGAGCTTTGAACTGCCTCTGTAAACATAAAAGTTCCATATAAATGATGGTCTGTGAAGCTTGATAATACGCCATTCATGCTGTAATACCTTTTCTATCTTTTTTTATGGCCTGCTTAATGAATGGGCCCTGGGAATGTATTCTTGCTGTTTTTTTTCTTGGTCTTTACTTGCAGACAAGAGGAAATCTACTGGAAAGTCATTGTTTTAGAGCAGTGAAGTCCTAAGTACAGACATCCATCTCTCTGTAGACACACTGCAAGCGAGCAGCACATTATGACATGGCAAAACTAGAAGCAATGTTGTTTTGCATGCTTGAAATGCAGACAGCTTTGTTTATTGTAATGGGCAGTGTTTGTTGCTTTATATTACAGTGTAGACCAGGGTTATTATAGTTAACTAAAACTAAAACATTTTCGTTGAAATAAAATAACTTTAACTGAAATAAAATATAAGGAAACCTTAACATATTTCAGCTAGTTGCCAAGACAACATTTTTTAATTTTCATTTAGTTCAACTTGATGTTCTAAAATAACTAAAACTGAAATAAAGATTATAAAAGACTATATTGACATAAGTTAATAAAAAATACTAATGACAAAATCATATCAAAACTACTAAAACTTTAACTAAAATTAAAATGGAAACAGAAAATATAAAAATAAAATCTAAATTAAAATATTAATTAAAAAAACTTGTAATAGCATTGCAATTATAACCTACTAAAATAACATAAATATTCTATTTATTAACCTCCTAAGTAACCAAAAAGTTTTTTGAATTTAGTATTTTTTTCATGTCATTTCATTGTTTAGAGCATAAGAAACAAATGGGGAATTTGAAAAATTATATTTTATTCATATGTTATGCTATGTCCTCGTAAGTGGACACCGGGACTCAGTTGTTAAAAAATAAAATGACATGAAATGACATGTATAGGCAAAAACAATGGGATTATTTTTTCATTCACCAATCAATTTTTAGGTTTCAGGATTTTTTTTAACCAAACTTTGTTTAAAGATGATTCTCAACTATGTTATGAAAGATAAAGTAAAATGGACATACATGGGTTTTCCCATTCAATATAATATATCTATACACTGCATCTAATGTGTTCTTAGAGCATGTAATGAAAAAAGAAGTGTAATAATGGGAGTAATAATTGGCAACATTTTCATAATAGTATCTAATATTTCATAGGAACATTGATATGTAATTTCTTTCCCTTTTCACTTGTCGTGTCTCCCAGAATGGCTGATAAACATGATTTAAGTCCCGGTGTCCTCTACAGTGGACATGTATGAAATCAATGCCCTGTTTCAGAACAGAAAGTCTGATTTTGATTAGAAACCCCATAACATTTTCCTGAGATGTTTATAACAAACAATTTGAAAATTAATCCGATTTAAATTATAATTACAAAATATTATCATATTTCCATAAGAGTGCTAAATTTGATCATTCAGTCATATTTAAAGACCAATGAGAAGTTGTTGTCTTGATGAAACCTCAAAACAAATGGTATCTCTGAAAAGCCCTGAATGTGCTCTTTACAGGACATCCAGACTTAAAACTGTGACGTGTCAGAGAAATTCACTGAAATATAAGGTCCACTACAGTGGACAGTGGCACCCAGGAGGTTAATTACCACAGTAAATAATTTCTACTCATCCCTCAATTTACAATATACGCAAAAATGTGTTTACAAACAGAGCTAGTTTTAGAGAAATGAAATGTGAAGCTTGCATTTTTTCTTAAGCACTTGACATTTAAATTGTCTTCAATTTTTTTTAAATTATTTTTGGCTAATCTCTGAGCAGACTTTTTGGCATTATGTCAAAGAAAATGACAGGTGTATTTGATCTCGTGTTTTCCCTGTGACCCCTCTCTACCACCCTCTCCTTCATTCTCTCTTAGAAGTGCGAGCTCTAATGAATCAGGTCTGGAGTGGTTCTTACTCACAAGACACGAGGCTTTTCTCGGAACTCGGCACTGCTTAACTATCTCTCAACACAACATCAATCGCTTGCGTGTTTGCATAGTAGCGGGTCAATATGGCTCCCTAGCCACTTTGCTAATTACCTTATGAATATACTGGCAGATGCTTGTTTACGTGGGGTCACACAGCTCTGTGGCAGAAAGCCCATTGTATTTGCTTTTAATTCACACGTGTCAGAGTGCTTTCTCTTCTCCTTGTGAGGAATGCTTTCTTGCTGAGGGTGGAGCCAGTATTTAGAGGCTTGCTGTCATACAAACCTGTATTTTACTGAAGCCACTGGAAGAAAACCTTCAGATATAGTTTTTGTTGTCGGTAATCTTTTGCACAGCGCTGGAAACTAGCTTGGCAAGAGAAGCATGAAGCAGAAGTGAGAAAAGTAATCCGCTTCTAGGTGGACATCAACACTAGGAGACTGTTTTTGATTGGATTTGTAGAGTGAAGAATTGTATAAATCCAGAATTAACCTCTCAAATCTTTTACTTAGGAGTTGACCTGTCGGGAAGAGCTGCTTACACTCTTGTTGTCTCTGCTACCTCTGGTCTGGAAGATTCCCGTTCAGGAGGAGAAAGCCCCAGGTGAGAGCCACTTTAATATTTTGAGGGATACTGTAACCCACCTTGAACCTTGAATTAAATAATTATGTGTTAATATTAAATGGCATCCTGGCATTGCATTCAGTTGGAAATTTGATATACTTCACCATGATATGTTTTATAAAGCATATGATCTTGCGAGGACGCCATGAATTGTTAAGTAGCTGCCTGCATGAACAAATGAAATCATGAGATGGCTTTAATTATGAAACAGTACAGTTAAATGATAATAAAAGGATAAGGCTTTTCATTGAGCTTGAGACCTAAGGTATTTAGTGTAGGCATGCTAATCTTTTCTAGCAGCTGCTTGCCACATTGTTGAGTTATTAGTTCCCGTAACTGTGTTGTAAACCGACCTCTGGAGGTCATCATGACTTGCTCTAATGAAACCTGGTTGTATAACTGGTTGATGCTTGTCAAGAGTTTAAACCTCCCTTTCCTAATCTGCTTTTAAATCTTAGATTTCACCCTGCCTTCACTACTTGAGGTGTTTTTATGCCAAGAGGGAAAGACCATCCCTCAGAAGGCAGGGCAAGATAGATGTGATGTGCAGAACTCTGGGAAGCGTTTATCTGGCTCCTGGAAGTCACGGCGTTCACGCAGAACTGCTCAGCGATACTCCGTGAAGGATGCACGCAAATCTCAGCTTTCCACGTCAGATTCTGAAGCCAACTCGGACGATAAAACCACAAGCGCTGGGGGCAAGCATCGCAGATTCCACAGTTCGGCCATTCGTGTTAGTTGCCAGCTTCACCAATCCAACAATCCATCACAACCAGCATTGCAACATCCCACTCTCGATGCCATGAGCACCATTGAGCCATCCCAACCTCACATGAGACTCTTTGGATCTCACACACTGGATCCTAACATGCTAACAGACCCAACAACTCTCTCCATCTTCAACCGAATGGAGAACTCACCTTTTGACCTTTGCCATGTTCTGCTCTCCCTTCTGGAAAAGGTCTGCAAATTTGACATGACCATCAATCATAACCCGGGCTTGGCGGTCAGCGTTGTTCCCACGCTCACAGAGATACTCACAGAGTTTGGTGACTGCTGTTTTCCCGGTGGAGGAGGTGGGATCGATGAACTAGCTGGAGGCTGGACTGAGGAGCCAATTGCACTTGTTCAAAGGATGCTTTTACGCACCATTCTGCACTTGATGTTTGTCGATGTGGGTCAAAATGAGACACTACCTGATAATCTGCGTCGAAGCTTGACTGACCTCCTCAGAGCAACTTTAAAGATTCGCACCTGTTTGGAAAGGCAAGCTGACCCATTTGCTCCAAGGCCAAAGAAGACTCTGCAAGAGATACAAGAAGATTTTTCCTTTTCACGGTTCCGTCATCGGGCCTTGCTACTGCCAGAACTCTTGGAGGGTGTCCTACAGCTACTCCTGGGTTGCTTGCAGGCCTCTGCGTCCAACCCTTTCTTTTTCAGTCAGTCTCTTGAATTAGTTCATGAATTTGTGCAACACCGTGGCTTGGAGCTCTTCGAGGCAACAGCTCTGCGCCTCGAGGCCTTAGCAGAAGCTCGAGATTCAGAAGTGGGCAATGAGGCATCGGAGCACCTGCGTTGTCTGATCGCCGATGTGCTTAAGATAATCAGTGCCGTCAAGAGAGCCAAGTCGGAGCAGCTACACCAGTCTGTTTGTGCACGCCGGCGACACCGTCGCTGCGAGTACTCCCACTTTTTGCACCATCATCGCGACCTCTCAGGACTGCCGGTATCCGCTTTCAAGCAGGCCGCACGACGTAATCCTTTTGAGGAGGACTCCGAGGGTCATGACGGAGAAGTGCGGTACCCTGAGCGCTGTTGTTGCCTTGCAGCTTGTGCCCACCAGTGTTTGCGTCTTTTTCAGCGCCTCTCGCCCTCAGGTCCTGCTGTGTTGCAGGTGCTGGCAGGAGTGCAAGCTGTTGGCATCTGTTGCTGCATGGATCCAAGGTCCGTAATAGGACCCATGCTCCAAGCATTTCAGGCTCCAGGACTGCGGAGCTACCAATCCCATGTTTTGAGTGTCCTTAGTAGACTTGTCTTGGAACAGCTTGGAGGTGGTCAGCCCTCTGAAAAGGCCAAGCTTGCTTCCTGCAACATCTGCACTTTGGATAGCAGTCAGTTACCTGGGCTTGATGAGACTCTGCAGGGCTATGGGCCTAGGAAGGAATTGAACTTATCCACATCCCCATCTCCATCTTATCGTTTCCAAGGTATCCTGCCAAGTGGAGGAGCTGAAGACATGCTATGGAAGTGGGATGCTTTAGAAGCCTATCAGGAACTTGTGTTTGGGGAGGACCGGCATTTGAGTCAACAGATTGCCAGTCATGTATGCCAGCTGTCTTTGCGAGGCAATGCTGTAGTGCAGTGGCAACTCTACACTCATATTTTTAACCCTGTGCTACAACGGGGTGTGGAACTATCCCATCATGCCCAGCAACTTGGTGTGACAACTACTTGTAGCCAGGTCTGCAGTTACCATAGCCATTGCCTCCCAATTGAGGTACTGCTGGTTTATCTTCAGACTCTGCCTGCTCTGCTAAAGTCAAGGTATGGCTATATTTCCTCTATTTCTTTTTCTTCTCTTCTTCCTTTTTAAGGTGATGATACACAAGGCAACTTTTTGAGCAATGTTGCCGCCAATGGGCCACCAGGTGAGACACAGGGCCCACGACTGATCTAAAGTATCCAGATAGATATTTGTTGCGCATTCTCAATGGGAAAGTGCCCAAGCAACATTGCCTGGCAATATTGCTCAAAAAAGTTGCCCTGTGAATCATCACCTTTATTCACTGTTGTTTAGGTTCTTTACATTTAGTAGAGATGCACCGATTGCAATTTTCTTGGCCGATTCCCATTTCCGAATTTTTTTTTTTTTTTGTAAGTGATTTTCTTTCAAATAACTATAATTGACAGCATATACAAACAAAAATCTACTTTTCTGAAATGCAAAATTTTATTTTCATAAAAATACAAGTAAAAAGACCAAAGAGAACAAATAAACACATTTCAATCAACAGCTGGATAGTCTTCATTGTAAAAATTAAATACAGATTAATGCTTGCAATTAGTTACAAAAGTTAATCAGTCAGTAATTAGTCAGTAGCGGAGTGATTTTCTTTAACTGAATACTCGCCAGGACGGGCATTTTGACATAATATTGTGTGTATTTGACTGTTTAAGCGCAGTAAGCCACTCAGTTTGGTAATTGCGACTCACAAGCTGTTTGAGAATTTAGGGCTCTATGAAATCTGTTTTATTTCTTTCCAAATTCCATTTCCATTCCATTTTAATGATTTAATCAAAACATGTCTAATTAATTTAATTAATAAAAAATAACTTAATTTATTCATTTGTTTACAATAATAGGACCCTATGATTTTTTTTTTTCTCCAGAAATTCTGTGTTGTGTATTTTAGTTTTTCTGGTAATCAAATGAGGGCATAAAACATTCATTTATTTTTAATCAAATGAAATTTAAATAAATTTTTTGGGCAAACAAAGTGCTGCACAACAGAGGTTTACTGTTAAAATTAAAGGAAGGAAAATTCTGTAATTAATTATTAACTTTATTTTTAAAGGAATATTGTATTGTTGTTATTATTAGTAGTAGTATTACATTAAGACATACATTATACTGTACAATAGTAATACAATAGTACATAATACTAGTAATATATTTCTGTCACAAGTTACACCGAACTTTTTATTTTGACGGGTTGCCGTGAAGATCTTGAGTTTCTGTGTGTTTATGATATGGCGGTAGTTTTTCTCAAATTAAACGGTAAAATGCTCATATAGTGACTCTCAGAGCAGCTTTGGAGATGAAGTTCATGTTGTCATATAGTAACACCGCGAGCGCCACGCGTGCCTCTGTGTGTGTGCCTCTGTGTGTGTGCCTCTGTGTGTGTGCCTCTGTGTGTGTGCCTCTGTGTGTGTGCCTCTGTCTGTGTGTGTGTCTGTCTGTGTGTGTGTCTGTCTGTGTGTGTGTCTGTCTGTGTGTGTGCCTGTCTGTGTGTGTGTCTGTCTGTGTGTGTGTGTGTGTCTGTGTGTGTTTCTGTGTCTCTGTCTGTCTGTGTCTCTGTCTGTGTGTGTGTCTGTGTGTGTGAAATGAAACCGTGCATCTGCGCCATTCATTCACACACACACAGAAACACACAGAACATGTAGGATTCATATTCAAATAGTCTTCTTGCTGTTTAAAATTCACAGACACTAGTACTAGTAGGCAATGCAAGCACTATTTAACTGGCAAAATGAGACGAGTGAGTGAAAGGAGGCATGTGTGTCACTTCGTCTTCGGAGAGAAGAGAGCGAGAATGCGCAGCTGACGTTATTGTCTGTGCCGCTGGCTACAAAACAGACCGATCCGGGCTGATCATGCGGAAAATCGGCTAATTACGATTCCTGTCCGATAGATCGGTGCATCTCTATAAATTAGCCTTTAAAATAAACTGTGATTCCAATGTGTTTACTGAATTTATAACTTCTGATGTTGTGTTCCAACTCAGCCGTGTGGTACGCGACCTGTTCCTGAGTTGTAACGGGCTGAACCAGGTCACAGAGTTGATCTACTTGGACTGCGCTCGTCCGTGGGTGCTAAAAGTGTTCGAGACGCTTATCTTGAGTGCGTGGCACCATCACACAGAATCTGCCGTGCATGAGCTAGAAAGAGCAGAAGCTCAGGAGAGGGAAGCTGTCCTTGGACTTTTCGAGGAGCTGAGTTCACGTGGGGCTGGTGACGGCCCCCAGAGCCTCACTAAGTTTTACGAAGGCTTGAAAGAGGCATGCCCTCACCCAAAGGGCAAAAGTGGATTTTCTACAGTAGGACATAACCGAGGTGAGGCACATTTAAACACGATCAACCTTTTTCTGTGCGTCGCCTTCCTGTGCGTGAGCAAGGAGGCGGACTCTGACAGAGACTCTGCAAATGACTCTGAAGACACTTCAGGATATGATAGTACAGCTAGTGAACCATTGGGTGGGCGCCTACCTTGCCTTTCCCCAGACAATGTGGCTCTTCCCTCTAAAGAGCAGGTAAGGAGGGCTGCCGATGTTTGGTCAGTGTGCCGTTGGGTGTACATGGCCAGTCCGGTCTTCCAGAGGCAGTTCTTCAGACTGGGAGGCCTCGATGTCTGTTCACGTCTAATGACGATGGTTATCCAGAAACTCACGTCTAAAAACAAAGACTGCAAACTTAAGAAAAAGAGGGAGAGTAAAGGCAAAAGCAGCCCATCTAATGTAGACTCTCCCACTCAGGCTCTTACAGGGCAGTTTGACAATATACCGACAACTGCAGGTACAGCGGAAACTCAACAGCATGAACTAAGTGACACTCTCAGCCCATCTCAGGTCGAAAGCAAGTTAAGTGATTCAACGCACAGGCTTGAAGAGGAATGGCCGCTCCAGAGTATCCGACTGCTGGAGGCTCTTTTGGCTATCTGCCTCCACAGTGCCAATTCAGCCCTACAGAGACTCGAACCAGACCTTTCCTTTCAGGTACAGTGGACATACATACTAGCTCTGTTTCAAACCCTAGTGAGCTGACATAGGGGGCTATTCATGTTTTTATATTTTTTCTAAATTCTTGAGTGCCTTGGCCTCATATGATGTTTGCAATATGAATATGAACTATCCCGCATCCAAAGAGCACAGAGATACGGACTTTTTGCATCTTGTGTTTTCTAAAAAGTAAACTTTTAGGCTTAATAAGCAAACAAATACAGGGCTCCAGACAAACATTTGAGAGCAGTGGCACCAGCGCCACTAAGTTCTACAGATGGTGGCGCAGGAGGAAAATGTATCATAAAGTTAATTTAATAATAAAATTACTGTTGTTTTGCGTTGCTTTGTTAATACGTGCAGTTAATTATAATATTACATACATATTTGTTTATTGGAAATTTAACAGTGAAGCACTGAGCTTGAATTGATAAGCAGATAAAATTAACTTTTATTAAACAGTAATGTGCAAAAAACTAATTTTTATAGCGAAAATGTAAATATTCTACTCTTATTAAATGTACTTGTTCTTCTATAGTCTCACACTGAACTGACCGACAGCTTCAGTGATTATAAAAGCAACGCTCTTTACTTGCTTTCTGTGTAATTCAGTCACAATTTGAAAAGTTCAAAAAGAAAAGTTTTTGTTTTTCATGAGACTTCCTGCTTGAGTGGAAATGGCTGAAGCCTTGTTTATACTTTGGCCTGGCTCCGCAGCGCGAGCCTCCGCTGACTGCGCGCGCTCCTCCCCAAACGGACGAGGCGTTTATACTTGACGCACTCGCCGCTGTACTTTTCTTTGAAACGACAGAGGGCGACTCGGAGTAATTGTTCTATAAATCTTCAGGAAACGGCGGTGAGAAGTCAGGTACGTGACGATGTTTATTTTAATACACTTTACCAAAAACACTGCAAAAGAATCGTGTAAAACACAGTAAACCTTGAGATTATTACTTGTGACATTAGAACAAAATATGAATAGGAGAACATGTTTACTAAATGAACGATTTCACTTGAAACATTTTCATTTAGTTTATTAAACATGGATCTTTATTTTCATTAAAAGGGCTTATTTCTGCTTTTGTAGGCTAATTTTGTAAACATAAGCAACTAATTTAGATGTGCAAACTGGGTGCCGGGTTGATGAGACGTCATGCTCGGCCAGATTCGCCTCAAACTCGTGCATCTTCGGATGCAGAGCCGCGTGCAAAGTTACAAAATTTGCCGTGCACACCGCCAAGCGTAATGGGGTCTTGCGCACTCAACGCGCACTACAGCCCACTCTGCGATGACGTCATTTTTGCCGCGCACACCTTCGCGCTCGTGTGGACGCGTCAGGTATAAACCAGTCAAATAAGTGCTCCTCTGCTGCCATCTAGTGGTCATTTCTGTCTTTTTTTAATAAAAGTGCTTGTTTGCCACAAAGTGTTAGTTTTCCTACACCTTTAAACTTTTAGTTTTACAAATCATCACATTAAAAATAAATAACATTAAAATGGGATAATATTTAGAGCTTTGAAGTGCTGGAAAAAGTGTAAAGCACTTGAAAAGTGCTTGAATGGTACTACATTACTGTTACTACAGTAAATCCATGGTGAATGTTGGTGATTTGTGGACTGAAACCCCTGAACTTCGCTCATGGCTCAATGTTTCTCCTGGTTTGCACGTCAGCTCTGTTTGATCTGATATCTGTGGTTTATAACAGAGAATTCTGCGCCGAACGCTTCCACTAGATCTCGCAGGAGCGATGTTATTAATTCTGTGGTGAATTCAAACGCTTTCTCACTGGATCTCCAGCGCTGTGAAGTAACGGTGTTGTGTGATCGAGATCGGCCCGTTTGATGTTTCTCATATGTAACAGAAATGGCAGCTCTTATCAGTTGGGTGATGGTGGTGGTGGCACCAGTGCAACCTCTAATAAAATTTAGTTGCACGAGCAGGAAAAAAGGCTGCAAAATGCCACCATTTGGTCACAGTCTGGAGCTCTGAAATATATACAAAATACAGGCAGAATAGTTCGATTTATTAGCTTGAACAACATCCAAAGCATCATGATTTTTCTCTTCACTGGGCTGATTGCACTGCATTACCTTCTTTATAAGGGATAAATGTGATGTTGCATCAGGAGTGCATCTTAATGCCTTGAAATACAGGTACTGTCTGTGTATGCAAACTAGGTTTTGGGACAGAGCTATTTATTGACATTTTGAAGTCTGTGACAATGTCTTAGTCTCTATGTGTGTAATTTTTCCATGCTCTATCCCATAGCTGCAGTCCGTGGATGAAACCCTGTGTGAGGTCAGGGATCAGCTCTCTCTATCTGGAGTGGTGAATTCTGAACTGGCAGTTCCTCTGTTTGATTCCTTACTACGTGTGGCACTGGCTGAGATGTTCTGCAGTCCAGATGTCATCGAGGAGAAACCTGACAAGGTAATTTGATTGCTTGTTTAATAAATCTGTATTGTCCCTGAAGGGCACATGTGTTCCAGTGATGTACAGACTCAGGTTTGAGTCTGGCCTTAATCTCATTGCCCAATTGTTTCCTTTCACTGTCTGCTGTGAATAACTCATGAAAGTAGACAGCCCTAAAATAAAATGACTTTTGGTAACTAAATACAAAATTTGTAAGAAGGATTTTATGCCATTTAAAGGGGTCATAAACATTTTTTAAAATGTTATAATGTTTCCTGTGGTGCACTTATAATATTAGTATGATTTTTACATCGAAAAATGTCATAATTTAGAAATAAAGGGCATTTTTCCTACCCTGATTAGAACGCTCTGTTTGAAGGGGCGTGTCTGCTGTGAGACTGTAAACGCCCACTGCTGTGATTGGCTGCTGTGAGACTTCAGTGTAAACGCCCACTGCTGTGATTGGCTGCTGTGAGATTTCAGTGTAAATGCCCACTGCTGTGATTGGCTGCTGTGAGACTTCAGTGTAAACGCCCACTGCTGTGAGACTTCAGTGTAAACGCCCACTGCTGTGATTGGCTGCTGTGAGACTTCAGTGTAAACGCCCACTGCTTTTACTACTACAGCTGTAGAGATTGACTAATTGTGAAAAGTGTTGATTATAGCATTATATTTAGATCAACTCCAGTCAAATAAAAGGTTGCAGTGATGATCATTTTAGCTGATCACAGACATGTTGAGCGCATGAATGCAGTGATCTCGTCATTGCAACTCGATTTCTTCACTCTCACGAATGCTCACAAATCATAACTAACAGTACAAACACAATGTAAATAAGAGATTTGTTGATTATAATGGGAGTTTTGGTGCGAGTCCAGAACTCAGTCACTGATAAACTCGCGCTGTTTGATTGACAGCTCCAGCGATTGTATAGGGAGCGTTCTTTGATCGCTTTCTATATATAATTTAATCAGAGATTAAATAACAGATTATTTTCATCCTACTAAGAGAAACAATGTGAAGTTGAGCGTTTAGTCACTGGTTTGATTTAATGACACACAGACAAAGAACTGTACTGTCTGTACTGTATCTGACTGTACATGAATCATATCAGAAATCACTGGTCTCAGATCAGGCATTAGAATTAACACGGTTACTTACATGTTGTGGCATTACTGTCGAGTCCATATCGTAAAAGTCTGTTTGCAAAGCCTGCGCCGAAATTGCGACTGATTTACCAAAGAATCCACAGTGAAATGTAGCGAATACAAATAAATAATGCTCAACTGAGACATTCACATTGTTGAAAATAAATAAGCACATTCCTAGCATTAGGATCCTTTGGAAGGTAATGTTATTTTTAGTCCGTTCGTCTCTCCTCGTCATCTCACTAACACGCCAGTGGGCGGGGCCAAAGTTGCGATGATGAAGTAGGCGTTGATTTTCTTCTGCAGAGGCGGTCTTTCGTCGCACTATTATGTCAAAATGTGACAAAATCCGAAACGAATCGACTTCGGAGCTTGGTTTCAATAAAAGCTGTTTTTGGACTAACAAGAAAGATTTGAGTTCTTAAACTTACAGGATGTTTATATAGTAGATGACCTCTAACATGCCAAAAGATCAAGGAAAATTAGATTTCTCATTTCATGACCCCTTTGTTATTTTTATTTGTACATCTTTAAAAACGTTCTGATTTCGTGTTTTGTAAGACTCAAGATAATATAATTCCTCTCAGTAAATCCTCTCTTAAAAAGGGATTTTCTTCTCAACAGTTTTGTCTGTAGTGGAACACACATCACCGGGTAATTCCCAAATAAAACTTTTATCCTTTGGACTTCAGTAAGATTTGTTTTGGCAAACATAAACGGATAAGGAGCCTTTTTGTGTGTTTTTGTGTGATTGAGCACCGTGTGCACATGGTGGCTATATTTTATGTGGAAATGGTCAGCTGATGTGGTCCTGTGACCAAAATCATATTTTCTTTTTTTTTTTTTAAGCCAGCTTTCTGAAATCACAAGCTTTGTCTCTCTAACAAACACAACACCAGGAAGCAATGTTATAAGGATTGTTTACTTTATTACTTTATTCTGAAAAGAGCTCGTTTTCTAGAAGGTAAGAGTCTGCCTGATTCTCTTGAATCTGTTTCACTACTGTTTTTTAACTTCTGATATTTGAAGTTGCACTGCAGGGAAATGAAAGCACTAAATGTCAGAAGTGAGAGTATTTTTGGCCTTTTCTTGCTAACTTTGATGCTTAAACAGTAAACACACAGTACTTTTATTTATTTATTTACCAACTAGATAGTGGCCTTCTAATTGCCTAAAGTTTTTAATCAGTTACCGAATGTTAAAGTTTAAAAGAGAAACTGCAGGTATTAGGATGACACGTGCTAGGTATCATTTTAGATTTAGTGTTTTGAACAGATTTGCATATGTTTCACTAGCATTTCAAAAACATAAATTGACTCGTTCTTCGGTCAAAAATCGTCTTCAGTTCTTCTGTCATCAATTTTACAGTGCAAAGGTTTTGAATGTCCACACAAAACAATTACCTGATAATGTCACATATATTTGGTTACCCTACTGTACTTGGTTCCTAAATTTGTCGCCACCTGTTGATTAAAAAATATATATAATTGTGTTAATAATCATATAATTATTAATATTAATAATGTAATTATTACATATTTAATTTATTTTTAAATATTTTATAATCAAGTTTAATCTGTTTTATTTTAATTGTTTCTTGATTATTTTATATTTATACAATTTGTATATTATTATTCATCCCTCTATTTTGTAATAATAATAATAATAAAACATATATTTTAATAATTATATTAACATATTTTATATTATAATTTAAGTTTAATCTATTTTATTATTATTTCTTATTTTCTGTTTATATTATTTTGTATTATCCTTTCCTCCATCTAGTAATTACAGTAATAATAATAATAGTATACATTTTAATAATCCTGTTAATAAAATGTTAGTAATTTATTACATATTGAATTTATTTTTTTATATTTTATTATATAATTGTTTAATTTGTTTTATTTTTTCATAATTGATTTATATTTATACTATTTTTATATTATTACCCATCCCTTCATTTTGAAATAATAAAATATATATTTTAATAATTATATTAACATTTTTATATTATAAAGTTTCATCTATTTTATTATTATTTCTTATTTTCTATTTATATTATTTTATATTATTATCCTTCTCTCCATCTAGTAATTACAGTAATAATAATAAAGTATACATTTTAATAATCATTTTAATAATCATATTAATAAAATGTTAGTAATTACATATTGAATTTATTTGTAATTATTTTATTATATTACATAATCATATTTAATCTGTTTTATATATTTATTGTTTCTTAATTAATTTATATTTTTACTATGTATATTATTATCCATCTCTCCTTTTTGTAATAATAAAATATATATTTTAATAATTATATTAACATATTTTTATATTTTCAAATTAAGTTTAATCTATTTTATCATTATTTATTATTTATTATTTTTTATTTATATTATTTTATATTATTATCCTTCCCTCATCTAGTTATTACAGTAATAATAATAATAAAGTATACATTTTAATAATTATTTATAAAATGTTAGTAATTATGATATGTTCTATTTATTTTTAAATATTTTATTATATAATCATGTTTAATCTGTTTTATTTTTGTTTCTTGATTTTTTTAATTTTTTTTTATATCTATATAATTTTTATATTATTATCATCGATCCCTCTATTTTGTAATAATAATAATAAAACATATATTTTAATAAATATGTTAACATTTTTATATTCATCTGTTTTATTATTATTATTTCTTATTTTCTATTTATATTATTTTCATATTATTATCCTTCTCTCCATCTAGTAATTACAGTAATAATAATAAAGTATACATTTTAATAATCATATTAATAAAATGTTAGTAATTATTACATATTGAATTTATTTTTTATATTTTATTATGTAATTATGTTTTATTTTAATTGTTTCTTAATTAATTTATATTTATACTATTTTTATATTATTATTATTATTATTATTATTATCCATCCCTCCATTTTGTAATAATAATAATAAAATATATATTTTAATAATTATATTAACATCTTTGTATATTTTATATTATAATTAAGTTTAATATATTTAATTATTATTATTTCTTATTTTATATTGTTATCCTTCCCTCCATCTAGTAATTACAGTAATAATAATAAAGTATTTTAATAATCATATTATAATAATGTTGAATATATTTTAGTTATTTCTTAATTGATGTATATTATTCTTATACTGTAGTCCATCCCTCAGTCTAGTAATGCTCTTTCCCTCCCTCTCGGTGCAGAAGCCTCCGGTCAGCGGCGAGGCAGCGCCTCCAGCGGGAGATCTGTCTGAGGAGGCGGATGAAGCTCAGGTGAGCGGCGCTCCACCCTTGGGAGAAGAGGAAGGCTATGACGCAGACAGTGAAAGTAACCCTGAAGACTCCACCCGTCAGGAGGAAGGTAGGACTGCCCCCTTCATACCCCTTCATGCCCCCTGCATTGTGCCAAACTGTGTTTGACTGTAAAATGTAAATGAGCTAGAGAGGAGTGTATGTATATTATCTAAAGCCAAAAGTATCTTGCATGTCGTTTTATTGGCTTTAAAGGCTTGTTACGTTAAAGTGAACATAGTTATCATTGCCGTAAGCATGGCTGAGAAGTCCATAGTCACTGATAGCAGGAGGAATTTGTTTGCGAATGCTCTGGAATGCATTAGCCGGTCTCAGCTGGTCAGCATCAGGTAGGCTGAGTGAACGTCTGGTCAAGCGGGATGTGATCCTGTTCCCCAGTCACATGTGGTGTTGCTAGCACTGAGAATGGTGTCATTGTTTCCTTCGGCTGTGATGTAAGTCCGCCGCGTGGAGCGGTGTCTTGTGACTGCAGCGTTTGACCGATCTTGCATGATCCAGTAAGTTCACTCACCTTCCCATAAGCCTGTAGTTGATCTAATTTATGAAGAAGAGAATGGAAGGCAAAGCTTGAACTGTGTGAGTTTGAGACTGCTCATGATGAGTGTGTGTGTGTGTGTGTGTGTGTGTGTGTGTGTGTGTGTGTGTGTGTGTGTGTGTGTGTGTGTGAGAGACAGGGGAAGTGAACCGAATGTGGTGTAGGTAGTTGAGTTCGGTTCCAGCTTCTCATAAATCTATTCTGTTAAGAAAGACCTCTTTTAGACATCCATCCGTCTATCCATCCATCCATCTATCCATCCATCCATCTATCCATCCATCCATCTATCCATCTACCACTGTGTCGTTCTATCGATCGTTCCATCCATCCATCCAACGTTCTATCGTTCTATGGTTCTATCTATTGTTCTTTTGTTCTATCTATGTATCTATTGTTCTATCTTTAGTTCTATCATTCTATCACTATCTATCGTTCTATCTATCGTTCTATCTTTCGTTCTATCTTTTGTTCTATCTATCGTTCTATCTTTTGTTCTATCTATTGTTCTATCTATCGTTCTATCTTTCGTTCTATCTTTCGTTCTATCTTTTGTTCTATCTATCGTTCTATCTTTTGTTCTATCTATTGTTCTATCTATCGTTCTATCTATCGTTCTATCTTTCGTTCTATCTTTCGTTCTATCTATCGTTCTATCTTTCGTTCTATCTATCGTTCTATCTATCGTTCTATCTATCGTTCTATCTTTCGTTCTATCTTTTGTTCTATCTATCGTTCTATCTATTGTTCTATCTATTGTTCTATCTATCGTTCTATCTTTCGTTCTATCTTTCGTTCTATCTATCGTTCTATCTTTCGTTCTATCTATCGTTCTATCTTTTGTTCTATCTATCGTTCTATCTTTCGTTCTATCTATCGTTCTATCTTTCGTTCTACCTTTGTTCTATCTCTATCTATCGTTCTATCTTTTGTTCTATCTATCGTGCTATCTATCGTTCTATCTCTATCTATCTATCGTTCTATCTTTTGTTCTATCTATTGTTCTATCTCTATCTTTCGTTCTATCTATCGTTCTACCTTTGTTCTATCTCTATCGTTCTATCTATCGTTCTATCTATCATTCTATCTATCGTTCTATCTCTATCTTTCGTTCTATCTATCATTCTACCTTTGTTCTATCTCTATCGTTCTATCTATCGTTCTATCTCTGTCTATCGTTCTGTCTTTCATTCTACCTTTGTTCTATCTCTATCTATCGTTCTAGCTCGATCAATCGTTCTATCTCTCTTATCTATCGTTCTATCTTTTGTTCTATCTATCGTTCTATCTTTCGTTCTATCTTTCATTCTATCTTTCGTTCTATCTCTATCTATCGTTCTATCTATCATTCTATCTCTATCGTTCTCTTTCGTTCTATCTTTCGTTCTATCTATCGTTCTATCTCTATCTATCGTTCTATCTTTTGTTCTATCCATCGTTCTATCTTTTGTTCTATCTATCGTTCTGTCTATCTTTTGTTCTATCTATCGTTCTATCTCTATCTATCGTTCTATCTTTTTTGTTCTATCTATCGTTCTATCTTTTGTACTATCTATCGTTCTATCTTTCGTTCTATCTCTATCTATTGTTCTATCTATTATTCTATCTGTTGTTCTATCTATCGTTCTTTCATTCTATCTCTATCTATCATTCTATCTCTATCTATCATTCTATCTATCGTTCTATCTCTTATGTATCATTCTGTCTATATATCGTTTTATCTATCTCTCTATGTATCTATCATTCTTTCGTTCTATCTTATCTCTCTAACTATCTGTCAATCTGTCAATCTTTCTGTCTTTATTCTATCAATCATCCTATCATTTTTCTATCTATCTTTCTATCTATCGTTCTTTCTGTCTGTCTGTCTGTCTGTCTATATATCTGTCTATGTATGTGTGTGAGAATGTCTGTGAGGGAGTGCTCTGTGTGTGTGTGTGTGTGTGTGTGTGTGTGTGTGTTCGAGGCAGAACTTCATTAATAAAGAGCACCCAGAGCGTGCGTAGGAGCTGCAGGGTAGTTCACAGCTAAATCATGCGGGTTCTCCGGTGCGTGGCACCGCCATCAGCTTAATTCATCTTCACTGGGCTAGAGCTGTGAGCTGCCGCCGATACATACAGCACTTGTGCTTCAGCCCTTCTGTTTGCACCACCAGTTATTCTTTTATTATCACTACGTTGTTTGTAATCAGTGTTCTGTCTTTGCTTGCTGTGACAGGGGTAAAGGTGGAGGCTGGAGTCCTGTTGGGGGAATGTGCGTTGGGAATGGCGGGAGTGCCTCAGGGCTCCGTCCGCGGCCGTCTGCTGTTCCCGGAGATCTGCCTGATGGAGCTGCAGCTGTTAGCCGGTGGCTCTCCAGACCTGGAGGTTTTGGGCCACGTGTTGCAGAGCCTGTTAGGAGCCGTGAAAGGCCACCACAGCAATGCAGCGCTGCTCTACCAGCAGGTCAGACTTTTATCTGATGCCAGACTGATTTATTTATGTATGTGAGATATTGATGTTACACAGTGACAGATCTTATTCCAGAAGACCTTCTGCTTTTGTCTAAGTAATGTACCTTTGGTTGGTAGAAAGTTTTTGTTCTAAGTAACCAGCTGAAAGAGTATACTTGAAACCAAAGACAACACCTACGATCCTACGTAGCAGGAACAAGATGACCTTTTACAAACCTTTTAGCAATTGGAGATTGGAAACGAGCTTTGCAGCGGCATTTTTGACAGATCTTTAGGATTTAGACCTATGTTGACGAAATCTTTACAGGATTTATTCATTTATTTTCACTTTATCCCATTGCCAATAATGATTTTTAAAACTCACTGTCAAAATATTGATACGTTTGAATAGCTAAATTAAATAATCTTTACTGTATTCATAAAGAAATGTGATCCATCACGCTGTTTTTCTCTCGCCAGGGTGGTGTGAAAGCCATTCTCACTGGATTTCAGAACATTCTCAGCCAATCAGATGATTCCTATAAAGGTGTATATTTCTTTCAATCTTCAACTATGCATATTTCTCACAATTCCCATTTTTGAGGTCATTTTTAAGTTTCATATTTTTGAGTTTAATCATAATTCTCATTATTCTCAAAATGGGTTTGTCATTACTAAAATACATTGTATCCATGATGATGTTCATTAAAAATTAATCATAATCAACATTAATGAAAAGCAGCACAACAAATACAAAATTATATATATATATAAATAATTTATAGAAAAACAAACAAACAAAAAAAGAATGGAAATTTTTGGCCAGGCTGTCATTCAAAGAAATTATGAACACATGCAAAAACAAGAGAGAACCAATGAAATATTAATAACTGATTATGTTGTAGTCAGTATTTGCTATATCCTGTCAGCTTTTTGTTTTTCTATGCATTTTCTTTGCATAGTAAAATAAAACCTGTAGTTGTAGATTGCTTTTTTTTTTTGCCAAATAATTTAAATAAATGAAAATAAATAAATAAATGATTAATAGTTTAATCATAATTCTCATTATTCCCATTATTCTCGTAATGGGTTTAACATTACTAAAATACATTTTATCAATAATGATGTTCATTAATGTTCATTAAAAATTCATCATAATCACCATTAATGAAGCACAACAAATGCTAAATGATATATAAATAATTTACAAAAAAAAACTCTCTCTCTCTCTATATATATATATATACAAATCAATTAATCGCATCTAACATAAAAGTTTGTTTATCTGTGTGTGTATATATATAACATTTTGTAAGCATATTGCTTAGTTGTGCTTGGAGAAATTGTTTTATTTGTGGTGATAACACCATGAAACATGCCAAATTGTGCAGACATCATTTTTGGCCAGGCTGTCATACAAAGAAATTATGAACACATGCACAAAAAAAAAATAATGCTTTATTCTTGTGAGCTTTTTGTTTTTCTATGTATTTTTATTTATAGTAAAATTAAACCTGTAGCTGTAGGTTTTTTTTTTTTTTGCCAAATAATTTTGTCAGTTAAATACTTTAACCAAGATTAGTGTTTTGTTCTTACCTCATATTTAAATTATATAAAATATTTTCCTCATATTTTGATGGTTTAAGCAAACAAACATCCCCTCTGGACATCACTACTGTATGACCTGGGCATGTTCTTAATAGTTTTTTGTTAGATTCATATTTGATAGTAATCATGCTAATCTGAAACATTATTATAATTGCTCTATGGCCTGTTGTTCCCTTCAGAGTGCCAGACAATACTGATGGAGCTGCTGGTTGCCATGGTGAGTGACCGTATCACAGCGGAGGAACTCGCCCTGTTGACCCGCCTCTTCCTGGAGAAGACTCCGCCCACTGTAAGTGCAATCTCTAAGCATTTGAATGAGGCCATACACAACTCTGTATCAAAACCTTTCCGGTTCGCTTTTCCAAAAAAGCTTTGAAACCACACGATGCAAATGTGATCAGTGTGACCAAGCATCCTGTAAACAGGTTTATATTTAACACAGTGTCAGAACGTGGACATGATGATGCAGAATACGCTTTTAGCGATGCCAAACTTTGAATCAGCCACTCTATGTTAATTATCTTGCTCTTTATTCACACTTTTTGTTATGTCCCTGCTTTTGTGATTGCCAGTCCTGTACATCTGAGCACCTCTTCCTATTACCTCACAACCCTACTGTACTATTTTATGTGGTTTCCACATACTGTAGGTTAAAGATGCAGAACACATTGTGTCCTAAGGATGTGCAAAACTACATATTTTCAAAATCGAGTAGTCGATGCCTTGTATGAAGCCTTGTATAATTTGACATCCATTTTTCCTTGCTGTCAAGTGCTGCGTCTGCACTGTGAGCGATGCAGTATTGTACGCTTGAAGTGTAAACATCATTGACTGTTATTGGAGCATCCTGCTTTTGTTGTGTAGACAGTTGTTAATGTTGGATGATTAGCACGCTGTCAGCATGCTAAAAAACCCTGTCTGAGAAGTTGCATTTCTAAACTTTGCTAAAATCAGGCACAAAAAAATCTAGATATAAAGCTCTAGAAAAATGCTTCCAATAATCACCTGGTGTCCCATAATCGGAATTTGTGCTTCACCCATCCAAGTGCACACACACAGCAGTATTGAGTATTGAACACTAGGGTTGGGTACCGAACTCTGTACTTTTAAGGGCACTGACCGAATTACGTCAGTACTACCAAGTACCGATTTACATTTAAATCAGTCGTGCCAAATTTCAGTACCTGAGAACGCATCTGGTGATATAGACTAGTATCTGTGAATATCAAACCGCAAAAAGACTATTTAAATACGAATCCTGCGTGTCTCCGTGGTTTCATTTCCCACACACACACACTGAATTGTGCGTGACGCTCGCATGTTTTCAGTCTCACTAAATGAGGACATAAACGCATGAACTTCATCTCCAGAGCCGCTCTGAGAGTCACTTCATGAGGATATTACCGTTTCATTTGAGAAAAACTACCGTCATATCATAAACACACAGAAACTCAAAGATCTTCACGGCAACCCGTCAAAATAAAAGTTTGGTTGACAACTTGACAAATATATTACTGTTGTACAGTAGAATTTAGATACGTCTCAATGTAATAATAATACTTTAAATACTTTAATAATTTTAAAATTAAAATTAGTTTTAATTTTAACAGTATAAAGCTCAGTTGTGCAGCACTTTGTTTGACAGTAAAGTTTGTTTAATTTCATATGATTAAACGACAAATTAATGTTTTATGTCTTCATTTGATTACCAGAAAATACACAACACAAAATTTGTGGGGAGAAAACATTTTTATAGAAATTTAAAAAAAATTAAATTATTAAAATTGTTGTTTTTATGAATTCAATTAATTAAGTAGCTAGTAGCCTATTTACTGGTAAATATTACAGTATACAAACATCACAGACAATGGCAGACAGCAACCAAGGCAGCTCTGGCATAATGTCAATAACACTTCTGTAAATGACTTAGGGTTTCTTTACAGTTATTGAGGTAAACATCCCTAAAGTACCGGAAAAAGGAACCGCTGGGTACTGCCACTGAATTTCAGGTACCGGTTAAAATGTGAATGGGACCCAACCCTATTGAACACACACACCGTGAACACACACCCGGAGCAGTGGGCAGCCATTTTTTTTGCTGCGGCGCCCAGGGAGCGATTGGGGGTTTGGTTAGAAGTCCGACTCTCTAACCATTAGCCACATTTTGTGTTACAGCTCAACTGCTGTATCTAGTCGTCATATTTTCTGGCTCTTTTCTTGGCAGCTACTGTATCTCCTCCATGAAGTGCCGCTAATTGCCCTGTGAAATGCGCTTTTCCCACCACCATGTTAATGAAGGTCCACAGGGAGTCAGAGTCTCTTCCTCAGGACTTATGGCAGTCTTAGTTCACTCTTAATGTACCAGGCAACAGAGACGGGCACATCAGGGTCTTAATTTCATGAAACCTATCAATGTGTTGCAATATGTCAGCATGGATTGTTTTGTGAATTTATTAGAAAATTGTTCAGATTACACTGAAATGATCAGGGATGTTGTTAAAAATAAATTTCAGCTTCTTGTTTTGACTTTCGGTAGGTCATTTTACAGCTTAGTTCCCATGAATGGTGTGGATGGACTGGGAAGAGGTTTTGAGTTCTGACGGTTACAGTAAAATACCATTCTTCATATTTTTGTGGAAACCATTTTTTTCAGGATTCTTGGATGAATCGAAAGTTTAAAAGAACAGCATTTAACAGAAATCTTTATTTGCTTTCATCATCTGTAGGAGATCTTGTTGAGAGGCGTGCTCCAGATTGTGGAGGCTAACTCGGACACAGAGCCCCTCTACTTCATGTCCTTTCCCATGATCCCTGGCGCAGGGGTCCCTGGCGTGAGCTCCTCCCCTGGGATGAGGCCTCATGGGGCGGTTGTGGGTAAGGGTGGAGTAAACGCTCTTTTGAGGGGTAAATTACCCCTAGGCCGTGGTGAAGCAGACATGAGCAGGCCTGGTCATCTGCGCACGTCTCCCTGGCACACCGCACCCTTCCACCTGCCCTTAGTGGGACAGAACTGCTGGCCTCACATGGCCAATGGCTTCAGCGCCTCGCTGTGGGTACGAGCGGGGAAGGAGGAGGACGGCTTTTCTAAGAAGGGTAAGAAGATCATTCTAGATTTTTTTTTTTTTTTTTTCCTTATCCAGTCGCATGCAAAGCATGCTGGGAACTAGAAATCCACTGCGTATTTTCCGAAGTTATCAAGACAATTTAATTAAATTACTACAACCTAATTAACTCAGAAATTTGAGTTTAAATTGCCGACGATATTCAGTTGATGTAATGATTAACATTATTATGTCAACAGAACTCTACAAAATAATGTTTGCAACTTAAAAGGTTTAATTAAAACAATAAATTAGAATTTTTAACTTGCAACCATGCATTTATTTAAGTTGTGGTAACAGGTCCCCTGAATTACTTTTGTGTACTATAGTATTTATTCATATTTTGAATTATCTTTTATATTTATATTTTCAGTTTTCATTTTAATTTTAGTTTGTTTCAGTAATGTTATGTGCTTTTGTCATTTTTTATAAAAAACATTTCTGAGCATTAAAATTTGTATTTAATTTATTTTTATTTTAGTTTTAGTATTTTTAGTACTTTTTAATCTAAAATTTAAATACTTAAAGGGGACATATCATGAAAATCGGACTTTTTCCATGTTTATGTGCTATAATCGGGTCCCCGGTGCATCTACAAACCCAGAAAACGTGATAAAGGACAACCCATTAACCGAGGGACAATTCAAGGCAGGTTTTGCTAAAAAGTTAAAGCTCAAGGACGGATCTGTACCAACTGTTCGTGATCCAGCTTACAGTCTCCGGAGCGATACAGGTCACGGCAGTAATGAAAGGGAGAGCGTGCATTTTATTACAGTTCATCTGAGTTGTTTTACGGATATAAAGTTTACCAGTTTATTAAGCACCCCTTGAAAAGCTCTGTATATATTAGTTTACTGTTAGTTGTAAGGAGTGTTATTGTGTAATTCACTGTGTATGCTGATGATAATGTAAGGGAGAGAGAGTTTATGGATAAGACTTTAATGCGCACTTCTTGTACTGTGTTTTATTCAGCTCTTACAGTGATTTTATGGAGTGAAAACAGACGCTTCATCTTTTGTATGCTGAACAATAACAATAATGTATATATATATATATATATGTGTGTGTGTGTGTGTGTGTGTGTGTATATGTGTGTGTATATATATATGTGTGTGTTTGTATGTTTTTTTAATAATTATAGTTTTAGTAATATTAATAATTATAGTTTTAGTAATATTATGTGCTTTTGTCCTTTTTTATTTGTTTTTTAAAATATATTTTGTAGGGTTTAAAGCATACCAGTACTACCCCGGTACCAGTTGGTACTAAAAAAAAAAAAAATGACGGTACCAGCATTTCTGCAGTACTGGTAGTTCCAATTGGGCCGAGAACCGCAAAATTTTACTGGAATTGGTACTGACTACTGACATTTTGCTACCATGACAACCCTAATATTTTGTTAATTTGATGTCATTTAACTTTAGTACTTCAACTTCAATTTCAGTTTATCAAAGGAAACTTCAGAATGACCAAGGCACTCTTTCAAAAATAAAAACTCAAAGTCAGCCCTGAGTTTGTGTTGCTCTCCCTGAGGAAGGCACGGGCTGAAACGTGTTGGAGAGCTTTTAGATGTTTTATATGTAGCTATCTGATAATAAAGGCTTTTTAATTTTTGAAAGAGTGCCATGGTCTTTCTAAAGTTTTCTTTGATGGACTATTACAAACCATAGAGCGCCTTGACTTTACACTTTTCCCTAGGATGCACTCTCTTCTATTAGACTTTGTTTGAAGTTTAATTTCAGTTTGTTGCCAAGACAACATTTTTAAAGTTTAAGTTTTCCCAAGTATTTGTTTTATTTTATTTCAGCTGTAATTCTGTTACCAAAATATTTTGTAATAATATACCTCCCCACTCCAAGAAGGCGTTTGATCAGTTTGTTGGGCTGTGTGTTCCAGAAGAGGAAGTGTCTCTGGCGGAGTCTCTCCACGGTCCCGCACATGTCACAGACCAGCAGGCAGACAGGGGCCTCCTCCATGTCCTCTCCATGGGCTCTAAGGCGCTGATGCTTCAGGTGTGGGTGAACATCTCCACCGGAGCCTTTACCTTCAGGTGAGTGACAAAACAAAACATACATGACAAAAACTTTAAAGTTACACCATGTTCCCTTTGAAAAGCCTCCTCAAAAGTGCGTGCCAGTGGTGTTTCTGGAGGGCAGTTAATCTTACACAATCCACTTCAAACTAGCATTCAGTTTCTCCATTCTGATGTATTTCTTGTAATTCAAGCGGTAGAGCATTGTGCTAGCAACAATGGGAATGAATGAACTGATAAAATGTTTACTTTTAAAGGGTACATAACACACACAGTTTCTGCCAGTCTCATGTTAATCTTGAGTATCTATAGAGTAGTGTTGATCCTTCATATCTCCCGAGAGTCTTTAGATTTATCATATTTATAAAAGACAGATACACTGTACCGATTCTTTCAGAAAACAGCCGAGCTCGTGGAGGCATGCAGTGGGCGGAGCTAAAGAGTCACGAGCACACACACACACACACACACAATACATCATGGCATTATCCCTGGATAACTTTCGTTTAAAACGTCATAACATTCGCTGTTAAAAATTACAGTGTGAATGGACTAAATGTCTCATTTTCTTATTTGGTCCGGACCAAAAGAACCAAGAGAACTGCATTACACCCTAAAGCCCACCTGGTATTAAGATGCGTTTTGGTCAATGGGATCACGAGTATATGAGGGAGACACATTCCTGCTTACACCTGGTGTTTTAATCAGTCTCTTTTGTCCACTTCTGACCACTTCTGTCCTGATTTCTTTGAGGGGAGGGTCTATGGGCGGGTAAATGTGTGGGTTTTTTCATATTTTTCAATCTAATGGATGAAATAAGCTCATGCAATTTACATGTGAACGCGACCGGAGACGACAGAAAAACATACGGAGAGCATCAGCTTTCGTTTCTGCTCTCACAGACACAAGACCAGCCGAATGCTGTGAGTGTGTGTTAGAAATCAGGAATGGTGAGAGAACATTGTGTTTGATTCGTTTTTCATCTTCAAACCAATCTTGGGTCTACAGATGACAAACCTGAAATCCCGTCTGGCTAGTGCACGTCCCATAATCAGGGCTCGACATGATTCTGCATTCATTCAGTGTAAGTGGCAATCGATAGTGGATAATAATATATAATGTATAATGTACTGACGTTATCATTTGATGCTCGCGCAGCCTCATGAGGAGAAATAGAAACAAATGAGCGCAGCTCACACAGAGAAACTCAGTAACATACTGCGGTAAACATTCAAAATGTGGAGTTTTTATATGATACAGTTAGGCAACATCACACTACCAAGAGTGCTGTTTTCCTGAATACCATCACGACTGAAAATATGACACTGATTTCATATGACAGTTCCATAAACAATTAATTAACATTAAGTCACTTACATTTTAGATGCAATATTGACTGTTTTTGTTCTGTTTCAGCAGCGAAAATAGATCCAAACAAAGATCACAGCAGAACCACAGCACGTCTCACAGCAACAGTGTGTTACTGAATGATTCAGTGTTCTGAATGAATCGGTTGAATCAAAGATTCAGTGACCTATTCGTAAACGACGGCCTCATTCTTGAATGAATCAGCCGTTTGAACGAATCGACTCAATGACTCACTCATTAAGACGATCACCTGACGCCACCTACTGGCGGTTTATTGTCATGTTTAAACATTCTTTTCAACTTTCCAAAAAATATTTAAAACAATCTCATAACATTATTTAATGCAGTTGTAATTTTTCAGTGTAAATTATTTAATTTGATTGGTAACAGCCCTATAGTGTCTTATTCTAATTTAATTTATTGATCAAATTTAAGAATATAAAATGAAAGCTGAAGCATAGCCTATATTTAATAAGATTAGGGGAAAAATGCCCTTTATAAAAGGTAAACATATTACAAATATACAGATTTAAATATGTCAAAGCTGACTGAACACTGGTGAGTATATTGCTTCAGAATAAATTATATTTACAACACAAAAAAAAATTCAATTTTTTCCGGACAAGCAAATTTTTTACTCGGATAAGTGAATGACATGTCTGTGAACAGACGTGAACTTGTCGAGCCCTGCATAATGTTTACGCGTTAGGTCAGTAGGCGGAGAGTAGGGTGTCTTTTGTGGCTGTTTGAACACATTCGACCACTTGAGCGTTTACACTACGAAAGCAATCCGGTCGAATGTGTTTTCCACTACCTCTGGAAGTGGTCGGAAGTGGACAAGCTCAAAACGTTTTAGACCCTGTTTACACTTATATTTAGCGCCGCATAAGAGTCATCAATGCTAAATTTCAAAAGTGATTTTCATTTGTGAATTCAGGACCTGCATTGATCCCAACGATGAGATGAAGGCGGGTCTGCTCGCCCAGGCGGAGTCTGGAGACGGCGTGCTGACAGCTGGCAGGTGGCAACACTTGGCTCTCACGTACACACAGCAGCCCGAGGGCAAGAAGAGCGTTCACGGTCAGCTGACCCTCTGGGTGTGCGGCATTAGGTGAGTCCAGGATTGCAGTTGGTTGGTGGATGATTTAAAGGGATAGTTCAGACAAATATGACATGCAGACTTTAGTTCTTATTCATTCAGAAAAAGCTGCACTGTTTTAATCAACCCTTCCTGTGCCACATACAGGAAGTGTGATGTCGCGCTAGATTTCACTCTGCCCAGGAAGTCCAGTTTGTCATCGGACAGTAATAAGACCTACTGTATGCTTGGACATTGTCAGCACCCCTCAGAGGAGCAGTCCAGCCCAAGTGCATGCTGGGATATGGGCACGCTGATGCTCTTTAATGGTATGAAACCAGTCCTTCTCCTTATGGTTCTATGTTGATTTTTTTTTTATTTCTTGTTGTGGAGTGTTTGGAACATTAACTAAAGGATTAACTATAACTAAAACTGTTAAAATCATTTTTGTTAACTGAAATAAAGCTGAGATAAAATATAAATATTAGATGGAAAAACTGAAACTAAAATGTTAGAAATGTTGCCTTGGCAAGATGAAGCACTAATATTGTTAACTGGAAATAAATATAAAATAAAATGACACAAGCACATTGCAACATTGATAAAAATGTAATTAAAATTAAAACTGGAAATATAAAAATAAAATGTAATTCAAAATGATAATAAAACATTGACATTTTACAATAAATATCCATTTATTAACATTAGTTAACAACATTAGTTTGCATTTACTAGATTAATAAATGCTTGTGGAAGTATTCAGCATTAACTAATATAATACATTTTTAAAATCAAATCTGTTATCTGTATCAATTAACATTAGTTAATGCACTTTGAACTAACATGAATAAATTATGAACAATTGCGTTTTTTTATTAACTAGCACTGACAAAGATTAATAAATGCTGCAATAAATGTATTGCTCATTGTTAGTTTGTGTTAGCTAATGCATTAACAAATGTTACCATAAAAACGATATAAATGATAAAATAACACTGTGTGCTGTTGGAAAGATTATACGTTGGCACTTTGAAAGTCTGCGATGTTGTTGGTAACGCGGGATCTTCCTGCTGCTGGTAGTTTCCGTGCGTGAGCCACACATTCTCCACATTCTGTCCGCACAACAAGCCTTTTTTAACAGAATAGCAATTCTGTTGCTACTAATAGGTCATGAATGGCTCCAGTCCAGCCGTTCCCAACCTGTGAAACGCTCTAATGTGGTTTAGAGATGCTCCACTCGGTGTTTTCTCTGTGTTTATTTGTCTTTAGGTCACCGCATGTGTTTTAAACACATCTATCTCTTATTTTACTTTCTTGTATCTTATAGTTGAGGCTTACATTTGACCGATAAAGCTTAAAATTTAACATGGTTAAGTTTTTATTTTTATTTTGTGATATTCATATATTTTTTGAGTAACAGTTTACAGTAAGGTCTCATTTGTTAACATTAGTTAATATATTAACTAACATGAGTAACAGTGAGCAATATATTTAATTTAGGTTTTATATTTTATGTTAGATAATAGAAATTGTTCGTTGTTCATGTTAGTTCACAGTGCTAATGTTAACATATACAACTTTTAATTTTAAAAATGTAGTAGTAAATGTTGAAATTAATATTAACTAAGACTATTATGATATGTATTTGCTCTAAAATGTAAAATACAGACAGTTAAATTAATCCTGGCATGTTTTCATGAAATAACACATGGAAGAATATTTAATAATTTAGTTTATATGCACAAATATAACAATATACAGGAATAGACAGTTATATTTGCATACCTACCTGTATATCTTTCTACCTAAATTGAAAATGCATGCTGGGAGTTCAGCAAAAAAGAAGTAAACTTGTTATTGCTTGTTTTAGGCTCCAGAATTGACACTGCGGAGGCATTTTACCTGTATGCCAGCGGTCCTGACCTCACCTCCATCATGCCCTGCAAGTACGGCAAGCCCCAAGGGACACTGTCCAAGTACGTGACACAGGAGGGTCTTGAGTGTGAGCAGATACGGGAACTCCTCATGAGGAATGCCAGCGTTGACATCACACCTCTTATTGTAAGCCTATGAATATGAATGTCAAAATTTCACCAGAGGGCTTTTATGCAAATGTCTCTGACAGCGGCTTGTTTATCTCCCTCAGCATTATTTGTCCATTTGTCCTGTGCTTTTTCTGTGCGGTTTTACCCACTGACTTCTTAATTACCAGTGATTTCACATGCTGTTCCAGGTGTTCATATGCTAATGCTTTACATGCACGCTAATTACTGCTTTCAGAAAGTCATTTAAAACACTTAATTTCTCATGGAGCAATTAGCTTCTTTTTTTCAGATCTTCTCTGACAATATCTATTGCTAATATAAAGTATTGTACACATTTGTCTAATTAAACCTTTCAATAAAATGTTCAAGTGATATATCACCTCAAAATCAAAAGAAAAACATAAAGGGCCCTATTTTAACAATCTGAGCACATGGTCTGAAGCTCACGGCGCAGGTGCACTTAGGGCGTGTCCGAATCCACTTTTGCTAGTTTAATGACGGAAAAAACGGTCTGCGCACCAGGCACATGGTCCAAAAGTGAGTCATGGGTGTGTTTTGGGCGTAACGTGCAATAAACCAATCAGAGTCTCATCTCCCATTCCCTTTAAAAGCCAGTTGCGCTCGCACCATGGCGGATTCACTATTTACATGGCGGAGTACAGACACGCTCAACCTGACGAGTCAGTTTAAATACATGTGTGTATCGCCACGATTGGTTAAATAAGTAGCCAATTTCATTCGTCATTACTGCAAATAGGTAATTCTGATACAGGGCTCGACATTAACGCTTGCCCGCTTGTCTGGGACAAGTGGATTTTTTGAAGGGGCAAGTGAAAGAGAATTTTACTTGCCCGACCGGACAAGTAGCCTGATTAAAACATCAATAACAAAAAATAACTAGGGAATCACCAAAAACACGAGAATGATTCTGCATTAATTTAGTGTAAGTGGCGATTGATGGTGGATAATAATATATAATGTATAATGTACTGACGGTAACAAGGTGGCGCTGTTGACGCTCGCGCAGCCTCTCGAGGAGAAATCGAAACAAATGAGCGCAACTCGTACAAAGAAACTCAGTTCACATACTGCTGTAAAAATTTGAAATGTGGAGTTTTTATATTTATAACATATGATACAGTTGAGCAGCATCACACGACCAAGAGTAATGAATACCATCGTGATTGAAAATGTGAAACTGATTTCATATGACAGTTCCATAAACAATTAATTAACATTAAGTCACTTACATTTTAGATGCAATATTGACTGTTTTTGTTCTGTTTCAGCAGCGAAAATAGATCCAAACAAAGATCACAGCAGAACTACAGCACGTCTCACAGCAACAGTGTGTTACTGAATGATTCAGTGTTCTGAATGAATCGGTTGAATCAAAGATTCAGTGACCTATTCGTAAACGACGGCCTCATTCTTGAATGAATCAGCCGTTTGAACGAATCGACTCAATGACTCACTCGGTCACCTGACGCCTACTGGCGGCTTATTGTCATGTTTAAACATTCTTTCCAACCTTCCAAAAAATATTTAAAACAATCTTATAACATTATTTAATGCAGTTGTAATTTTTCAGTGTAAATTATTTAATTTGATTGGTAACAGCCCTATAGTGTCTTATTCTAATTTAATTTATTGATCAAATTTAAGAATATAAAATGAAAGCTGAAGCATAGCCTATATTTAATAAGATTAGGGGAAAATGCCCTTTATAAAAGGTAAACATATTACAGATATTTAAATTAGATTTAAATGTCAAAACTGATTGAACGCTGGTGAGAATATTGCTTCAGAATAAATTATATTTACAACACACAAATCTCAAAAATCAAGTGAATGACAGATTTACTTGTCCAAAGGTCAAGCACGTGAACAGGCTTAATGTCGAGCCCTGAGATACATGCAATGGCTATCCATTATGACATGTAGGAAATTTTATCTTTATGTACACAATAATAATCTTTTACATTGTAATTTTTTTATTTTTAATATTAAAAATGTGTGTGTGCTGCTGCGCGTCCCTGTGTGTGTAATAAGCAGAGTGTACGTGCGTTGTGCACCACCTATAGGCTCATATTACTAACACACACTTTAAATAACACAAAAAATACTGCGCTATTGACTTTAGAGCAGGTTTTTGTTGGTCAATGGCGCAGTCGTTTTCAGTTCCTCAAAATATCAACACACCAACAATGCTCCTGAACACACCTGGTTTTCAGACCAGACGCCCATGGGAGAACAGATGCGCCAGTGCATTTGCTGTTTAAATAACGTGGAGCTGGACGTGAAAATGAGAACTGCGTCGGGCAAAAAACAATTGCGTCGCACCTGCCGTCACATTGCTCCGGGTGTATGATAGGACCCTAACCCTCTAAAGCCTGGAACAGTTTATTGAACCTTTAGGCAAAATTTAAAAAAGTTCAGGCTTTTATGGCTCATATAGTATGACATAGTGAGAATATAGAGGAAAAACATCTCAATTGTAGTCAAACTGATATTTATGCAAATGCTAATATTTATATGGACAAAAAGTGATGAAATTTGGATGTTTGTAATGTAAATAAATGAGAGCTTTATAACAGTAAAGCAGATACTGACATAAAATGCATATAAATATTAATATCTGCCAATAATGGCAGTATTGTCATTAGTAATGTAAGTAATGTCTTAGTAAGATGATATTTAATTAGTTTTACGATCAAAGCGCTGTAGTTTTAAAACATATAATGCAATGCAATACATTGATGATTGACAGATTAACAAATAAACCTTCCTCAAAAGCCTGATGATCATATTTCCGTATCAAATTTGATGCAGTGGGATTTATAGGGTTAATAATATTTTTCCATAAAGAAAATGAAGCATGTTTTAGGATAATCAACATTTTTTCACATTGTTATTTTAATGAAAATGTAATTTTATTACTGTAGTGCAAGCAAGTCTCACTGCTGACAACTTCATGCTGCATTGAACTCTTTTATTTTTAAAAAGTGATAAAAAAAAATTAAAAATACTGTTCTCCATGATGTCTTCAGGAACTTGAAATGTATAGATCTGCTTTTATCTCAACATGTGTGTGCATTTGTGTTTTCACAGGAGAGTTTGGCTGTAGTTTACGCCCCCAGCACGCCGTCTCTGTACACCATATATGAGCCAGTGATCCGTCTGAAGGGCCAGGCCAAGTCAGCGGTGGTTTCTCAGCGGCCCTTCAGTGCCAAAGAGGTCCAGAGCTCCATCCAGGAGCCTCCTTTTCTCAAGACCATGATGCCCTGCAAAGCTCTCGGCCTGCACAGCACCCTGCACAAGATCGGTGGCACCGGCTCTTTTGTCTTCCTGTTTGCACGGGTGCGTGTTTGTTTGCGTATTTGTCACTAGTAGAGACCAGGAACGATTGGAATGAGTTCTTATGTCACTGCTCTTCTGTTTACTGCACACACACTGATTAGGCATTTTGACCAGATGTTTTGCGCCGATTCACAGAAACTCTGATAACTGTTTGCTGTTGCTCTTTTTAATTGAAGCAATCAGTTTGAGAGGCTCAAATTTTATAGTGAAGGTGTCTTCAGTGTTTCCCTCATATTCCAATGCACATTTTTTGCTGGTAATCTGATAATACGCTGTTTCTTTCAGTCAGAGGGCAAAATTGGATTTTTGGTCGGCATGTTCTGGCCCAGGATGTTCTCTTGTACACTGTGTTCCTTCACGTTATCCTTCAGACGTCTCTCGAATGTCACCTCAAAGCCTCGCTTTGTGTCTCTCTCATTCTCATTTTTTATGTCTCTCAGTTACTATCAGTGATGGCAAAAATACTAACAAAGAAGCAAATATTACTATTTTTGAACTAAAAAAAATCATACTTACACCAAACTTTTGAACAGTGGTGTATGTTAACTCTTTCCCTGCCAAACACAGAATTTTCCAGGTTTCCGTGTTTTCACTGTTATACGCTAGGGGGCGCTATTACGCATCTTCTGAATGAGTACAAAATCTCATGATCAAAACACAGGCGAAGAAGAAGCAAAAAAACAAGCGAGCGTATGTAAGCAGATGCATATGTATAATAAAGTGATCATCAACATTAAACAGCATATACATCAAAACTGCCTAATGTTACTGAATGAAATGTCAACCCAGGGCGAGCTATAGGACTGTGCGAGCATTAGGGGTGTTGATGGACTCGATCGACTCCATCTGTGTTTGATCATCGTTCTGAACCACATCTGGACGTAGTCTTTGACAAAAACGTGATTTTTCTCAGCTTTTTGTTCAAAATGTTGCTTTTTTTATGAAACTTACCCATATTCAAGGGTTGATAAAAGGAATGCATGAAGCTAGAACAAAACGTTTTTTTTTGTTTAAAAGCAGAGTGTCTGCTCATTCTTTTGATATATTGCATGCTCAGATATTCATACAACAAAATATTTTATGGGCCATTACATTTTTGTGAAAATGATCAAAAACGCTGGCACTGGCTGGCGGGGAAAGAGTTAAAGACTTTATTTTTATTTAGCAAGGATGCATTAGATTAATCAAAAGTGACAATAAAGGCATTTATAATGTTAAAAAATACTCTATTTCACATAAATGCTGTTCTTTTGAACTTTATATTCATCAAAGAATCCTGGGAAATAAAATGCATCACAGTTTCCAGAAAAATCTGAAGCAGCACAACTGTTTTCATCATTGATAATAATAATCATAAATGTTTCTTGATCATAAATCATCATATTAGAATGATTTCTGAAGGATCATGTGACACTGAAGACTGGAGTAATGATGATAAATTCAGCTTTGATCACAGGAATAAATTACATTTTACTATATATTCACATATAAAGCAGTTATTTGAAATTGTAATAATAATGTAATTGTATATTAACTTAATTTTCATGAAAATCACATTATAACCACTGGGATTTACAAAGCATTGCGATTTTATATATATTTGCAAAATCTCTGCAGATACATGGTGTTTATTCCCTAATTGTGAGGAAGAACGTTTTAATGTTGATCAATCAACAACCATGCTGAATGAGACCAAAATAAAAATAACTGAGGAGCAGTGCTAATTAAAATAGCAACAGATGCTCAATCTTGGAATGATGCCAAATAACTGATATGAATTAAAGAGTGCAGATGGATCTAGTTTAGTTTGGAGCAGGCATCACTAATAATCATCTCGTTTGCTCAGGCTTCCTCTGTTCTGTGTGTTTTAACACTGTGATTATATGACGTGTTTCATGCATACAGAGATTTTAGCACCAGGAACATCTGAATGAATCACATTGCGTTTATGTTGCCTCTCTTTCTCTGTCTGTGTTCATTGGGTCTTGTACTGTAGGTGGTGGAGTTGAGCGACTGTGAGAAAACTCAAGCTCTGGCGCTGCAGCTTCTTCTGTCTCTGGTTAAAAACAATCAGCATCGCACCCATGAGATGGACTGTTACCATGGTTATTCCATGATTCACCAGGTTCTCATCAAGAACAAGTGCATTGTTGGATATCACATTCTGAAGGTTAGTTTTAGTTTTTTCAGATAGATGAGTAAAAAAAAAAAAAAGCATCTCTCTCTCTCTATAATGATCAATTAGAGTTGGGTGATGCAATCACAATATTTTCATAATTAAATTTCATAATTAAATTGCCTAAAGATGACTGTTAGTTAAAAATAATGGTTCCTCTAATTGAAAAATACATCAAATATCAAGATGCATATTAAATATAATAAAAAGCCTGAAAAATATCAAGGTATAGTTTAATTATAGAGCTCCTAAGTGATGACGTATTATTTCAGGCCATCCCGTAAGTTCGCATCACCCTGGTTCCCTTGACAAAAAACCTACAAAAATCCTATTGGCTTTTGGATTATTGCAGAAAATAATCTCTGTGGCCAACAAAAGTTTATGATTCTTACACATTTTGTTTGTAATCTTGAATTTTATGAATTATAAAGTCTAACTTTATGACTTTAGCATCACAAGCATTTTTTTTTTCTCCATTCTGGCCCTGAAGGAGTTTTGGTTCCTTGCCACCGTCGCCTTTGGCTTTTGGCTTGCTCAGTTGGGGACACTTAAATTTCAACTATATTACTGATCTGCCCGCATTGACACTATATGATAATTGAAATGAGCTGATGACATCACCGTTTTCACCAGAGCGGCTGTACAGCCGAATCAAATTCTGTTGCATTATTTTCCTGTTACCACTGTGAAGCTGCTTTGAAACAATTGCCATTGTAAAAAGCGCTATATAAATAAAGGTGACTTGATTTGATTTGATTAAGCTTTGTCAACTCTTTTAGTCTTTATTTAAAGAACAGTTTCCCTGAAAGTTTGAATTAGAATAGTTGTGTAGTGATTATAAACACAATAGCCGTGTTTCCACTGTCGGGGCCAAAGTGGGTGTGCTAGTGCGTGCCAGGGCCAGTCGCGTTTCCACTGTCACTTCCGGGGCTTGATGGGGCCTCGTCGGGGCTTTCCTGGGGCCAGCGGCCAGGGTGTTTGGGCCCGTCGAATACCTTGGTCCAAAGCGGGCCGGCTCGGGCTAGAGGAGTGGTTACGAACAAAGCGAATGATTTCATACACAAGCTAACATCAGCATTAAAGACTTTTACAATCATTTCAGCTCAAAACTCTTTCAGACAGCAGCGAGTGTTTGAAGTAACTTCTGTTTGTGGATTCTGATCACTGTATAAGGCAGACATATGTATATTTGATGCATAAGACTATGCCATTACTATAGTAAACATCGCTTGAAGAAATCAGACCAATCATATAGGCTGTCACAATCGTGTGTTTATTTCATCTGTCAGTACGTCTCGTCTCTTTATACCGGACTGTCTGATATCCATATTTAGCTCCGCATGTCATAAAATACTGTTTCTCTGACTGAAAATACAGTTTAACTGTATTGGGACTGTCACTGGAGAGAGAGCTAAAGCTCCCCAGGTCGTATTTTTGGTGGAAAATTTGTAGAAATGATCGTTCTTTCTAAATGTGATGTAGCCTAATAGGCTACTGTCATGTGACTACTAATAAACAGAAACAGACGCGACTGAATAAGTGCGTGTGTCCTCTTTCTTGTGTGAAATAACGGTAAATACCACTTTATTTCTGTGACTAATGTGTAATCTTGACACAGATTAATTCATCATGATCAATGTATCACTTATTATTGTAAAACTGTGGTGAAACATCGATGCTTGGGTTTTAAATCTTTAATTAAACGTCAAAAATGCCAACAAACGTCCACTTTTATCATGTTGGTTTTGCGATCTGGCTAGTTTCCAGTGATTTCTTTCTGAGTAGTTTTCTGATAAAACTTCCATTAGTTGGTGAAATGATGGGTGTGTGTGACGTTGTTCCAGAAAGGCGTTACGGGCGGGTTTGAGTGAAGCGCTGCGGAGCTTCTGGCCCGACGGTGGAAACACAGCGTGGTTTTGGGCTCGGTCTACAGGTCCGAGGATATTAGCCAAGCTTGGCCTGTTGAAGGACCTGGCTCACACTGGCCCGACAGTGGAAAAGCGGCTAATGAGTCTGTGAAAGCAACTAGCGAGTTTACTTGACGTTTAATATCCCCGAAAACCTCTGTAGTCCCATTTAGTCACTTGTTTGCCTTTCTCAAGAAAAGTAAAATCTGTAAAAAAATCACAATGAAGTATTACTTTTATGTTGTAGAATAAAACGTGAACATTTCTTGACCTTGTTTCAGGCATTTAATCAAAAACCTTTCATGTTTTGGTCAAAAATACATCATCACTGGTGCACTTTATATCGCCTGGCTCATCAATCTATAAACTCACAGCAGTGCCGCATTACTGTCGTGCTGAACAGTGCACGCACCCTGCTGGTTATCACTGCAGACTGACAGTCCCTCTCTCAGTATATTCTTGTTTTCCTCTGAAATACATCAGAGTATCCCTGGATTTTGATTTTGCAAATGTCTGTGTGCATGTGGTGTGATAGACATTGTTGGACGGCTGCTGTAGCGGGTCAATCCTGACCATTGGAGAAGACAGCCAGTTTCATCTGGATGCTGAATCCACTGTGGTGGTGCAAGATCTCAGACTGCTTTCTGAAATACTGCTGGACTGGAAGATATGGGCCAAAGCTCAGGTTCACACTTACATCTAAATGAGAACATACCACAGAGTTTGGCTGTTTTTATATAGAGCTAATTATAATGGCTGTATGTGTGTGTGTGTGTCTGATAGTGTGGCGTGTGGGAGACGCTGTTGACCGCTTTAGAGATCCTCATCCGAGTGCGTCATCCTCAGCAGATGTTCAACATTCGACAGCTTCTAAAGGCCCAGGTGGTTCATCGCTTCCTGCTCGCCTGCCAGGTGCTTCAGGTGAGAGGTTTACAACACGGACAGACACGCGAGGTTAATGGAGGTCAAGCAGGTTTAGATTGTAGTCTTTAAATTGTGGTCATGAGTCTTGCTTTCTGACGGCTGTCTATGAGAATCAACTAGTGATGCACTGAAATTTCGGCAACTTAAATAAATATTCAGTCGAAAATTAATTTTCCGTTTTGGCGCGCATACCATCCAGTAATCACAATAAACTTTGTGCTTTGTTACTTTTGATAAAATCTCATCTTTCAAATTCTCTCAATTTCATAATGAAATTCAAACAATAAAACGTTTTGACGCTCTTTAACATGGTGAGAGAACAATCATCTCTTTCTGTTTACTACTAGTTATAGCATGAAATAAACATTATTTAGCATCAGAGGTGTGTTGAAATAAACAGTATGACCTACTGAAATGTAGGCGGTGAATCGTCACTGGTCTTATGATTCAGTTCGATTACGATTATGTCAACGATTCGATATCACGATGCGTTGCATCCTCAATTTTCAGTATTACTGCACGTGCCTACATTTTTGTCATTGAATACAAGCAGTCAGATATATGAACTCCCTTTTTATTTTATCTGCTCCAAGTACACTTCCTGAATGTAGCAAACATCAAACACAACTTCAGTCTGAACTCAGCAGACGACAGGAGCATTTACAACTAACAAACACTAGTACATTAGCGCATGAAACTGTCAAGTAGTGTACTTAGGTTACAATAACGCTCGCACACACACGCAGCCTCACAGACACACGCAAACACATGCAGCCTCTCACACACAAACACTCACATGTGCACGCATGCAGCCTTGCACACACACACACGCATGCAGCCTCACAAACACACGCAGTCTCGCACACACGCATGCAGCCTCACACACTCGCACGCACACACATGCAGCCTTGAACACACAAACACACGCATGCAGCTTCACAAACACACGCAGTCTCGCACACACGCATGCAGCCTCACAAACACATGCAGTCTCGCGCACACGCATGCAGCCTCACACACTCGCACGCACACACATGCAGCCTTGAACACACACACTCACACGCATACAGCCTCGTTCGCACGCACACACGCTTGCACGCAAGTAGCCTCTCACGCACGCACGCACACACACACTCACGCATACAGCCACGCTCGCATGCATATACACTCACGCATACAGCCATGCACGCACACGCTCATGCATACAGCCTCTCACACACTCACGCACATGCTCACACACACGCATGCAGCCTCGCGCGCACACACACACTCGCACGCACACGCTCACATGCTGTAAATGTTAAAATAGTGGGTGCCTTTTTATTATTCGCTTTTGTGTTTCGCCTCCCTCCGCCATTTTACGCTAGCTCGAGAAGAGTGTATGGGACGAATGATGTCAAAGAAACGTCAGTAGGCTGCTCGATTATGGTCTATTACTGCATTGATGCACAATCGTCCACATCCAACGATTAATGTCAATGAAATGCTAAATGAAAACTTGAATTTAAAACTTGAATCATTAAAATCAACCTATGGTGAAATAGCATTAAAGAAACAACCAATCGCTATTCAGTATGCAATTGATACAAGAAAGAAGACCAATCATAGTTCAGTATGTGGGTCGTTTTGTAACATCATCATTATTATTGTCATAGGAGCATCGGGATGAGCACCTGACCTCCATCCCACAGGAGGTCTGCCTCTCGTTTGTCAAAATCATCCAGGAGGTTTTGGGGTCGCCTCCAGACCTGGACCTGCTGCGGCTGGTCTATAATTTCCTGCTGGCCGTTCACCCCCCCACCAACACTTATGTGTGCCACACGCCCACCAGCTTCTACTTCTCTCTGCACATCGGTAAGCAAACATTTTGAAAACCAGTATCTGATGGAGTCATTAAAGGAACAGTGCTCTTTTTTTTTATTGTAGTCTAACTGTAGTCTAGCATCGAGCTTACAGCTCATTCATATCAGTTATCATTGAGAGATGTTGCACTTCCAGTGTAGAAACGGTTATAAACAAGAACATCTGAGCTCATGCGTGTTCTCTTGTGGCATCAGATGGTAAGCTGTACCAGGAGAAGGTTCAGTCCATGATGTACCTGCGCCACTCCAGCAGTGGAGGGAAATCAGCTTGCAGCTCTGTGCTTTCACTCTCTCCCACCGTCTTCACCGAAATGCCCGCTGATGGGACCGCATCACTGCCGCCCACTTCCCCCAAGCCCAGAGGTCAGTGCCACCTCCAGCCACATTAAAGCAGCAGACTTATAATCATTAACTCCTGTCCGTTCGCTGATGATAATGCAGTTATTTATGAGAAGGTCAAAATCTGAAAAATATTCACACTCCCTCATTTTGTTGCACTTCACAAGCATAATTCACAGAAAATGTCCTTGTCTGGCTGTATGGAACTGCTGCGTCTTATAATGTTTGAAACGCATGACCTTTGACAAATACAAAATCAGTTACAGCGCAAACCTGCCTTTGTCAAAGTCAAACTTATTTGTATTGCACTTTCATAATACACATGGTTTCAAAGCAGCTTTACAGACGATGCTATTGATTAGGTTAATCATGATGTTAATGTTTTTAAAATCTTAATATCTCCATGCCTTATAGTTGCATCTAGCAGATTAGAGCTGGATGATATTATAGTTAATAATTTACGATGATACAAGCAATCATGCAGTTGAGATTTGCTATGCACATGAGTGTACTCTGTGTATGCAGATAAAGTTGGATATACTATGTATAACTTTTAGTGCTGTCAAATCGATTAATCGCATCCAAAATAAAAGTTTGTGTTTACATAATATATGTGTGTGTACTGTGTATAATTATTAGGTATATATAAATACGCACTCATTCATGTATATACAGTATTTAAGAAATATTTGCATGTATATACTGTGTATATATTTATATCATTTATATTATATATAAATATAACACATTTTTCTTAAATATATACATGCATGTGTCTGTATTTATATATATATATATATATATATATACACATACATAATTATACACAGTACACACAATGTAAACACAAACTTTAATTTTGGATGCGATTAATCGATTTGACAGCACTACCATCTGTGTAATATAGTTATATTTTGCATCAATATAAACAATCAAGCAGCTGAGATTTGCTATATACTGTATATTGCTTTAGGTGGATGTACTGTATGTTTGTGCATAAAGTTGGAAATACTGTTTTAAATTTTACGATGATATAAATAATCCAGCAGTTGCGATTTGCTATATAGTATAGTACACTGTATGTATAAAAATAAAGTATAATATAGTTACATTTTGCAACAATGTAAACATCAAGCAGTTGATATATGCAATATAGTATATATTGCTTTACATGAGTGTACTGTATATAAGCGGGGGAAGTTGAATATACTATACATCCAACTTTATATATAGAGCTGTGCGATAATATAGTAGGGATATGAACAATATCGATAACCGATATATTTGCCAATAAATCTAAATCCAAATTTTTATGTAATTTTTGAGAGCCTGATTACAAAAACAAAAGTCTCACCATTAAAAGCCCAAGCACACAATGATTTTCTCATTATAATTTTATGTAGCCGATATGACAGACTTAACTGTATTTTCCTTTTTTGAAGTGATTCCAATCATATTTCAAGCAATTCAAAACCATCATGGTGAACATCTGAAGTGTCTCAGCTGATGGAAATAATACATTATTTATATATCGGCCAAAATTTCTTATTGGGGCGATAACATCAAAAATGAACATATATCGGCCGATATATCATGCATCCCTATAATATAGTTACATTTTGCGATGATATAAACAATTTGTTTTGTGAATGAAGAGGAAGTGATAAGGTACTAATGCTGTAAAAAACACAAATGTGAAACTTGTTATTGGTTGTACATTAAGACAGAGTTCTTACTAAATTATGTGTTTTTTTTGTCCCACAGGACGCCACACTTCTTCCCCCGAGCATGGAGATGAAGATCGGGCTCTGCGGCCTCCTAGCACAGGCCCTTCTCCACACTCTTCTCCAGCCCTGACGCCCCGTCTGACTCATGGGAGCTTGACGGAGACCACCGAGCCTGAAGAAGGGACGTCCCTAAGTACCCAGCAGGCCCTGGGCAGCACGGAGACCCTGAAGCGGGGCGGAGACGAGCAGCTCCTCAGCAGCTGCGAGTCCGCGAAGACCATTTGCGATTCTCAGACTGTGGGCGTTGATGAGGAGGGCGTCGTCGTGGGAAACCGCACGCCCTCCATCAGTGTAGAGGAGGAGCACGACGGGCCAGCCGGCAGCCCGGTGGAGTCTGAGGAACATTCCGATTGGACCAGCGAGGAAGCGCCACGCCGACCCGACAGCCTGAAGGGAATCCAGTCCTTCCAGAGGAGCCACAGTAACCTGGCCAGTCTGGGTCTGGCCTTTCCCGCACAGAACGGCTCTCTGACTATCGCACGCTGGCCCACCGTGACTGACCGCGCCGCCCCCCCGGACGACTGGGAAAGCTACACATACTCACCCGGTTATGACAGACACAGCAAGGCGGACTCCAGTAATGACAGGTATTACTTTATATTGTTGAAAACACTAGTTTTCGATCACTAATCTGCATGCAAAGGGCAAAAATTGTGGCCAGCATTGTAAACACGATGAAACAGAAGTAGCGACAGATCTGATGTAGAGCTGGACTTGGTTCTATGCATCAGTTGTTGATTGGATGTTGAGATGTGGGCGTGACACACACAAGCTCCCAGGAATGGGGTTTAAGAGACTAAATGATTGGAGAAGTTCTGCATATGTCAGCAGAGAGAAGTCTGTTGTTTTCACTGGAAAATCCAGTTATGACTTTTCGATTTAAACATTATGAGGTCAATTTTTTTATGAGATATATGAGCGTATATGTGGCATTTGTGACGAGAGTCTGATGAGATTTGTAATGTACAGCTCAACCCACCACACACTTTTTTGATCATTCAAATACGCCTCACAAATTAAAGGGTTAGTTCACCCAAAAATGAAAATTAGACCATGATTTACTCACCCTCGAGTGTATATGACATTCTTCTTTCAGACGAATAAAATCAGAGTTATATTAAAAATGTCCTAGCTCTTTAAAGCTTTATAATGGCAGAATGGTTAGGTCGTAAAAGTGCGTCTATCCATCATATAACTGCTCCACACGGCTCCAGGGGTTAATAAAGGCCTTCTGAAGCGAAGTGGCGCGTTTGTGTAAGAAAAATATCCATATTTAAAACTTTATAGACTAAAATACCTAGCGTCCGGCGGTCAGCAGTATGCGAGTCGCTTGGCTAAAAGAGTAACCCTTGACCCTTGACGCATGCGTATTGCCGAACGCTGAAGTGCAAAGGATAGAGCAAAACAAAACGTAGCGTGGGGGGTTACTCTTTTAGCGCAAGTCGACTCGCGTACCGCTGACTGCCGGAAGCTAGTTATTTTAGTCTATAAATTTTTAAATATGGATATTTTTCTTACACAAACGCGCCACTTCGCTTCAGAAGGCCTTTATTAACCCCCCGGAGCCATGTGGAGCAGTTATATGATGGATAGATGCACTTTTATGGACTTCAAAAACGACCTAACCATTCACTGCCATTATAATGCTTTGAAGAGTCAGGACATTTTTAATATAACTCTGATTGTGTTTGTCTGAAAGAAGAATGTCATACACACCTAGGATGGCTTGAGGGTGAATAAATCATGGGCTAATTTTCATTTTTGGGTAAACTAACCCTTTAATTCCCTCGTTAATATGATTTATAACATACCTAAAATCATGGTCGGTCATTTAAAGCCATTTATAGGCATTTCTTATGTATGTATTTCTGTAACTCAAACAGTAGAGCATGGCGCAAACAACACCAAAGTTTAACTGATCTCAGGAACAGATGTGTAACTTTGGATAAAAGCATCTTCCAAATGCATAAATGTAAATGGCCATGCTTAAAACCCTGATTAAACTGCAAAGTGCATAGCAAAATAGTTTTAAACAAGTATACCTTTTTGCATATAAATGCCTTTTTATATTTTGACAATAGGACAGCCCTAGAAATGGTAGTGTGCTTACTACTGAGCTACGATTGAGAGTCTTCTGAAGCCTTCAGCCTTATTTTCAAATGTTTTGTGTGATATGTTTAGTTCTTCTAGAGGTGCGTAATATATCCAGGGAGCGCTTTTTTAAATTGCACGTGATGAATAATGCTCTTTAATTATGCTAATTTATGCCACTGAGTTTTGAATATGAATGACTTGTAGTATTAGCCTTCATTTATAAGTTGCAATCTCTTTAATGTGCTTCTTCTGTCAACAGTTTCTGGGTAATTGCCTCCTGTCTTCGTCATTGCTGTTCCTGTGCTAAACACATATCCCGTCTGTAATCAGTTCAGCTCATTAAATGTTAACTTTTAACTCCGAGACCCAATCCACAAACCATACTTTGGACTACAGATGAGCTTTTCTTAGAGCTGTTATGAGTGCTCTGTTTGTCTTTGCCTATCAAATATTGATTTATCTTTTTATATTTATTCTTTTTTCTGTTTATCAGTATGACCAATGTCTTATATCGCAGTATGAGTAATTTCTGTTCTGGTTACATTGTTTTTGTGACTAAAAATGTTTTTGGTTAACTGGCTCTGAGTCACAGCCGAGGATCTGACGTTTCTCTGACGTTTCAGATATGTGTTTTCTGATTGGTTCAGGTCCAGTGCAGAAGACTGTCTGGTTCTGATCTGCTGCGGTCTGTACGATCTGCTGAGAGGGGTTCTGCTTCTGCTGCCGGACATCCTGTTGGAGGAGGTGATGGACAAACTGATCCAGCCGGAGGCTCTTCTCGTCCTGGTCAACCACTCCTCTCCTCTCATACAGCAGGGCGTCATGAAGGTCCGCTCACGTTTAGCTCTTTGAATAGTTGACAAGTGAACATGCCAGTTTTTGTTTACCACTTTTAATCACCTTTTCACCTTCACTAGTTCATTTCAAAGGCATTACGGTGTGACAAGTGAATTTTTAAATAATACAAATATTCCACAGTCTCTCAGTTTAAATGAGCTCATTAAAACTACATGCACAGTACTTACAGCTAATAATGCTGTGTAAAGTGGATTTAGATCACACTGCAGTACATTTCAAGGTATTAAACTGTTTGGCACGTTGTTGCCAACAATTAGATTCCCATGTGTCGCATCCACACAAATGAGTAAAGCTTTCACTTAATTTATGCTTATTAAAGCAGAAAATCTCTTTCGGACTGAATCAGTAAACATGGTATCACTTCCACAGAACATTGAAAAGTTGGTTAAACTCTCCCTCTTCCTAACTTGAAAAATGTATTAATTATTGAATTGATATAGTTCACATTATCATTAATTGTTTAATTTTGGGGTTCTTAATCACAAACCTTTCTGGAATCCATTTAGAAATGGATTTTGTGAGTCACAGAATCCAATTAATGGTGATAAAATAGGGAAATATGTAGATTTTTGAAAATAGACACCTACATTAGATAATGCCAATATATTTAAATAGCATTACTATCAACATTTTGTTAACTTTTTTCATATTTCATACAGTTTATGATGAGGTCCGTCACAGTTTCCATGTATTTTTCTTGAAATTTGAGTAGAAAATGTTATGTTTGTGGAAAATATTCTGGGCCATATCCATACACCCGGCACAATACGATTGCTAGTTTTCACATCCAGCTCCACGTTGTTTAAACAGCAAATGCACTGGCGCATCTGTTCGCCCATGGGCGTCTGGTCTGAAAACCAGGTGTGTTCAGGAGCATTGTTGGTGTGTTGCTATTTTGAGGAACTGAAAACGACTGCGCCATTGACCAACACAAACCTGCTCTAAAGTCAATAGTGCAGTATTTTTTGTGTTATTTAAAGGGTGTGTTAGTAATATGAGCCTATAGGCAGTGCACAACGCACGTACACTCTGCTTATTACACACACAGGGACGCGCAATAGCACACACACATTTTTAAATATTAGAAATAAAAGGATTCCTCTCTGGAGAAGCGTTCAGTCTTTCCTCCATGTAAATAGTGAATCCGCCATGGTGCGAGCACAACTGGCTTTTAAAGGGAATGGGAGATGAGACTCTGATTGGTTTATTGCACGTTACGCCCAAAACACACCCATGACTCATTAAGAGACTAGGGACAACACTTTTGGACCATGTGCCTGGTGCGCAGACCGTTTGTCCTGTCGTTAAACTAGCAAAAGTGGATTCAGACACGCCCTAAGTGCACCTGCGCCGTGAGCTTCAGACCATGTGTTCTTTGCTGTCCAAACAAATCATGAAAATATAAGAATTTTTTGTAGGACAGAAAACATTGACTTTTACTATCTCTCTCTACTGAGCTGTGTTATTTATCTCATCTGCTGCTGTGACTTGTTTATTTAAGCTGATGTGAAAATAGTTGGTTTGTTGATTCACCAGTTTTATCTCATACATGCATGGATACACAAACATGCCCGTTTGTTCATGTAGCTCCTGGACGCCTACTTCAGCCGCGCTCAGAAAGAGCAGAAGGAGAAGTTCCTGAAGAACCATGGGTTCTCACTGCTGGCCAATCAGCTGTACCTGCACCAGGGGTCACAGGGCCTGCTGGAGTGCTTCCTGGAGATGCTGTTCGGCCGACCGGTGGGGCTTGAGGAAGAGTGAGTGTGCGAACGATCTAGAACTGACCACATGACCACATGAGTGGTGATAGCCTGATGAGAGCGGTTTGTGGCCTCATAAAGCATATTTGGAAATTTAGCTCCAGAGTATAAAATTAGCTTACTGCCACTTATGCCAATGGAGGGTGAATTGAGAATTTATTGGCTATACTAATTTATTGGTTTGTTTGTTTATTTATTTCTGAAAATGAAACATTTTATTATTATTTTCTAAATATTATTATAAAACTATATATTATATTATAATATATATGATATGATATATTGTTATTAAAATTGTTTTATTATATATATATTATATATTTTCAGCTATGACATATTTAAATCTAGCATATTTTGTGTATGAGCCCATACAATAGCATAGTGTATAAATATCCATATTTTCATGTGATTTGACAGTTTATTTTAATAAATATCAAAAATCTAAAAGGTGTGCATCATACCTGACACCCAGATGAACACTTTACAGTTGGTTTTATGACTGTAAGTCATTCTCTTCAAATGCTATTGAAGTTAGAAACGTGTATACCAATCAATGTCGTATGTAACCTTAGAGACGGTCCCTAAATTAATGAATATCGAATGTCTAACGTCAAGCCAACTTTATGGCAGTCACATCAGATGTGCTGTGGTTCTGCTGTGATCTTTGTTTGAAACTATTTTCGCTGCTGAAATAGAAAAAAACAGTCAACAGTATGTATGTATGTATGTATGTATGTGTGTATGTATATATATATATATATAATTATTTATTATTTATTTTTTTGTATATATTGTGTATATATATAATTTTTGTGTATATATATATATATATATGTTGTCATTAACTAAAAAAAATAATTTACATTTTAAAGAAATAAAAAAAATACTGAATGAAATAAAAATATTTTTAAAAAAAATTATATATATATATATATATATATATTATATTATAGTATAATATAATATATATATATATATATATATATTATATTATAGTATAATATATTATTATTAAAATGTTTCATTTTCATAATGTTGCCATTTAACTAAAACTAAAATAATTTAAAATAACATTTATATTTAAAGAAATACAATAAACATTAATTGAAATTAAAAAAAAACTTGCGATGAGTTTAAGTTGAAAGTTAAAGTAATAAAAACTAAATCAGACCTATTAAAAAAAAAATTACCTAAAATTAAAAATATTAACTAAATTAAATAAATATTAATAAATACTATAATAGTACATTAATGATGCTAAAAAATATTATAGATAATTATATATAATTTTGGAGGTTTTTTTGCAAGGAATATGTGGCAGGAAACATATTCAAGAAACTCCTGCATGATTTCTTAATGAAACTTTACCCAACAGCGCCCTTGTCAATAACCATTATTCCCTGTTCTCTCAGTCTGGATCTGGAGGATATGGAGAACATCTCCCCGTTTAGGAAGCGCTGTATCATCCCTGTGCTGGGTCTGCTGGAGAACTCTCTGTACGAGAACTCACTGGTGCACAACGGCCTGTGTCTGCTGCTGCAGCTCCTCAACGCCTGCCCGAAGCTGGCCGACATCCTGCTGGACCACGGCTTACTCTACGTGCTCTTCAACACGCTGTCCACCCTCAACGGCCTGGAGAACGGGTAATGTGCCTTAACGCGTTTATCAGTGACTCCTGTTTTATTCAACAAATCTCTTAACTATATCACATTTGCACTGTTAGTGAAGATGAAAGCATTCGTTAGTGTGCAGAAACTGAGTTGCAATGACGAGATCACTGCTTTCATGCGCTCAACATGTCTGTGATCGGCTACAATGTTCATCTCTGCAACCTTTCATGCCACGATCTAAATATAATGCCATAGATCTGAATATAATGCCATAGATCTGAATATAATGCCATAGATCTAAATATAATGCCATAGATCTGAATATAATGCCATAGATCTGAATATAATGCCATAGATCTGAATATAATGCCATTAATCTTAATATAATGCCATAGATCTGAATATAATGCCATAGATCTGAATATAATGCCATTAATCTTAATATAATGCCATAGATCTGAATATAATGCCATAGATCTGAATATAATGCCATTAATCTTAATATAATGCCATAGATCTGAATATAATGCCATTAATCTTAATATAATGCCATAGGTCTGAATATAATGCCATAGATCTAAATATAATGCCATAGATCTAAATATAATGCAACACTTTTCACGATTAGTTAACCATGAGAGCTGTAATAGTAAAAATGTGCTAAGAGAGAGTAATACTTAGAGAGTAATACTTATTTCAAATGGAAAGACGTTAGCCAATCACAGCAGTGGGCGTTTACACTGAACTCTCACAGCAGACACGCCCCTTAAAACAGAGCGTTCAAACCAGAGGCTAAAATCAGGGTAGGAAAAATGCCTTTTATTTATAAATTATGACAATTTTTGATGTAAAAAGCATTCTAACATTATAAGTGCACCCCAGGAAACATCATAAAACAATAAAACAGCGCAGTTCATGACCCCTTTAATTTAACCGTTAAAACGGAATCCCAAAAAAATGTAATGTATTTCATTGGACCCTACTTCTCTAATATTAAAGATTATACGTAACTAAGTGAACTCTTTCTTGATGTCTATGGCTCTGTAGGATTCCTCCGAATGACTATAAGCTGGTGGTGTGTGACATTCAGCAGCTGTTGGTGGCCGTCACCATCCACTCCTGCAGCTCGTCGGGGTCTCAGTACTTCCGCATCATTGAAGACCTGATCACCCTGTTGGGCTACATGCAAACCAGCAAAGTCCGGCGCACACAGGGTAAAGAAAACAAAGACTTTTGTATGACAATGATGCGGTATGTGACGTGTCATTTGAATGTAATAGGAAATATTCTGTTGTAATTTGGTCTTTCAGAAATGGCCCTGGCCCTGCAGTTCCGCGTGATCCAGGCAGCCATTGATTTCATCAAGACCACGGCCAATCAGGACCCTCAGAAATCCAGCAGCTACGTGCACGTCCCCACCTCGCCACATCACGCTCTACAGCAGAAACGCAAAAGCATCGCAGGTGAGATGGTTTACAGGTGGAAGGGTTTGGTGTTTTTTTGGGATGCACCGAAATGAAAATTCTGGGCTGAAACTGAAAATTCTGGATGCACTTGACCGAAAACTGAAAATAAATAATAAATTAATAATCAATTAATTATTCAAACTTATTTACTAATCAACACTCAAATAGCTAAAACTGAGCTGTACAAATCGCACACAAGGCAGTTTTTATATCAACTTTTTAATAACAGAATTGTTTCTACTGAAATAAGCATTTAAGTTGCAATGTATCTTTCAACATACCTTCTGAATTTTAAAGCTGAGTTTTTGTTTCTTATTAAAAGTAACATAGCTTTTTGCAATTACTGGATGGCAGGCGCGCTTTAAAGGCCCCCTGAAATCAAAATGTACGTTTTTTAGCTTTTAGTATGAATATGTTAGCCTTAAGGTTATGAATAAGCTGGTGTGTTCCAAAACAATGACAAAATTTGCATTTAGGAGATATAAGCATTCAAAACTTACAGTCTCTCACTTCCGCTAAAATAGATCACGGATTTTTATGACATCACCGCGGACTCTGAAGCGTCCTGCCCCCTAAATAGACGCTGAAGCTGCGGCTGAAATCGGTCACTTGTTCACACATTTACTATTTTCTACATGGTAAATGGCGCGTAGTGGACTATATAGGGGATAGGGAACCATCAGACAGTGTAAATATGCTTTCAGTTGAGGTGAATGAAGTCTGGTTTCACGTTAGTTTCACGTGAACCGCCGCAACGCACACACTCCGGTCCAGAGACACGAGAGCTCAGAGCGGATCACATGCGCGAGTCAGCGTGGACAACAAACATATCAGACCCATCTGAATTCTGCACAGAATACTGTATTTCAAAACGATATGGAGGAGATTATGATAATAAATGGTTAGAGATTAGGAGAAAACTGTGGCTTTACTGAGCTGAAAGGCTTTAGTCAAACTGATATAAACAAAGCTGCTTGATATGTCCCGCCCTGTCTTCCTGTTTCACGGGAAATTACGTCAACACATTGAATAATGCTGCGTGTTTCAAGGCACTTCAGTGGGCCTTTAAATATTAAAGGTTCAGTGTGTAAATTTTAGCAGCATCTAGTGGTGAGGTTGTGAATTGCAATCACCCACCGCTCCCCCCTCCCTTTCAGAGCACATAGAGAAGCTACAGTGGCCGACACAGGACAAAGATGTCGTCGTCTGAGACAGCAGAGAGTAGCTAGCGCTCTGTAGAGCAGTTTGTCCCTTTAGGGCTACTGTAGAGACATGGCGGCAACTTCACTGTAAGGGACCCGCGGTGTGTGTAGATAGAAATGGCTCATTCTAAGGTAATAAAAAAATAACGGTTCATTATGAAAATAGTCAAAACGTGCCATCGGAGAAACGCTCATTAAACGTCTGTTTCGGTCACTGGTTTCGGCCCTCCAAAATTTTGGTGCATCCCTAGTATTTTTCATGTTCATGTGATTGTTTGGGTTTGCATTTAAAGGGATAGTTTACCCTAAAATTCAACTTTTTTGTCATCGGTTACTCTCACTCAGTTGTTCATGGTTATTTTAGTATTATTAATAAACTATTTTTATATTTTCCATTTTAATTTCAAAGTTTTAGTAATCTAGTTGTGGTTTTTTTTTTTTTTTTGTACATTCAATTTTTTTTGTCTGTATATTTTTTATATATATATATATATATATGTGTGTGTGTGTGTGTGTGTGTATATATTATTATGTGTTTTTATTAATTTTATTTCAGTTTTAGTTATTTTAGTTCATCAATTTAAACTAGAAATGTTTGTTAAGTAATGTATGTTTTTTTTTTTGATGGTTTTAGTTTTAGTTAAAGATAATAACCCTGTTCCAAACCTGTATTTTTTAAACATCTTCACGAATAGCCATACTGGTCTTTTTGGGTGAACTGTTCGTTTAATTACCATATCCATTTGTCTTTTGTGTTTCATCTTCATTCATCTTGTCCTAACCATCAGCCCTGGATTGTTCATGTGTTTTTGTTGTATTATCACCTCCCCTCACACTCCCAAGGTTCAATGGGACTGAAAGACTCCATAATTCCCCGTATTCCCCGGCAGCACTACTGCTCGTACGGCCTGATTCCTCTACCCTCCCCGTTCAGCTTCCTGTCCCAGGATTCCCCCCTCCCTTCCCCTACCGGAGCAAACTCCTACATGTTCCCCTCAGACGCAGGTAGCCATCGACCCCATTCACACAAATGGGCATCCTGGCTCTCTCAGGGATGTTGGCCGTGTGCAATGAACTGATTAAAGCTTGTCTGCCCAGTGTCTCGAACTACTGGTGCCTGTGTGTGCGTTAACACGAATGAACCAAGACTAAATAAACAGTCAAGAGTCAGAGTTACACCAGACTTTCTGTGCAACTCTGTCTGTCTGTTTATCATTCTCATTCTCTCTCATTTACACCTGGCATTAACAAGGATGCATTAAATTGATTGAAAAGTGACAGTAAAGACATTTATGATGTTACAAAAGATTCTGTTTCAAGTAAATGCTGTTATTTTGAACTTTCTGTTCATCAAAGAATCCTGAGAAATAAAAATATGAAGCAGCACAACTGTTTTCAACATTGATAATAATCATAAATGTTTGTTGAGCATCAAATCATCATATTAGAATGATTTCTGAAGGATCATGTGACACTGAAGACTGGAGTAATGATGCTGAAAATTCAGGAATAAATTACACTTTACTATATATTCACATAGAAAACGACTGTTTTAAACTGTAATAATATTTCAAAATTTTATTACAATTGCAATTTAAACTGGACTTTCTAAACTAATGCACTCTGATGAATCCTAAAAACATTGAAGGCTCACCTACTCATATAATATATATTTATATAGCTATTGAGACAAAACAAGTTGTAAACTTTTCTAGCTAGGATGCATGTTACATGTCGGGCGTAAATGACAACCTGCCTCGTCTAACCACTTAGCATCAATCAAGGTTGTTTTTAATACCTGCATCTGTCTGTCTGTCTGTTTGTTTGTGTATTTATGAGGTGGTTAGATACTGATATTAAAGGGTTAGTTCACCCAAAAATGAAAGTTCTGTCATTAATTCCTCACCCTCATGTCGTTCCAAACCCGTATGACCTTCGTTCATCTTCAGAACACAAATGAAGATATTTTTGATGAAAACCGAGAGCTTTCTGATCCCTCCTTAGACAGCTATTTTAATTAACACTTTCAAGGTCCAGAAAGGAAGTAAAAACATGGTTAAAATAGTCCATGTGACTCCAGTGGTTCAACCTTAATGTTATGAAGTGACGAGAATACTTTTTGTGCGCAAAAAACAAACAAAAATAACGACTTTATTCAACAACTTCTTCTAGCCAGTGTCAGACTCTTAAGGCCTGTTCACACCGGTTAAAAACTGGCCGACCAATGAGACTGGCGCTTTTGTTCACGTGCCTGGAGCTGCTGAAGTTACAGTAAAACGCGACTTGGTGGCGCTCAAGCACAAAACTTGGTCTTGCCGAGCACACATTGATACAACGAAGAGGAAGTAAGTAGACAAAGAAGATGAGCTGCTAATGCTGCTTGCCAGTTAGCAAAAAGTGTGAATGGTTTTGGCAAGCACGTAAATACTGTCTCTCTTCTTCTTCTGTGTGACAAGCAAGTGTCAGAAGCGTAAAGTGGCGCAGCACCACCTTATGTACCGGGAGTGCCATATACTGAATTTGCACGTTCACTCTGCGCATCGCCAGTGAAAATCTCTTGGGTGTGAACACTAAAGACGCGCCGAAAAATGCTGGCGATAAGCGCGCCCAGTGTGCACAGGCCTTTACGCTGTTGTAAATACAGTGCAGCGCTTCCTAGTTCTACGGCAGAACGACGCGTGCGCATACGTCGTGGTGCTTATGTGAACGGCGTCGGCCAATGGTAAGCCGGCGTTCTGGAAGCGCTGCACTGTTAACACTACGTCAACAGCGTACGAGTCTGACACAGGCTAGAAGAGATTGTTGCATAAAGTCGTTATTTTTGTTTGTTTTTTGCGCACAAAAAGTATTCTCGTCGCTTCATTAAATTAAGGTTGAACCACTGGAGTCACATGGGCTATTTTAACAATGTCTTTACTTCCTTTCTGGGCTTTGAAAGTTTTAATTAAATTGCTGTCTATGGAAGAACAGAAAGCTTTCAGATTTCATCAAAAATATCTTCATTTGTGTTCTGAAGATGAACGAAGGTCTTACGGGTTTGGAACGACATGAGGGTGAGAAATTAATGACAGAATTTTCATTTTTGGGTGAACTAACCCTTTAACACCCTCTACTCGTCACACACAGTTTCTTTTGTTCAAATATGCATGTTTTGATCAGGTCGGAGGCGGTTCACGCTGGCCCAGTCGGACTCGTTGCTGACGCGGATGCGCTCCGTGGCCAGTGATGAACTTACCCAGATGATGCAGCGCAGGATGAGTCAAGAAAACCCCATCAGAGCCAGCGAGACGGAGCTGGTCCAGCGACTGCAGAGACTCGTGGTTCTGGCCGTTAACAGACTCATCTATCAAGGTACACACGACAAACATCTGCTCATTGCTGCAGCCTTTGAAAAACACTTTAATGCAATTTAGGTCACACTTAGTTTAGGGTCCAATTCTCACTATTAACTGACTTTTGCCTCAATAAATTCCTAATTACTGCTTATTGATAGTTAGTAAAGTTGTTAAGTTTAGGTATTGGACAGGGTTAAGGGTTGTAGAATAAGGTCATGCAGAATAAGGCATTATTATGTGCTTTATAAGTACTAATAAACAGCCAATATCCTAGTAATATGCATGCTATAAAGCAACTAGTTCATAGTGAGAATTGGACCCTTCTGAATGTTACTTCAAAGGATACTTTTTTTGTTAGCGATGACAAGAAACAGTCCATGTTGGCTGAATAAATTTGACAGTTTGTCATTACTCTCCAGACATCAACCATGATTTCTTTGACCTCCTGAACTTTCCCGAGTCTCCTGATCACTCCATGTCCATGCCGTTGTCTGGCGAACAGACGTCTGAGGAGAACGGCTCCACGCCTTCCACCCCGCTCCCGCCGGGCAACACCAAGAGCTTCAGCAAAGACATTCTCAAACTCATGATGGAGGGCATAAAGATCAGCTTGGTAATCACTTACATTAGATGTCAGGGTTTCCAAAGTACCCTTTTTTTTGTTTAGTACTGGTTATATTTTTGGTATTCAGTGCACATTGGCTACGTTTACATGCAACCAAATAATCCATTAGTAATCAGATTGACGCCTCAATCGGACTGAAAGCCTTCATGTAAACTAGGGCTGCACGATTATGACAAAAATCATAATTGTCGATTATTCCCTTGAAATTATTAATTTCGATTATCACAATTTACATTGAATGATGTTTTGAATAGCTTTATACCATTGTTTGAAGCAACTGCGTCATATTTTTATATAAAATAAAAAAACAAGCTAAAAACACTCTTCCTAAAATAACTTTTATTGCTTTTCTACAGCATTAAGCCTCAAATGTCAACTATATATTGGTTTGGTTTCTTCTTTAAAAAAAAAAAATATGCATGATACAATAATAGGGGCTTTTGCACCGGGTAGTAACTTAGAGAACTAAAGGTTCCTATAGGAACATTTTCCTGGTTGCATTTGCACCAACAGTAGGAACTCTGAAGTGACGTAAGTCACGCTTGTTGTATTGACTTTTATTTACTTTGACGCCACTGAGAACGCCAGAGCCTGAGCACACAGCGCTCACATTCTCCATCTTCATCAGCTCACGATCTGTTTAACAGTCCTGTCTAATATGTTATTAGGTAGAACTATTATACAAAGAAAGTAGACAGTATATGAAAAAGTATTAACGTTAGCGTTTGCCGTGTGGTTGATGTAACTAGCTGAGCAGAAGTACAGAAATGGTCCCCTCAAAGTTGCGTTGGATTTTCTCCTTAGCATAAAGTTTGAGAGGTCCATCTATCACTGTTTTCCATGTTTGTAGAGTTAGTTCATGTAGTTAATATATAGGTTGTGTACACGACTTTTTAAAAATGGCGGGTGCTGGTGTTTCGCATGCGTTCGACCAGTCCGCGTACACTTAACGTTACGTCACATCACTGGTAGTTCCTATTGTGCTGGGTTAGTCCCTAATCTGAAGTAGTTGTGATTCACCTCTCACGACGTAACATGCTCTAAACACACTCTTAAGCACGCAGAATAATGCAAGTGGAATTTTTTTTTTGTAATCACGGCTTTGAACGATTACGTAAACGTGGCATTCGTAATCGCGATTAGAAATTGGATTATTTGTGCAGCCCTAATGTAAACACCTTAATCAATCCGAATGTCATTTCGATCGGATTGAAAGGGGTGGTTTATTCCTTTTATAATCTGATCGAGAGGACATGTAAACACCTTGATCGGATTGAAAACCGAAACTGAAAGGACTGCGCATGTGCAGTGACGTAGAAATTCTTCCCGTTGAGTAAAGTGTCATAAATGAGTGTCCTGTCATTCTGAAATTCTCCTTTCACTCAGCGTCTGTGAAGTGAAGCAGAAATGCGCACATCAACCCGATCACTTTGTTTAGCGTTGATGTAAACACTACGTTCAGATTCAGTCCGATTGAAACAAAAGTAAACAGCCATTGTTCCAGAGAAATTTTAGATTGAAACAACAACTTTTCCGTTGATGAAGATAATTATCTTTGAATTATCTTCATTTGGAGGCCTTTCTCAGCAATATTGTTATATTTAATTATTTATGATTAATTTGATTAATTAATCCGAGTATAGTGTCATTTATTTATTTTTACAATTTGACAGCCCTAATATTAATAAACAGCGATATTTACAGATTACAGAAAAATTAGATTTTTGTGAACGTTTATGATAATTGAAACTTCGAAGTGTTTCATGAAAATGAATTAAACTTCCCAACTATCCCAGGAAACACTAATAAAACATCTTTAACACTCTTTTACCCATGAATCTTAAGACAAGAAAGGATTGTGAAACTAGTCTATTGCAGTGTTATTTTAGTATCATTGATATACTATTATAGTTTTTGTTCATATTTTGATCAGATTGTATTTTTAATTTTAATTTTAAAGTTTTAGTAATTTTGTTGTGTGGTTTTCGTAATTTTTATTAGTTTTTGTTTTCTAAATATGTCAATATTTCTTTTTTAAATATAGTTTGTATTAAGTTTTTATTTTTAGTTATTTTAGTAATACTGAAATACCAAAGAAATATTGGAATACATTTTTGGTCACACTTTAGTTTAGGGTCCAATTCTCACTATTAACTAACTATTAACTACGACTTTTGCCTCAGTAAACTCCTATTTACTGCTTATTAATAGGTAAATTTAGGTATTGGGTGGATTATGGATGTAGAATATGGTCATGCAGAATAAGGCATTAATATGTGCTTTATAAGTATACTAATAAACAGCCAATATACAAGTAATATGCATGATAACAAGCAACTCGTTAATAGTGAGAATTGGACAATAAACTCAAATGTTACCAATTGTTTTTTTCAGTTAATGTTTATTGTATTTCAAGTAATGAATTTGTTTTAGTTAATGAAAATAATCCTGGTCTATTGACATGGTCTTTTTGATACCTAATGGCCAAAAAAACCCCTTGTGTTCATGTGATAATGCATATTTCTATGTTAGTGTTATGTCTTTCTGTTGTCACTAACACAGTTTGTGTGATGGTTTTGTTCCTCAGGGCAGCACCGGCCGTGGCGGCGCCCCTCGCCAGCAGTGGAGGCGAATCCTCTGGTCCTGTCGTGACACGTTCAGGGTTCAGATCGGCCGCATGCTGGTGCACACCCTCAGCCCCGCTGTCCCTCTGGAGGACAGGAGGGAGGCGCTAGAGTTCGTTCACGAGCAGAGCTACTCCGAGATCCTCAGAGAGAGCCTCAGCCCCGGCCTTGAGGTGAGCGAGGACGATAAACACATCGACACGCCGTTATGTTGACAGAAATGGCTTTTTGTTTCTACATGCCGACCAGAGACTGTGACATTTTGCTTTGGTTATTTGCTGACAGTTTTCAGATTAGTGTTTCCAACCAAAGGACAACACACATGCACACTTCCTCTATTGGGAGGACGACAGTGACATTTCACTGGGCTGGTTCTGCACATGCAGCGCTACCACAGCTCTCCTCTGACATACAGTAAATAACCCACAGAAACATCTTCATGAGACTGTTTCCATAGCAGCAGTGCCGTCCTCTCGCTAGCGCTGTATTCAGTCCTCCACCGCTGCTGCTTTCTCCATTATACTGTAGACTGGCAGGAAAAAACATCATTAACCCTCAGAGACCCATCTGAATGGCAACTCTTAATAATTAAATAACACCTAATTTTGTCCAACTGTGCATAGAAACTACACATAACATTTATCACAACAGTTTTGGTGGGAAAAAAAATTGTATATTAACTGTCACAGCTTCCAGTCAGCTGACACAATTTGTAACACTTTTGGAACAAATGTGTCTTCTTTTTTTTTCTTAATTTCTGCATGGCCTTAAATTTTGAACATACATAAATTTGAAACAATTTTTTCTGAGCATGCATATATATCATTATTATGTATGTATATATAAATACACACACATGCATGTATATATTTAAGAAAAATTTTATATTTGTATATAAAATATTTATATTTCTATATAATAGGGGTGTCCCCGACTAAGGATTTACATAATCGAATCAGATTTGTCAAGTCTTGCCTATAGTCGACTGATATTCGAATCGTGTGTGGGGGTGACATTCGTGAAATGATTCCTCATAACATTTTAAAGCCACGATGCACAGAACATCACACAAAGATATAGAGGAAAATGTATAAAAATATTTTGGATCAATAAACCTAAAAAATAACAAATAAATAACTGCAGATTTGTACACGTCGGCAAATCTAATTAAATCGTCTAAATTAGAACAGAATATATCTTTCTAATAAATAAAAATAAAAGTCAGAATCAAGTCACAAGGTGCAGAACAAAATGTGTGCAAAAAGTGTAGGGGAACATATATTCAAAACACAAGCCACAAATAGTTAAATTAGATAATCCTGAGTGATCAATAAATAAAATAAAAATAAATAAATTATTAAAATAACTAAAGTATAGCCAGAATTGTCAACTTTGTCTTTTTAACTGCAGAGACAACAATAAACGCTAAACTGGAGTGGCAGTCTTTTTAGCTAAACGTCCACAGCATCCAGAAATCACATTAGAACCGGCTGACATGTTTTGAAATCACTTGTACCCTAAAAATCCAGTTTTTCACTCTGCCTGTGTCCGTTTAAGTCCGAGGAAAACTGGTAGTGAAATCAGACATTAGCCCATTTCACACAGCAATCCCGGGAAATTGCCGGGAAAAATGACCAGAATGACTTTACTGGTAAATACACAAATATGCTGTTCACAAGCAACGGCGGTCTGGCTTTTTACCTGTAAGAGACAGTTCACACATCAGCACCAAAATACTGGTAAATTCTGTGATGTCAGTCATCTTTAAATGCTGTGCCGTTGTCTTCATCCGCCCGCATGAGAAGAAGCGCTTTTGTTTCACTATCTGTTCAATTTGACAACATATTTTGAGACGGGCATAATAGTATCCAACTGCAGAGCGCAGCGCTGATGAATGAAAAACAAGGCTCGGGCGCAACACGTTGAAAAAGCTGCGAGACGTGGCACAACGGTGAAAGATGATCATTTAGCCATATTTAAATTGAAAAACTATTAAAAACCTTACTGTAAACAGCACGGAGTAATCACGTAAACTCCATAATGGGCTATTGAGCACCCCATATAGCCAAAATGGTATGATCCTCGTTTCATAACACCTCTGAGAGATTAGTAGTCCAATCAGGCTCCTCCTATCGAGTCTTTGACTATTCAGGGTCTCCCCTAATATATAATATAAATTATATTAATATATATATACAGTATATACATGCAAATATTTCTTATGTGTATATATATAAATAAATATATATATATATACACAAACCCGATTCCAAAAAAGTTGGGACACTGTACAAATTGTGAATAAAAACAGAATGCAATGATGTGGAAGTTTCAAATTTCAATATTTTATTCAGAATACAACATAGATGACATATCAAATGTTTAAACTGAGAAAATGTATCATTTTAAGGGAAAAATAAGTTGATTTTAAATTTCCTGGCATCAACACATCTCAAAAAAGTTGGGACAAGGCCATGTTTACCACTGTGTGGCATCCCCTCTTCTTTTTATAACAGTCTGCAAACGTCTGGGGACTGAGGAGACAAGTTGCTCAAGTTTAGGAATAGGAATGTTGTCCCATTCTTGTCTAATACAGGCTTCTAGTTGCTCAACTGTCTTAGGTCTTCTTTGTGGCATCTTCCTCTTTATGATGCGCCAAATGTTTTCTATGGGTGAAAGATCTGGACTGCAGGCTGGCCATTTCAGTACCCGGATCCTTCTTCTATGCAGCCATGATGTTGTAATTGATGCAGTATGTGGTCTGGCATTGTCATGTTGGAAAATGCAAGGTCTTCCCTGAAAGAGACGACGTCTGGATGGGAGCATATGTTGTTCTAGAACTTGGATATACCTTTCAGCATTGATGGTGCCTTTCCAGATGTGTAAGCTGCCCATGCCACACACACTCATGCAACCCCATACCATCAGAGATGCAGGCTTCTGAACTGAGCGCTGATAACAACTTGGGTTGTCCTCGTCCTCTTTAGTCCGGATGACATGGCGTCCCAGTTTTCCAAAACGAACTTCAAATTTTGATTCGTCTGACCACAGAACAGTTTTCCACTTTGCCACAGTCCATTTTAAATGAGCCTTGGCCCAGAGAAAACACCTGCGCTTCTGGATCATGTTTAGATATGGCTTCTTTTTTGACCTATAGAGTTTTAGCCGGCAACGGCGAATGGCACGGTGGATTGTGTTCACCGACAATGTTTTCTGGAAGTATTCCTAAGCCCATGTTGTGATTTCCATTACAGTAGCATTCCTGTATGTGATGCAGTGCCGTCTAAGGGCCCGAAGATCACGGGCATCCAGTATGGTTTTCCGGCCTTGACCCTTACGCACAGAGATTGTTCCAGATTCTCTGAATCTTTGGATGATATTATGCACTGTAGATGATGATAACTTCAAACTCTTTGCAGTTTTTCTCTGAGAAACTCCTTTCTGATATTGCTCCACTATTTTTCGCCGCAGCATTGGGGGAATTGGTGATCCTCTGCCCATCTTGACTTCTGAGAGACACTGCCACTCTGAGAGGCTCTTTTTATACCCAATCATGTTGCCAATTGACCTAATAAGTTGCAAATTGGTCCTCCAGCTGTTCCTTATATGTACATTTAACTTTTCCGGCCTCTTATTGCTACCTGTCCCAACTTTTTTGGAATGTGTAGCTCTCATGAAATCCAAAATGAGCCAATATTTGGCATGACATTTCAAAATGTCTCACTTTCAACATTTGATATGTTATCTATATTCTATTGTGAATAAAATATAAGTTTATGAGATTTGTAAATTATTGCATTCCTTTTTTATTCACAATTTGTACAGTGTCCCAACTTTTTTGGAATCGGGTTTGTGTATATATATATATATATATATATATATATACATACATGAATGAGTGTGTATTTATATATACATAATATATGTGTGTGTACTGTGTATAATTATTATGTGAACACAAACTTTGATTTTGGATGCAATTAATCACGATTAATCAATTTGACAGCACTATATATATATATGTGTGTGTGTGTGTGTTTAAATTAAATGGCATTAAAATGACTGCATTATATTTAAAATATGCTTTGCATTTGAATATAATAATAATAATAATAATAATAAATCTTTATTTTCTATAGCGCCTTTAAATGTACATCTCAAAGCGCTTTACAGAAACAAATAAAACAAAGTACACAAAAGAGAAAAATAAACATAATACAAAAGAGAAAAAGAATGTGCAATCAAAACAGTTCAAAATAAAACAATATAAAATTGATACAAATGTTCAATTAAAAGCTACCCTAAAAAAATACGTTTTAAGGCGAGATTTAAAAATGAATATGTATTGTAGTATTTAAATGGCCAAATATTTTAATTACTGTATCTTTTCTGGTTGACATATATTATTTTTTCGAATACATCTGTGTTCTGAACTGTGTTGTGAATTTAAAACTTTCACTTACTGTATCAAAAATAGTGGTGAGATTTTGCCCAGCTTTGCTATCTTGCAACGTTTGGATTTCATCACTAATGACTGCAAAAATACATGTTCAAGGCTGAAAAAAAATCATAAATATGGAAAATAGGGTTTGTAAATGCTTTGGAAATGTGTATGTGGTTGATCAATATGAGTTTTTAATAGCCAATTCTGATATCTACAATGGAGGGTGACCTGAAATAAATATTGATATATCATAAACACTCAATATAGTGCTAATACTACTAATTATAATTCCTCAAAAGACAGGTTCCTCTAATCACTCCTGTTTGTGTTGTGCTTGTGTGTGTTATTAGCACGGGCCCAAGCTGGCTCTGTATCTGTACGAGCTGTTACACGACCACAAAGACGCCCTGAGCAAAGAAGAGCAGGCGGCTGCCAACACCTTCATGACGGCGCTGAAACTCTGCGGCCACCGATGCATCCCACCCAGCGCTCCAGCCAAACCGGACCTCCTGAAAGCCATCAAAGAGGTGTGCATGTCCCAACACGCTCTACGAGGTCATAAGAGTATTAGACTTGGTTTCTTGCACAAGTTGCATGAGCCTTTTTTTTTTTAGTCCTGAATTGCTCAGTTGAAGTGTATGGGTCCTATCATACACCCGGCGCAATGTGACGCCAGACGCACCGCAAGTGTTTTCTGCTAGTTTCAGCCCGACGCAGTTATCATTTTCACATCCAGCTCCATGTTGTTTAAATAGCAAATGCACTGGCGCATCTGTTCGCTCATGGGCGTCTGGTCTGAAAACCAGGTGTGTTCAGGTGCATTGTTGGTGTGTTGCTATTTTGAGGAACTGAAAACGACTGCGCCATTGACCAACACAAACCTGCTCTAAAGTCAATAGCACAGTATTTTTTGTATTATTTAAAGTGTGTGTTAGTAATATGAGCCTACAGCGTACACTCTGATTATTACACACACAGGGAGCGCAGCAGCACACACACATTTTTAAATATGAAAAATTAAAGGATTATAATGTAAAAGATTATTATTGTGTTCCTAAATATAAAAATGCCTACGTGTCATAACGGATAGTCATTGCATGTATCAGGATTAGCCTACCTATTTGTAGTAATGATGAGCAAGCAGGCGTCATTGGACGAGCAGATTTGTTTCCTTGCTTGCTTGCAAATTCTTCCATGTAAATAGCAAATCCGCCATGGCGCGAGCGCAACTGGCTTTTAAAGGGAATGGGAGATGAGACTCTGATTGGTTTATTGCATGTTATGCCCAAAACACACCCATGACTCATTAAGAGACTAGGTACAACCCTTTTGGAGCATGCGCCTGGAGCGCCGACCGTTTGTCCCGTCGTTAAACTAGCAAAAGTGGATTCAGACACGCCCTAAGTGCACCTGCGCCATGAGCTTCAGACCATGTGCTCAGATCGTCAAAATAGGGCCCTATGTATTTTATTAATGTTCAACTAAAGCTGTTTCACTCTCCCTTCTCAAGGAGCAACTGAAATATGAGTCAGAGGCAAGAACCAGTAAAGGAGCCTGGGAAAAAAAGCTGGCCAACACGCAGAGGAGGTAAGCACTCTGAGAGAAACACAATAATACACAAACATGTGCACTTTTTCTGAGCTGTTCCGTTCTCCGTTTCAGCTTGTTGCAGAGGCTGGATGGGAAGTCGAAGGACATCTCGAAGATCGCCGCTGACATCACTCAGAACGTGTCTCTCAGGCAGGGAATGGAGCGGAAGAAGGTCATGCAGCACATCAGAGGCCTTTACAAGACCGACCTGAGCGCCAGCCGGCACTGGCAGGAGCTCGTGCAGCAGCTCACCCACGACCGGTCAGTATTGCTCACTAGAGCGCTACTTCACTCATGTCATCATTCACTCATCCTCATGTTGTTCCAAACACGTACGATGTTATTTTTCCACATGGAACAGGGCGGTGTGGTACGATCAGTCATCTTACCCCACTTCCTGGCAGCTGGATCCCACCGAGGGACCCAACCGAGAGCGGAGACGCCTCCAGCGCTGCTACCTCACCATCCCTAACAAATATCTGCTCAAAGACCGTCGCAAACTAGATGGTGAGCAGAAGAAAGCACTTTACAACATCATATCATAATATACTATTTACTAGATTATCTAGAAAGTTTCTTTTGTATTTTCATGGTGCAGTTTATTTACTCATAGCATAAACAAATGGATAAATCTTTCAAGAACATATCTAGAACATATCTATTTTAAGTAAGTAAAGTACAGGGTTCCCACGCTTCTTGAAAGTCCTTGAATTTCAGACACATGGATTCAAGGACTGGAAAGTACTTGAAAACAAACATAGGTCCATGAAAGTGCTTGAATTAAGTATGAAATACATTTTGTTAGAGTAACATGGTGCTATTACAAAATTGGTCTTTATGCGCTGCTAAAGCCAGAACAAAACAGCACTACTGATTGGGGAGGAAGCGGGAAAAACCTGAAAAATGCTGCGTGAGCGGATGGATCATTATCACGTGCAGCCAGCTCTGCATAATGAGCACATAACGTGGAGTTTTTAACTTGCTTAGTGCCAGGGAAGTGCAAATTCAGTGATGCTTGGCTCAGTGTTGAGCTACATAAAAATTGGTTTATCAAAGTTCCAACGAATAACGCTTAATAAAGTAGTGTTTATAAGCGCAGCGCTGCTTTGTTTACAGAGGTTACTGGGGAAACCAATATATTTCTGCTGTTCCATAAGCGCCATCTACTGTCAAAGAGTGAAATTTCCAGAGCATCAGTTGGTTTGTTCAGACTAATGCATATTAACCCATATTTTTAGCTTACACACAGAGTTGTAAATGTTAACTGGTGGATCGATGAGAAGCTAATGTGCTTTTAAAAAATGTAGAATAATAAGGTATCTAAAATATTAAGTATAATCATATTTTAAATTATTACGTATAATCACTTATAATTTTGATTCTTGCCTTTTCTTAAAAATGGCTTAAAGGCCATAAAACTTGTTTTTGCCAACTTATCTGAACTGTTGTTTGTCGTTTTTTTTTTTTTTTTTTTTTTTACAGTCATTTTATGGTTTAGGATGTTTCAATAAACACTGATCTCATCCTGTGCAGGTCTTAAAAGCCTTAAAATTGATTTTTAAAAAGGTACCATGTACAGGTGATTAATAAATAATTTTGCATATTATTAATGCCTAGCAATTAACTTATCTATATTTCTTTTCATTTAATTCATTTAATTGGAAAATTCATGTATGTAATATTATATTAATGTTTTAATTAAGTAATGATTCGTAAAAAGAACTAAAACCAGTGTGAAATAAATGTTAAAAGCAGGAATAAGAGAGCTGCAAACTCTCGTTAAAACTCGCTCCCTCTCTTACACTCTACCAGCCTCTTTCCTCGTTGGATTTTAAAAGTCACATGCCCCTAAAATTGTATTTTAGTTGTCAGTATATGCCTTAGCGTTACTGCAGTGATGAGCACAGGTACAGTAGGTCTTTGATACTGTCCAGATTGGCCTTTATCGTATTTATTGGGCTTGATAAAAAATAAAAGGTGCTTTAAAAAGTCCTTGAATCTGGTGTTCATAAAAGAGTGGGAACCCTGAAAGTAAATAAATAAGAAAATTAGTATACAAGTAAAATTACGAACTAAATTAGTAAATAAATTAGTAAATTAATAAGTAAATAATAATAAATAAATAAATATGTAAATAAGTATATTAGTAAAATTAGTAAGTAAACAAATAAGTAGAAGTAAAAAAAAAAAGTAATTTAATAAGTTAGTAAATAAATAAGAAAATACAGTACATAAGTAAAATTGTGAACTAAATTAGTAAATTAATAAGTAAACAATAGTAATAAATAAATGTGTAAATAAGTACATTAGTAAAATTAGTCCGTAAATAAATATGTAAATAAGAAATGTAAGTATAAGTAATTTAATAAGTTAGTTAATAAATAAGAAAATTAGTAAGTAAAATTGGGAACTAAATTAGTAAATAAATAATAATAATAAATAAAATGTAAAAAGTACGTCAGTAAAATTAGTAAGTAAATAAGAAATATAATAAGTAAATAAATAAGATTAAATAAATAAATAAAATTTGTATATAAATTAAATTAAGAACTAAATTAGTAAGTACATTAGTAAATCAATAAGTAAATAATAATAATAAATATGTAAATAAATATATCAGTCAAATTAGTAAGTAAATAAATACATATAGGTAAATAAGTAATTTAATACGTTAGTAAAAAAATAAATAAGAAAATTAGTATATAAGTAAAATTAGGAACTAAATTAGTAAGTAAATAATAATAATAAATAAATAAATATTTAAATAAGTATATCAGTAAATTTAGTAAGTAAATAAATAATGTACAAGTAAATAAGTAATTTAATAAGTTAGTAAAATAATAAGAAATTAGTAAAAAAGTAAATTAGCTTACAAGTAAAATTGGGAAGTAAATTACTGTAGTAAGTAAATAAATAAATAAATAATAATAAATATTTATATAATTATATCAGTAAAACTATTAAGTAAATTAACAAGTATAAGTAAATAATGTAATAAATAAACAAACAAATATAAGTAAATAAATAAGAACATTAGTATATTAATAAGTATAAGTAAATAAGTAAATTAATAAGTAAGCAAGTGAAAAGTAAATTCATTAATTATTTTTTTGGACTTTGGGATAAAATGTGACTTGAGCGTGTTTTCTAGATGACCAAATGAGTATGACACTAACAAAAATGTAAGAAATGATTGACCTCATGCTTGTGGTTTGCCCATCACAGATGCCATCAAGCCTCCACTAGCCTTCCTGTTTGAGGACAAGGCTTACTCCTCTTCATCCATAGTGAAGGACAAAGCCACCAGTGAGCCCATCAGGTACTCGCACTTCACAAGATGCAGCTCGTTGGGAGTCACACTGAGGTTTCATCCCACAGATGTGCAGAATTTCAAATCATTTCAAAACCCGAATCATTTTCTCTTCTGATCTAGGTTCACGAGAAGGTGCATAAGTGTGGCGCCCTCTAGAGAGATGGCAGGAGAGCTGTTGCTGGGTAAGACTCGTGCACCCGCTCTGTTCACCTCCATCACATGATCCTTGTGTTGGCTGTTAAGTGACCGCTAAAACAATCTGTTGTGTTTTACGGGTCTGCAGGAAAATCTGGGATGTACTTTGTGGAGGATAATGTTGCTGAGACACATGATAACCAAGTATGTTCTTTTCTAAACATATAAACGTAAGGAAGTATATACAGTACTATATAGTAGTAGAAATGTTTATCATGAACAATCTGATCTTTTGGTTTTTGTCCATCAAGTTCCAAATAAAAAATATTAAATTAAATGTATCATCATTATTATGTATTAAATGTATTATCATTTAAACTAGTCTATTATCGGTTATTAATATTATATCTAAACCAGTGTTATTTAAGTGTCACTGATATACTATTATAGTTTGTGTTAATATTTTGAATTAGATTTTATTTTTATATTTTCTGGTTTTCATTTTAATTTTAGTTCAAGTTTTAGTCATTTAGTGTATTTTTGTTATTTTTATTCGGGGGTTTTTTATGAAAACAAAAATATATGTCTGTATAGTTTGTGTTTAGTGTTTGTTTATTTAGTATATTTTGTTTAATAGTACTTCAACTAAATAAAAATGAGAAATGTTACCTTGGCAAATAGTTTATAGGTACATCCCAATTTGTATACTTGCACACTATTCTATGATGTTTTGTAGTATATAAATATAGTATGAGTATTAGTTTTAGTTAACGAAAATAACCCTGATCTAAATTAGTTTTCATTATTTTCCCAAATAACTAAATAATGCTTCTTTTACAGTGATATATAAAGTTACTCATACCATGGTACTAGACGTTTGTGTGTTTTAGAGGTTCACAGTGTGTCCTTTCCCCAGAGTCCTCATGGCGAGACGGAACCGGCCTCCTTCTCCTGGACGTATGAGGAGATAAAGGAGGTCCACAAGCGCTGGTGGCAGCTCAGAGATAATGCTATGGAGATCTTCCTCACTAACGGCCGGACGCTGCTGCTCGCGTTTGATACCACCAAGGTAACAATGCCACTGTCACACACTCGAGCATTAGCTGCTGATCTACACAGGGCTTGTGTGAGTTAGATGACGTTCAGGTCTGGTAATGGTTCTTGAGTACAAGAAAGCATAGCTATGTAAGTGCGTGTGTATTTCAGCAGTGGCGTGTAACGCAGTCACTCCTACTAGCCACTTTGGCAGGTTGAATTTTATATATAATATATACAGTTTTCAATTGTAGTCTTTTTAAAAGGCATCTGAAATAATAAACTAAGTGCAATGTAGCTTCCAACACTCATTTTCCACAGATACACGATACCAGCTGCGCTTTCTCTCATCTCTCTGACAGCGAGCGACACACAAACCCTCCTCTCCTCACTCACTCGCTTCATTTGCTCCGGATGAATATTGTTGCTGTTACAGGGCTTGAAATTCGGCGTGGGATTGCGCATATTGCGTATAATTTTACTCATTCCTGCAGATTTTGTGTTTACACCCACATAAAGCCGCCTCTCAGCACTAAATTGAGTTCTTTTACGCTGCTTATTGCGCTTAAACAGTCAAATACACACACTATAATGTCAAAATGACGGTCTTGGCGAGTATTCAGGTAAACACAGTCAGTTCTGTTTTAAGTGAATGTAAACAGTTGAGAAAGAAAACACACGTGTAACAGTATAATGGATCCGTGCGTCAAGTCTTAAAGTGACAGCAGCCTAATAAACCTGCTGACAAATTATGAGGTAATATTAAAAATATATATATGGCAGTTTTTCCCCATGGTATCAATGTCAAGATTTTGGCCAGTGAAAATGCTGAGTGGCTAGTAACTTTGGAAAACCACTAGACAGAGTGACTGGTGAGCAAAAAAGTTAATGTCTATATATGATTCAGACAGCAGATATAATGTTTCACTGGTGTGTGCAGGACACTACAGTAAGTGAGAACAGCAAAATAAAGTAAACACTGACGTATTATACCCAAAACTTCAGTGAATACCAGTAAAATTGATACAAATTTGGGAGCAAAATGATTCCGACACTTTGACCTGACCATGTTTCGCTGAAGTGTTTGTTCTTTAATTGCTAATGTGACCTTTGACACCACAGACTGAACAAAATGAAGCATTGCTTGTCATTGGTTGACCTAAATTGGTATCATCTAATTGTGTACTTAAATCTAACAGCTGATTGGTTGATTGTAATCCATTACACACCTTTCTATCAAAGTGATCTGACATTATCAAGATGAGTTTGTTCTGACACAGTTTAACTCTGAGTTCTTGTCATATTTTATTACCATTTACTAAACTATAGCGAATAAACTGTGATGATGTGAGGAAATGTTGAAGGTGTCTGAATAAATTTTGGTTTGACTATATATATCATGATGATAAAAAATAAGTGTTTACAGGTTTTCCGCCTCTTCCTGCAGTGTATATAAATTGTATTTTCTAGCTTTTTATTGTATATATTTTATATTGGGCAAAAATAAATGAAAGTAAACAAAAAACTAAATTTAAATTCCCACTCATGAATTGAATTCTTCCCAATTCTAGAATTCAGAATTTTGCCCAACCCTAACTTCCTGTTTGTTTCATTCTCTCGTCTCAGTTCCGTGATGACGTCTACCACAACATCCTGACCTCAGAGCTGCCCAACCTGCTGGAGTACGGCAACATTACGGCCCTTACACACCTGTGGAGCTCAGGACAGATAACCAACTTCGAGTACCTCACTCATCTCAACAAGCACGCGGGCCGCTCCTTCAACGATCTCATGCAGTATCCCGTCTTCCCCTTCATCCTGAGAGACTACATCAGCGAGACTCTGGACCTGCAAGAGGCGTCCATTTACAGGTCAGAACCAACCCTGCATCCACATTTTTACTGTATGCCGATTTCTGTGGCCATTTGGCCAATTAATAAATGTCGCTAGTCATCAAAACTATGAAATAGTACAAATGGAAGTATGTTCTAGTTTTCAGTATCGCCATCGCCATATATGATTTTTAATGCATATAATTATAATTATCTCATAAATTATAAAGTTTGTAAACAGTTGTGCTGCTTCATATTTTTGTAGAAACCGTGATATATTATTTTCAAGATTTTTTGATGAATAGAAAGTTCAAAAGAACAGAATTTACGTGAAATATAATATTTTGTAAAATTATGTCTTTACTGTCACTTTTGATTAATTTAATGCATCCTTGATAAATAAAAGTATTCTTTTTTTTTTTTTTTATATATATATATTGATTACCTCAAGCTTTTGAATGGTAGTGTATTGTGGTTTCCACAAAAATATGACTGTTTTCAACATTGATAATCATAAATGTTTCTTGAGCATCAAATCCTCATATTAGAATGATTTGTGAAGGATCATGTGACACTGAAGACTGGAGTAATGATGATAAATTCAGCTTTGATCACAGGAATAAATTACACTTTACTATATTGAAATTTTATACTATACTTTGATTGATACTATACTTCACATAGAAAACAGTTAAATCCAGCCTTGGTGAGCATAAGAGACTTTCAAAAGTATTAAAAACTCGTAATTATTCCAAATGTTTTGCTTTCTGTTTGTCTGTTTGATGTAACAGGAACCTCATCAAACCCATCGCAGTGCAGTCTAAAGAGAAGGAAGACCGTTATGTGGACAATTACAGGGTACTGCAGCACTGCAGGGCTTTAATTCCTGTTTACACCAGCGGCTGTTAACCAATCACACTGTGGCTCTGTTCCAAACCGGGTCAGCTGGCTACATAGGCAGCATTTTTAGGCATCATAGACACACTCCCAGCACGAAGTGCATTCCAAACAGTAGGTGGAAACATTATGTTGCCTTCTAAGGGTAGGGACACACCAAACCGACGCCAAAGAACTAGCGCTGATGAAAGCCGACTATGCTGTCGCCTCGTGTCGCCTGTGTCAGGGCAAAAAAGCTACAGCCGACTGTCAACTAGCATGAGCATTCTGCGTCTGTGTGTAAATGAGACAACTGTCTACTTCTGCAGATATATCCGTCTATATTCGTCATTAAAAAAGTGAAAGCGAAACTAAGACTGCAGATACACAAACCGTAAACAAAGCAGCGCTTGCTTACCTTTTTGAATATCAATCACGCTGATCACGTTCTTTATTCCACTCCGCTCATGTTAATATTACAATATTCGCCCAGGAACACCCAGGTAGGCAAGGCACAGCCAATCAGAGTTCTCTCTCTCACCGACGGCCCAACGGTGATTCTACATGTTGAATCGGCCCAAAAACTAGAGCCAACGGTGCAGAACACTCCAAAAAAACTAAGTCGGCCGACGCTCAAAACCGTCGACTTGGTGTGTCCCGGGCTTAAGACATTTTTTCATCTGGCCAAATTCTGACGTAGAATCACAAGTGTTCTTTGCAGGAAAGGCAATCCCAGAAAAAAAGCAATACCATAATTGATTGTGAATCAAGTCTCCCATGCATTAATCACTTATGAGACACCATTTCAATTAGCATGCTACCTTAGAAGACAGCTGCCTGTATAAGCAGTAGACAGCAAGGTTTTGGAACACAGCCTCTTTCATTCTACACTCTTTGATCATTTGTATCCATATTGCTCTTAAAGCTTACAGCCGATGTCATTAGGTGTGTTTAAGTGTAACTAACATTGATTTTCTCCACAGTATCTGGAAGAGGAGTTTAGGAAGGGCAAGCGAGAGGACGACCCCATGCCACCCGTCCAGCCTTATCACTACGGCTCTCACTACTCCAACAGCGGCACCGTCCTTCACTTCCTGGTCAGGCTGCCTCCCTTCACCAAGATGTTTCTGGCCTATCAAGGTCAGTTACACTTTTATAAAGGTTTTCAAAATTGTTCAGCCTTTTGACCAGATAGATTCGAAATAGTTCATGTAAATGCAAAACGGTAAGAATCGAGTTAAAAATGTTTCTGAGTTAAAAAATAAATAATTATAAGAATATATATTAACCCAACAAAGCCTACTGCATCATATTTAATATGCAAATTTCTAAGGCCTCTGAATGATCAATATGATCAACTTTTATCTACTACATGCCTTCTATTGTCTGAATTATAGTTTAGACAATTTCTGAGCTAGTTTAGTAAGAATAACTTTTATATTGTTAGTAATATTTTAAGATGAACACTGATTGGACTGAAGCAACTTCAGTTTACTTGATTGTCCAGACATCATGAGTATCAAATATGATCATCAGGCTTTTGAGGAAGATTTATTAGTTCATCTGTCAGTCATCATTGCATTGCATTATATGTTTTTTAACTAACTAGATCCCAAAGCTAAGCATTTAAATATCATCTTACTAAGACATATTATTGGCAGATATTGATATTTATATGCATTTTATGTAAGTATCTGCTATCTCATTGATTTACATTACAAGCATCAGAATTGCATCACTTTTTGTCCATATAAATATCAGCATCAGCACCAAATTGCATGTTTTTGCTCAGTTTGAGCCTCTGAATAAGATTAACGTTTTCATAAAAGCCTGATGTATCCAATATGATACTCAATAAAAAAAAACACATATGCAAATTATTTCATTTTAGATTTTATCTAAAGGTTCAATAAACTTTTCCATTTAAAAAAAAAAAATTCTGACTATTATTTCACATGTCAGGCTTTACAGGGTTAATAAATAGCATTAATCTACATATTTTTACTAAAACATTTTAATATATGAAATCTCTGTGCTGTGTTGCACCTAACATCATCCTTTAACAGCCTTTCGGATCTTATTATGTAAATGTTTATGATTTGCATATTCAAGAAAACAGAAGCTCTGGAACATAAAAATCAAAAACTTAAAAATCTAATGCAACCACCTTTTAAAAAACACTGTTGTCTGTTCATAACTCGTTGAGGTTTTTGCAGCATCACCCTCTTCAATTATGATTCTGCATCGCCACGTTTTTAATATGTAACAGCACCTGCGTTTGCAGCGAGGTCTTCAGTGTGATGCTTTTAAAGGCTGTCATTGAAAAGGGCCTTTCTGAAGTCTCGCGCTACATGCATTAGCCTCAGAAAGATGATCAGGCCTTTCATCCAGCCTCTTTCCTTCTTTCTCTGTCTATTTTTAGTTCAGTTGGTTTATCCATATTAGGCTACACAAGAAACTAATGAAAGGTTTTGTGTGTGTCGCAGACCAGAGCTTTGATATTCCTGACCGGACGTTCCACTCCATGAACACCACATGGCGTCTGTCGTCCTACGAGTCCATGACAGATGTCAAAGAGCTCATCCCAGAGTTCTTCTACCTGCCCGAGTTTCTGGTCAACAGAGAAGGTGGACACTCTTTTACACATGGTTTTATTCTCATGAAGAACACGTGTCATAATCATTAAAAGAAACTAACCTTTAAGTAACCTAGATCTTCAAGATATAACTGATGAATATTCATGTAAAACCTTCTTGCCACATTAGAATCGTATTATTAAAAACATCTAATGTTAGCGTGGTATTTCCCACTCTCCCCTCTGGCAGGTTTTGACTTTGGTGTGCGGCAGAACAGCGAGCGGGTGAACCACGTGAATCTGCCGCCCTGGGCCAGGAATGACCCGCGACTCTTCATCCTCATCCACAGACAGGCTCTGGAATCGGATCAAGTCTCCCAGACGCTGTGCCAGTGGATTGACCTGGTGTTTGGGCTCAAGCAAAAGGGCAAAGCTGCCGTCCAGGCCATCAATGTCTTTCATCCTGCAGTACGACTCCTTATTACGTACACTTAACACTGATATTTTTCATCTTTTAAAAAATTATGGGTGGATAAAAGCCTGTCAAAAACATGTTCAGGATATATTTTATCCCCAAAAATTATATTGTGCTTAAAAGAAATTAAGCTTATTTTAGGACCACTAACATTCAAACGTCAGTGAGATAATGTTTAATGTTTTTGAAAGAAGTCTCTTCTGCTCACCAAGCCTGCATTTATTTGATTAAAAATACAATAAAAACAGTTAAATATTATTACAATTTAAAATAAGTGTTTTCTATGTGAATATATAGTAAAGTGTAATTTATTCCTGTGATCAAAGCTGAATTTATCATCATTACTCCAGTCTTCAGTGTCACATGATCCTTCACAAATCATTCTAATATGATGATTTATGATCAAGAAACATTTACGTTTATTATCAATGTTGAAACTTCATATTTTTGTGGATACGGTGATAAATTTGGGATTCTTTGATGAACAGAAATATATTTATTTGGAATAGAAATATTTTGTAAAAGTATGCCTTTACTGTCATGTCTGATCAATTTAATGCATCCTTGCTGAGTAAAAGTATTAATGTCTTAAAAATATATATATTTCTTACCCAAAACTTTTGGACATTATTGTATGTATCAGCATTACTGTACATTGGCCGTCTGACACTTGCCCTTTCGATTTCTCTTATCCATCAGACATTAGCTATGTTTACATCTAAAGTTGCGAATTTAACTTATGCACAAAATTGGAATATTGCATCAAATATTTGCGAATAATGCAAAGTTTCCATTCAGTGAGTCGAAGAGAACAAAACCGTCACTTCTTGATAAACTGCCGATAAATATCACTAAGATAAAATGGAAGTTGATGCAGTAGGAGAAGCCACTATATATAATAATGTTTGTATATATAATATATATTGGCGTTTCCATCCAGTGTTTTTTATGCGATATCCCAAAATGTGCATAAAAATAGGTGGATGGAAACATAGCTATTGATAAACCCATATCGGACATACGCTTCAGCCTGTTAACTAGCATCTGTAAATAATCCAGATTTTTCCCCTCCCTCTCTCTTTAGACTTACTTTGGCATGGATGTGTCTGCTGTTGAAGACCCTGTGCAGCGTCGGGCTCTAGAAACTATGATCAAGACGTACGGCCAAACTCCTAGACAGCTGTTCAACGCCTCCCACATCAGCCGAGCCGGAACCAAACTCCTATCGGAGGCAGAGCTGCCAGCGGCCATGGGCCTCCTGGTGCAGCTGGCCTTCAGAGAGAGCCGGGAGCAGCCCAAAGACACCACATACCCGGTACGGCAAACACAATGCTGAATGTGCAGTTTGACATTAAATATTAAAGTGCTCCTATTATGCTATTTTAAAGGTTTCTATTTTGTTTTAGAGTCTCCTACAACAGGTTTACATGCATCAAAGGTCAAAAAACTTTCATTTTCTCATAATATACACTGCACATCACCTCATTTCTCAAAGAGTCTGAAAACGGTTCATTCGAAGATTCAGGGCCCTATTTTAAAGATCTGAAGCTCATGGCGCAGGTGCTCTTAGGGCGTGTCCGAATCCACTTTTGCTAGTTTAACGACAGAAAAAAACGGTCGGCGCGCCAGGCGCATGGTCTAAAAGGGTTGTGCCTAGTCTTTTAATGAGTCATGGGTGTGTTTTGGGCAATAAAATAAAATTGTAACGTGCAATAAACCAATCAGAGTCTCATCTCCCATTCCCTTTAAAAGCCAGTTGCGCTTGAGCCATGGCGGATTCACTATTTACATGGAGGAAAGACTGAACGCTTCTCCAGAGAGGAATCCTTTTATTTTTAATATTTAAAAATGTGTGTGTGCTGCTGCGCATCCCTGTGTGTGTAATAAGCAGAGTGTACGCGCATTGTGCACCGCCTATAGGCTCATATTACTAACACACCCTTTAAATAACATAAAAAATACTGCGCTATTGACTTTAGAGCAGGTTTGTGTTGGTCAATGGCGCAGTCGTTTTCAGTTCCTCAAAATATCAACACACCAACAATGCTCCTGAACACACCTGGTTTTCAGACCAGACGCCCATGAGCGAACAGATGCGCCAGTGCATTTGCTATTTAAACAACGTGGAGCTGGACGTGAAAATGAGAACTGCGTCGGGCTGAAACTAGCAGAAAACACATCTCACATTGCGCCGGGTGTATGATAGGGCCCTCAGTCTTTTTAAACCCCTCCTTTCCTGCTCTGCTCTGATTGGTCAGATGGCCCAGTCTGTTGTGATTGGTCAGAAAGGAAATGCTCATTATCATATCTGAATTTCACACTGCAAAAAATGCTTTTCTTGCTTAGTATTTTTGTCTTGTTTCTAGTCCAAACATCTAAAAATTCTTAAAACAAGAAGCATTTACTAGGCAAGCAAAAATTAAAAAGCATCAAAAGCCCTATTCGGACGGTAATTGTTTCTCGTGGGGTCATTTTCATCATTTACAGGGGCTAGTCTGTGATTTTATTGCTGTCCGAATCCAGAATGTCAGTGTTTTTCTCCCACCACCCGCGTAAAAATCCCCGGCCGAATTACCTACTGTTTTTAGACAAACAACATGGACGTGTGGTAATTTAATTGCCGTTCGAATCCACATCTCAAAATTCACTGTTTATATCCTTTTTGACCACTGCAGAGCACCGTACGGTTGGGCTTTGCTGTAATTTGGATGCATTTAAAGATCTAGCCTACTCTTTTATTACTGAAATGCTGGAAAGTATTTACAAGAATAATCTTTTATTACCACTCAAAAGAGAAAGAGAAGAAAAACACGTAAACATTTGAAATGGGCCGTTATTACGGCAGTAATTAATGTTATATACCTTAAATTAGCAGCATTATGTTTACCTCGTGTAAATAAGAGGCTGTATTAACTTATTTCCACTCATTTCCACATTTTTCACCGTTCACAGGTGCGTATGATCACAAAACTCGCTCCTCCACCGTCAATAAATCACCATCCGAATGCACGAGTTTTATCACTGAGGTGGCATGCAAATGCATTTTTACGGACGTCCACATGAGAAACAATTACCGCCCGAATAGGGCTAAAGTGTATTTGAACGGCATCTTCTCGACATGAACAACACGAACCAAACTCTTCCAGTCTCAACTACAACTACAGTGTTTGAGGGCGGGGCAAAGCAGACATCGTTCACGGGCAGCCAATGAAGGCCATAGACTGGCATTATGCAAATATGTTGCATTTTTACATAGGAATGTAACCGGACGTGAGACTGGAATTACTGACGACTCCTTTCAGCAGTTCAGAATCGATTCCTTCCTTTAGCAGACAATAACTTTATTTATCTGCACTTTGCAAACCTTTTACATTCACAAACGGCTATATTACACATTACATGAAAGATCATATCCGAAAAAGCATAATAGTGGCACTATATCTTTGTTTACCTATTTTTTAAAAAGGGCTTCATTTAAATCACTTAAGTGTACATCATACCCATGAATCTTGATTTGCTATTGCCATTAAATTCTCATTCTAGAGAGCGTTGTAATGGACAAAACATAAATACTAACGTTTAATTGAATCCCAAATGATCGTTTAAAGCCTTTAAATCCTCTCGTGTGCTCTCTAGAGTCCTCTGCCATGGATAAAGGGCTTGAAATGGGGTGAGTATGTGGGTTCCCCCAGCGCTCCGGACCCCGTGGTGTGTTTCAGCCAACCTCACGGCGAACGCTTCGGATCCCTGCTGGCGCTGCCCACGCGTGCCATCTGCGGCCTCTCCCGCAAGTTCTGCCTCATGATGATCTACAGCAAGGAGCAAGGTGAAGGAGACCAGACCAGAAACTGCCTCATCATTCATAAAAACATCAAATTATTAACATGATACACAGTGACGTTCAAAAGTTTGGGGTCAGCAATATTTGTTTTTTGAAAAAGAATTATGTTATTCAGCAAGGATGCATTAAATTGAAGACATTTATAATGTTAGAGTTTTTTTTTAATCTTTCTATTCATTAAATAATCTTTTTAAAAAAAATGGATCATGGTTTCCACAAAACATGAAGCAACACAACTTTTTTTGTGTGTGTGATAAAAATGACTGCTGATTATTTCCAGAAATTAGCAAAAAAAAAAATTAATAATTTTTTAAATAATTAGTAATATTAATACTGATGATAATTATTAATTTAATAAATACCACATTTACCATATACATGACACAGAGGACTAACAAAATGCATGAATCTTGTTTAATTTGGTCTCTTACCAAATTCTGATACATTTTAACTTTTTTTTTTAAAAGTATGGACCTTTTTTTCAGACTTGGAAAGGGAGATATTGGGAGTCTTCACAAATCTGAAAAAAATCATATATGTTTACATCTCGTCATACACACATCATAAATGTTCCTTGAGCATCAAATCATCATATTAGAATGATTTGTGAAGGATCATGTGACACTGAAGACTGGAGTAATGATGATAAATTCAGCTTTGAGCACAGGAATAAATTACACTTTACTATATATTCACATAGAAAACAGCTGATTTACATTGTAATATTATGTCACATTTTTACTGTATTTTTGACCAAATAAATGCAGCCTTGGTGAGCAGGAGAGACTTCTTTCAAAAACATTAAAAAATCTTACAGACTCCAAACTTTTGAACGCTACTGTTTATGAATTTCAGATGCGTTCCATATGTATTGTGTGCATCTACATTTATACATTTATTAGCATATATATTTATACAAATCAAAGAGATGTAAAAAAAAAAAAAAAAAAAAAAAAAGGGAACCCAGACCTGCTTAAAGAGGAAAGCAGGCGGTTTATCAACCAACAGCCATAATCCGAAAATGTACAAATATTGAATGATTAATCTTTTCAAGAATGTGATTGTGTTTTGGTCCATGACCAGTTTCTGGTACTTTTATTGCATCTGCATTTGTGTCTTAACTAGGGGTGTAAATCGGACGGTTCATCACGATTCGATATGATATTGATTCTCATAGTCAGCGATACAATATTTTCCGATACCTCAAAAAGTTCTGCGATACGATTCGATTCAGGGGTATATCAATTAATATTTCGATATTATGATATTATGTGCCTATTTTATACAACCAGTTAATATGCTATTAATATTCTTTCATTGTGCGAAGGTATTATAATATGAAAGGCTCCAGTACAGAGCGGCACAAAGCACTTATGCACATCCCGTGTGCAGGATGATGTGCTTGAAGCAACACAGAGTCACAGCGCGCAGCTCCTATACAGCAGTTTATTCAGCATTTTCTTTTAACAGTTTTAAATTTCAGTGTGAAGAACGATTCAGCGCGCTCTATTCTCCTTATATGCAAAACCATAGACCTTTATCTACTGAAGCACAAAAATAAATAAAAGAAGACTCAATTCAGTGGCCTATTTGTGCGCTGTTTGAGATGAGTGCGCGCTGCTTTGAGCAAATGATCAACTTTCGTGAAGATTCAGCACTGACCGTTCCATCGACTGTCCCGAGCGTCTTTCACAAGCTCTGAAAGGTAATTTAAACGAGAATGCACGTATTGGCGATAATGCATAGACTGACATTGTGTGGAAATGTGGAGTGTTAAAACAAATGCCTCTTAAATATATAAATAGCCTACAGGTATCGATTTGTAACGCGTTGCATCGATGCATCGTATCGTTAGACTTTAGATCGATGTATCGATCTATACCGATGTATTATTACACCCCTAGTCTTAACACAGTTATCCACATAAATGAACACAGTTCTCATAGTATCAGACGAAATGAAAATGAAGTGAGTGTGCCATCATAGAAAATTACAACTGAAGTGTTTTCCCTCTCTGCTCTCAGGTGTAAGGAGCATGCACAGCACGGACATACAGTGGTCAGCCATCCTGAGCTGGGGTTACACCGACAACATGCTGCGTCTGAAGAGCAAACAGAGCGAGCCGCCCATCAACTTCATCCAGTGCTCACCGCTGCACCAGGTCAGAGTCGTAAACACCGCTGACATACATGGTTTCAGCTGGATCTCGTCTGTTATATATACAGCACCCTCTACTGAAAAATACTCTCATAAAACAAAATGCTTAATATTCAACAATATTATTGATCTGACGCTGCTGTATGAGAACTGAGCTGAGCTGGACAGTAACATCATTGTTTGCAGAACTGCTTTATAGATGAAATTAACTAATTTAATAATTGATGATGAACGGAACTGAATCAACACTGAACAGCCGAAATGCATCATTTTCCTGTTATCACTGTAAAGCTGCTCTGAAACAATCTGTGTTGTATAAAGTGCTATAGAAATAAAGACTTGACTTGACAAAACATTGCTCACAAAAACATGTACAGGTCAAAAGAACACAATAAGACATATTTTATATAATTGTTTTTAATTGTCATGGAAATAATGCCACAGTGCAAACGAAATCTTAATGGTTCTAAAAGTAGACTAATAGAAAAATATACACTACTGTTCAAAAGTTTAGGGTGAGTATGATTTTTGTATGAAGTCTCTTCAAAAATACAATAAAAAACTGTAATATTGTGAAATATTATTACGATTTAAAATAGGTGTTTTCTATTGTAATATGTGTTAAAATGTGATCTATTCCTTTGATCAAAGCTGGATTTTCAGTATCATTATCAAATCAAATCAAATCAAATCACTTTTATTTATATAGCGCTTTTTACAATGGCAATTGTTTCAAAGCAGCTTCACAGTGGTAACAGGAAAATAATGCAACGGAATTTGATTCGTGTATGATTATGAAATAGTGTATGATTATGATTCTGGCACATTACAGGTCAGAAGTCATATTAGATAAATAGATATTCGTAGGATTATTCGAAAGATTGGAGTCGTCATGCCGGGGACGGGTTTAATGAGGATGTCGTGTCGATGCGACATTTACAGGGGGGAGTTTAATTGACACGGTCTCTACAGACACTTCAGGGATGCGGTCGTCATGTCCAGGCTAAGGTCCACCATCTGGTCTGGATACGGCCCGGATGCAGTAAACCTCGGGATAAACAGAGAGACTAACATTAGCATAGATGCCATTCTTCTTAGGATGTAACGAGTACATCAGGTGTTATGGGAAGTGTTCCCGGTTCCGGCTGACCTAGTTAACGCAGCCTAAAACAATCATTTAACTGATTTGAATAATAGAAATTAAAAATGTTTTATGTGTATGCCATAGTAAAGAGATGTGTTTTTAGTCTAGATTTAAACTGACAGAGTGTGTCTGCTTCCCGAACAATGTTAGGAAGACTGTTCCAGAGTTTAGGTGCTAAATAGGAAAAGGATCGACCGCCTGCAGTTGATTTTGATATTCTAGGTATTATCAACTGGACAGAATTTTGAGACCGCAATAGACGTGATGGAGTATAATGTGTTAAGAGCTCGCTCAAGTACTGGGGAGCTAAACCATTTAGTGCATTGTAAGTAATCAGCAAGATTTTAAAATGTATATGATGTTTAATAGGGAGCCAATGCAGTGTTGCCAGAACCGGGCTAATATGGTCATACTTCCTGGTTCTAGTAAGAACTCGAGCTGCTGCGTTTTGAACCAGCTGCAGTTTATTTATTAAGCGAGCAGGGCAACCACCCAGTAGAGCATTACAATAATCTAGCCTTGAGGTCATGAACGCATGAACTAACTGTTGAGCATTTTGCACTGAAAGCATGTGCCGTAATTTAGATATATTTTTAAGATGGTAGAATGCAGTTTTACAGATGCTAGAAACGTGGCTTTCAAATGAGAGATTGGTATCAAAGAGCACACCCAGGTTCCTAACTGACGACGAGGACTTGACAGAGCAGCCATCGAGTGTTAGACAGTATTCTAGGTTACTACTTGTGGAGTTTTTTTTGTCCAATAATTAAAAATTCAGTTTTTTCTGAATTAAGTTGCAGGAAATTACTAGTCATCCAATTTTTTTATATCAGCTATGCATTCTGTTAATCTTGTGAATTGGTAAGTTTCGTCAGGGCGTGAAGAAATATAGAGCTGAGTATCGTCAGCATAACAATGAAAACTAACGCCATGCTTCCTAATAATATCTCCCAGTGGTAGCATGTACAGGGTGAAAAGCAACGGTCCTAGCACTGAGCCCTGCGGTACTCCATACTGAACTTGTGATCGGTGTGACATCTCTTCATTTACTTCTACAAACTGATAACGGTCAGATAAGTATGATTTAAACCATGCCAATGAAATTCCACTAATGCCAACATAATTTTCGAGTCTATTCAAAAGAATGTTGTGGTCGATAGTATCGAATGCAGTGCTAAGATCGAGTAACACTAACAGAGAGATACAACCACGATCGGATGATAAGAGTAAATCATTTGTAACTCTAATGAGAGCAGTCTCAGTACTATGATACAGTCTAAATCCTGACTGGAAATCCTCACAGATACCATTTCTTTCTAAAAAGGAGCATAATTGTGAGGACACTGCCTTTTCTAGTATTTTTGACAGAAAGGGTAGATTTGAGATTGGCCTGTAATTGACTAATTCTGTAGGATCAAGTTGCGTTTTTTTAATAAGTGGTTTAATAATAGCCAACTTAAAAGTTTTCGGTACATATCCTAATGACAAAGATGAATTAATGATATTAAGAAGAGGATCTATGACCTCTGGAAGCATCTCTCATTACTCCAGTCTTCTGTCAAGTCAGCTTTATTTCCTAGCGCTTTATACAACACAGATTGTTTCAAAGGAGCTTTACAGGGATAAACAGGAACATAATGATTCAGTGATGCAAAGAATTAAATTCTGCTGTAAAGCAGCTCTAAAAGGCAATCGTAAACAGTCATTATTCAGCTCAGTGTTGATTCAGTTCGGCTCAAGGAAAGTTCATCAGTTATGAAATGAGTTCAATTCATGGAAAAAACAGTGATGTCACTGCCAGCTCAGTTCAGTTCTCATCCAATAGTGTCAGTGCAGTCAGATCAATAATATTGGCGAATATTTAGCTTCCCTAACTAAGCAAGCGAGAGGCAACAGTGGCCAGGATCACAGTGTCACATGATCCTTCAGAAATCATTCTAATATGATGATTTGCTGCTTAAGAAACATTTATGATTAATATCAGTGTTGAAAACAGTTCATATTTTTGTGGAAACCATTTTATTTTTCAGGATTCTTTGATGAATAGTTAAAAAAAAAAACAGCATTTATTTGAAATTCAATAATTTAGTGTTGTCACGTTAATTTAACATGTTTAAAAACTCTCAACTCTCAACACAGCGGCCTTTTGTTGACTCTGATGTGCGAAGCGCTCGCCGCCCGACCAAACCAGCCTAGCTAAAGATAGATAAGGACAAGGAAGGAGTTTTAGGTGGAAAGTTTAGGTGGAAAGCCGGATTTAATGACCACAAAAGTAATTCTTCTTTGACATATCACCTCAAAGCAAAAAAAAAAAAAAACCCTAGCACAACTTCTTTTTTTCACATTTGCATATTTTTTGTATGGTGGACGTGGGTCACTTGAACATGTACCACAACTCTTGATCGTTTTGAAGCTCAAATTGCACTTTAACATTATTATTTCTGATTGTGCATTCGGTTTTTACTGGACATCTGTTGATAAAAGATGCTATTAAACAATATTCTATCATTTAAATTCTTTAATTCTACGTTAATTCTGTGATTTTACATTTAAATATCTGTTATTACAAGCTCCAGTCTTAAGAAGGGAAAGAAAAAAAAAAAAAAGATAAATTGTGCGATTGATTAGATGAGTTACTGTCACTTAATGCATCCTTGCTGAATAAAAGTATGAATTATCTTGCTGACCCCAAGCCTTTGAACGGTTGTGCAATTTCTTATTTTTGATTTTGATTTTGGGTGAAATATGAGCCAGGCATGGGTTTAGTGAGATTCAGCTATTTACGTTACCACATCATCAAATGTTCCCTGCTTAATGTGTTTCCTCTCTGTTCTCATCTCGGTCTCTCTGGTCTCTCCTCAGGTGACTAGCTGTGCCTGGGTGCCGGACAGTTGTCAGCTGTTTACAGGCAGCAAGTGTGGAGTCATAACCGCCTACAGCAACCGCTTCACCACCACCATGGTACGTAACCATGGCAACATGGCCCCCCCCTTCTCCCCCACCCACGCAGCCGCCCACGTCCATTATCACTCCCTGTAGAGCACCTACACACACACACACACACACTCAGTGTTTGTAGTGGCCTTGTTAGTCATCTCCCGGTTGCCCTAGAAACACATTTCCTGCGGCCCACAGGTGGGCTGAAGTCTGGGTGTCAGACGGCTCTTTCAAACGCTCTCATTGATAACGCAGGTGCTGTTCGGTTTCTCTTATTCGTTTAAACCAATCTTTCCCACATTTGAAGGAGTATTTCAGTTCAAACCGGTTTGACTTTATGATCTGCAAAAGCAGATATTCTGAAGAGTGCTCACGCTGCTCTTTTTCAAGACCAGGTATTGTCAAGGTCCATAAAAGTGATTTAAAAATCTGGGTGATTTAGTGAATATGAATTTCAGATTTGCTTCACATGTGCAGCTACATCTGTATATTTATTAGCAGATGTTTTTATTCAAATCAAACTACAGAGCCCCTAAAGGGACCTTAAAAAAAATCGTATATAAAATATTGCATGCTCACGTGTTACAATTTCCATTTTATCTATACTGTCTATAACATATTTCCTTTGGATGCGCATGAATTAATAAAGATCTATTTGCTCACAATTTGGCTTTCATTAGGGCAGTATATCTCTAATATTATGGCCTTTTGTCCACATTAACACATTTTCTGTGATGGCCATGAAACCGCGCTGTGAATTGGACTGATGACGCAATACGACTGTGTGCATTAGGCTGATAAAAAGTGCTCAAATTTGGATTTCATTAGAGCAGTTCGTCTAGTATGAGGATGAATCAAGCTACTTATTCGTTTGTCATTTATTGAAGCATGAGCCTCCCCTTTATATAATGCGACACTGTGTAAAGTCCTTTGTCTATGGCTCTGCTCGCAATAAGCGCTGTTAATATTGAATGAAGAAAATTAGCATTTCTCCGCCACCTGTAAGGATGTCCCTACAACGTTGTTTTGATCTTGTGAAATACAAAATTTTAGTACGTTTTACTGTTCGAATAATTTTTATATGGGACAATGTAAATATACTGCCCTAACAAAATTAGGGCAACATTTTTATGATTTTTTACTGTACCAATGTTTTTTCATGAACCATTAAATTTGGCGCATGAGCCCATTTTGTTGCGTGGTTTCTCAGCGCTACAGAGTTAAATTTGTTAAAGCGGACCAGAGCTCTTGAAACATGACACTCTGCTCTAGCGAAAGCCAAATTTTGAGCACTTTTTACTGTATCAGCCTTTTTTATGGACCCTTGAACTTGGCAAATAGGACAATGCACACAGCCATCAAATAGATCTTTATTAATTCATGTGCATCCATACTCTTATTTTCTTCATAGTAAAATGTCAATAGCTATGTTTCCTTTACCCTTCAAATTGTGCAAATTGAAAATACGCCCAATGGAAACGCGTCAAAAACTCCCATTTATTGGAAAAACATGTTTACGCTTGTATGAGGTGGTTTTTTACCCAATTAGAAAACCTGCTGTAACGCAAAACTGCAATGGAAACAGTTTTTTCACATTTACAGGTCACCTGGTGTACGTAAAAGTCACATGATCATTCTTTAAAGATGGCGTGGTATGTTTGGACAGAAGATGAGACCGAGTTCTTTATTAAACTCATAAAAGACAAAAGAATTACGTGAATACTGGATTCTAAACAACAAAGAAATGCCACAATTTATCAAGACCTCGAAGCAGATATGAGGGAGAATCGCATACTATAACCTCCCACAAACACCTCATACGTGGACGCTCACAAGTATAAGGGGTTATTAATGATTGGATAACACGCCTACGTCTCCTTCAATTAAAAATAATGGCTAGTGCGGTGGCTGCGATACATGTAAACCTCCTGATTTTTGGAATGATTTCTCATGAGAGAAAAAAAACAAGTTTTAGTCGCATAACATTAGTTAATCGAAACGCCATCATTTCACAATAGTTTTTTTATCGACATATCGCATAAGTTTCACGCAAATCTGTAATAGAAACCAGGCTAGTGACGCACAAAGGGAATATATTATAGACAGTAGGGCTGCCCCCTAATAGTCTTGGTTAAAGGCTTGGTCGACCAAAATTTTATTAGTCGTTTAGTCGCAGAAAAAAAAACTCCACAGGAAGTGGTGAAATCACGCAGGCTGTGACGGACAGATCGTTAACAGCAGGAAATCCAAACATTCGCCCATCATTCATCCACCATCATTCATTACTTGAAACATGTAAGTAGTAGCAACTTTACAAGTCCGCTCGCTCCAACGTTAGCCTAGATAAATGTGCGCTATTATTAGACGCATGTCTGTGTTTGTGTGGAGAGCTCGCTTTACTGCACGACATACAGGCGCCGGCGTTTGCATTTAACTTCAAACACTCCGTCATTTTGGGTCATACAGATAAGAGTAATGCACTAAAACTGTAAAAGGCCTACTTTTATTTCTGTAAACTCACAATAACAACAAAACGTGCTTTTGTAAAATATTGAAAACAGTCAGGATGCGCTTCATCTGCCGTCTCGGTCTCAGTGAACTTGACCGTCAAAAATGAACCGAAACTCGGCGTATACTTGCCTCACAGACATGAGAAATATATCTATAGAAAGATTGAAATGACTACTTTTAAATGAACCAATTCAAGTGGAAAACAAATATTGTCAGATTATGTAATCCTGAAATGTGCATATAGGCGCGTCCACTGCGGAGATGAGTCAGCATCGTCGACTTAATCTCTGCAGCCGAAAACACGATCAATAAATGAGTAAAATGTTTAGACAGTCTCCTCCTGTTTCATGACACACTCATAATCATTGCGTTTGCCGGTGCGCTGTGGCGAGCTTTATGCGTGCGCTTGAGCGCTGATTAGACTATGTATTATATATAGGCAATTAAAGGCTCATTATTATGATTTATGGCTTATTAATATAAACGCGCGATTAGTTGACTAATGGCTTAAATGAACGACTACTAGTTGACTAGAAATATCTTTAGTCGAGGGCAGCCCTAATAGACAGTATACATAAAATGGAAATTGTAATGCGTGCACGCAATAGTTTCTCGTGAAAAGCAGGCCAAGTTTATCAACCAACAGCCAGAATCTGAAAATGCACAAGTACTGAATGATTAATAAGCCCAACTATTATATTAGCTAATTACTTGACTGCATTTTCATCCATGACCAGTTTCTAGTGCTTTTATTGATTGTACTCTCACATACAGCCATGTGGTGGTTTGTTTACTCTGAACCATAAAACCAGATCAGAATCATGTGTTAAAGCGCTCTTTCAGCTCTCTTCTGTTTATTCAGGCCATTATCAGTGCTCTAATGAGGCCATTAGCCAAAGCCTCACCCTCGAGATGTGCAGTTACAGTCATGTGTCCCTTCAGCCCACAGAGATGGAGGTGGAGTCTCAGGTGCACCTGTACGGCCACACGGCGGAGGTCACGGGCCTGTTCGTCTGTAAGCCCTACAGCATCCTCATCAGTGTTAGTCGGGACGGCACCTGCATCCTGTGGGACCTCAACAGGTTTGTGCTGGACGAGATCACATTAGTCTTAACCACTCATATATTCAGGGTTCGTACGGTCATGAAAAATTTTGAAATGTCAATTCAACCCAGAAAGTTTTTGAAAAGTCATGGAGGTTTGTTTCACAGACATCTGTATAATACAATATTTGTTTAATTGATACTATTGGTTAAACAAATTTATACATTCAAATTTACCACAGCATATCTTAACTAAGGTTTCATGGCATGAATATTTGCCTCAAAAGTCATAGAAATGTGTTCAGGTCCAACCTGAACACAAAAAACAAGATGGTGTATGAACCCTGTATGTGACATTTACATTACATGTATGCATTTACTCTAAACGACGAGGAGCAAAAGCAATTTAGCCAATAATATTTGTAATAAGAGACGCTAATATACAATCGTAATATACAATGCCAGGTTTAGTAGACAACTCGATTAGGATGCAGATGCAGATGCAGAAAAGACATTAAAGTTGACTTAAATTAATCAAGAACTCCACACTTTTCCACATCAAACTCAACAGTATGAAATTAAATCCAGCAACAACAAAAAAAATTCATATTTTAGGAGCATTAAGACACATTTTTGCCCTCAAATTCTCATTAGTGCAATGTACAAAATGACAATTCTATATGAAAAATATATTTGAATGTATTTTGAAATATTGAAATTTAGACATTAGACATCAAACATAAGTACAATGTAAAAAAAATATATTTTTAGAAGATTATTGGACTACGTTTACAAGAATGTTTTTTTTTTTTTTTTAAATTGCACATATAATTCAATGTGCCTTTTGTAATTATTTGTCAAATTTACTAGCAATTTCTGAGTGAAAACACGCTATTACACATCTTCTGAAAGAGTACAGTATCTCCGGATCAACACAGGCGAAGAAGAAGCAGAAACAAGTGATAGAAGCACTGCTGACGCACATGTAAAATAACATGATCACCAACATTAAACATCATATAAATCAAAACTGCCTAATGTTAATGAAGTGTTGACCCAGGACGAGCTACAGGACTGTGAAGCTGTGGGGTGTTGATGGACTCAATCGAGTCCGTCTGTGTTTTCATCATCGCTCTGAATCACATGCGAAGACAAAAACATAATTTTTTTTGTTTTTTTTAATGTTGATTTTTTTTTATGAAACGTGCCCACATTCAAATGTTGATTTAAAAAAAAAGAATGCATGAAGTAGGGCCCTATGAAATCTGTTTTATTTTTTTTCCAAATTCCAAATTTTAATTTTTTTGTTTTTGTTATTTTTCATTTTAATTTTTTGGGGATTCCATTTTAATGGTTAAATTAAATTTTAGTAATCAAAAGGCATGTCTAATTAATTATTGAAATGGGAAAACTTATACGGTTTAATAACAATTTATTAAATGTTTAACAAAAATTACATTTATGGCCCTGAAATCAGTTTTATTTTTTCCCAAATTCCATTTTATTTTTCCATTTTTAATTTTTCTGGATTCCATTTTTTTTTTTTTTTTTTTTTTTTTTCATTTTAATGGTTAAATTAACTTTTAGTAATCAAAAAGCATGTCTAATTAATTGAAATCAGGAAACTTATACAATTTAACAATTGTTTGTTAAACAAGTTTACACAAAAATTATGTTTAGGGCCATATAGAATTTTTTTTTTTCTCAAATTCCGTTTTATTTTTACCAAATTCTGTGTTTTCTGTATTAAGAATTCTGGGCTATTCTGAATTATGGATTTTAATGGTTAAATAAAATTTTAATAATCAAAAAGCATGTCTAATTAATTGATTTCATAAAACAATTTATTATTATAATTTTTTTTGTTTTTTAAATTCACTTCTATTTTTTTTTTTTCTTCCAGAAATTTTGTGTTGTGTATTTAAACTTTTCTGGCAATCAAATGAAGGCATAATAATTTAATTTATCTTTTAATCATATGAAATTAAATTTCATAATTGTCAAGCAAAGTGCTGTACAACAGAGCTTTAAAACATAGAAGAAAAATTGTGATTATTCCTTAAAAATAGTTTTAATAATATTATAATTATTATATTGTTAGTATTATTATTACTACATTGAGACAGCTAAATTCTACTGCACAACACTAATATATTTCTGTCACAATTTCTTCAAGTTAAACTGAACTTTTATTTTGACGGGTTGCCGTGAAGATCTTTTGAGTTTCTGTGTGTTTATGATATGATGATAGTTTCTCTCAAATGAAACGGTAAAATGCTGATGAAGTGACTCTGGAGATGAAGTTCATGCGTTCATGTCCTCATACAGTGAGGCGGCAGAGGCTGAAAACACTTTTATTCCAGTAATGAGAATCTAAAGTGTGTTTGTTTGTGGTTTCGTGTGTTAGGTTGTGTTACGTACAGAGTCTCACAGGTCACAAGAGTCCAGTGAACGCAGTGTCAGCCAGCGAGACGACGGGAGACATCGCCACCATCTGTGATTCAGGTGAGTCATTTCCTGTTACAGTATAAATGACAGTCAGTTGTTTGCTATAAGCCTGTTACAGTGTAAACCAGCTGCTAAAAACAAATATTATTTTGTATATAATGATGTTCTGCAGAATGATCATGTTCTCTCTGTTTGTGTGTAGTGGGTGGAGGAAGCGATTTGAGGCTGTGGACGATTAATGGAGATTTGATCGGTCATGTTCATTGTCGAGAGATCATCTGCTCGGTGGCGTTCTCCAATCAGCCGGAGGGAGTGTCGGTCAACGTGATCGCTGGCGGTCTGGAGAACGGTGTGGTCAGGTAAAATACTGACTAAACCCCACAAACTCTCACTGTTTTAACTAGTTTGAGGTGTTTAGCTACTATGCTGTAAATTAAAGCAACTTTGGAAACACGGTTGACTAGTTGAATTTGATGAAGCATAAGAAGTGCACAAATGCACAAGTATTTATGGAAAAATCGAAAGGTCTTCCTGCCATGCTAAAGTCCAAGTGATGGACTTCCTGTGTGCATTATTATATTGCACAGCCATATTGAATGAGTTCCATAAAAACAACAGAATGCATCTCTTATCAATGCTTTCCTCTTCTCTGTCATCATATTTCATTCTCTTCTTCTTCTTTCTGTCTCGTCCACGCTCTCGCTCAGGTTGTGGAGCACATGGGACCTGAAGCCAGTCAGAGAGATCACCTTCCCAAAATCCAACAGGCCTATCATAAGGTACACACTTGTACCTCATATGTGACCCTGGACCACAAAACCAGTCATAATTTTTTTGAAATTGAGATTTATACATCATCTGAAAGATGAATAAATAAGCTTTCTTTTCTTTTTTTTGAAAATCTGGAATCTGAGGGTGCAAAAAAATCTAAATATTGAGAAAATAGCCTTTAAAGATGTCTAAATGAAGTCCTTAGCAACGCATATTACTAATAATAATACATTTTTGATATATTTATGGTAGGACATTTTACAAAGTATCTTCATGGAACATGATCTTTACTTTATATCCTAATGATTTTTGGCATAAAAGAAAAATTGATAATTTTGACCCAATGTACAATGTATTGTTGGCTATTGCCACAAATATACCCGTGAGACGCATGACTGGTTTTGTGCTCCGGGGTCACACATGACGTCACACAGATTTGTTCTTGTATCTTGCTTAGAAAAGTTATGCACATCTATACACTACCAGAAGTAAATCAAAAGTTTGTAAAGAAGTCTCTCCCGCTCACCAGGGCTGCATTTATATGATCAAAAATACAGTAAAAATTGTGAAATATTATTATAATTTAAATTAACTGTTTTCTATGTGAATATATAGTAAAGTGTAATTTATTCCTGTGATCAAAGCTGAATTTATCATCATTACTCCAGTCTTCAGTAGCTGCGTTTACATGGATACTTCTTGCTTCAATCTGAATATGAATTCATTCCGATTGATGAATCCGAACGTAGTGTTTACATGGACGCTAAATAAATTGATCGGGTTGATATTTCACAAGCTTCTGAACGGATTTAATCTTTTGACATGCGCACACTGCACGAATATACAGAGTTTCCTGCTGTTGTTGCATACTAACCACCCTAACAGTAAAAACGCCCATTCCAGCGCCCAAAAGCAGTCGACTGTGGACGAGAGTCCGAAACAAGGACTGGTGGGACGTTGTCCTGCTCCACTTGACTGACGACGAGTGGAAAGAGAATTTCAGAATGACAGGACACTCATTTATGACACTTTATTCAACAGGAAGAACAGTTTCTGAGCATCATACGCCATTACGCTATTTCTACGTCACTGCACATGCGCAGTCCTTTCAGTTTGTTTTTTTTAAATCCGTTTCAATTCAAAAGTGTTTACATGTCCTCTCGATCGGATTAGAAAAGGAATAAATCACCCCTTACAATCCCAATGAAATTTTAATCAGATCTGGACAATTCATTCCGATTGACGTGGTTACACGTGACTTTTTTGTTCCGATTGTGCTACTAGTCCGGTTAATATCGGATTATTAGGGTCCATGTAAACGCAGTTAATGTCACATGATCCTTCACAAATCACTCTAATATGATGATTTGCTGCTCAAGAAACATTTATGATTATTATCAGCGTTGAAAACAGTTCATATGTTTGTGGAAACATATTTTCAGGATTCTTTGATGAATAGAAAGTTCAAAAGAACAGCATTTATTTGAAACAGAATCTTTTGTAACATTTTTGTAACATCTTTACTGTCACTTTTGATCAATTTAATGCATCCTTGATGAATAAAAGTATTATATTTAAATCTTACTTAACGCAAACCTTTGAATGGTAGTGCAAATATGAAGCAGCACAACTGTTTTCAACACTGATAATAATCATAAATGTTTCTTGATCATAAATCATCATATTAGAATGATTTCTGAAGGATCATGTGACACTGAAGACTGGAGTAATGATACTGAAAACTCACAGGAATAAATTACACTTTACTATACATTCACATAGAAAACAGCTGTTATACACTAAAATAATATTTCACAAATTTGTACTGTATTTTTGATCAAATAAATGCAGCCTTGGTGAGCAGACTGGTAGTCTATGTCCAAATGTTTAAGTGATCATGTGATGTTAATGATCTTTCCTTCTTTATTCTCTTTCAGTCTCACATTCTCGTGTGACGGACACCACCTTTACACGGCCAACAGCGAGGGCACGGTGATCGCGTGGTGCCGGCGAGACCAGCAGCGCATGAAGCTGCCCATGTTTTACTCTTTCCTCAGCAGCTACGCTGCAGGCTGACCCCCGAGCCGCCACGGCCTCGTCACCTGCACAGATCGGACCCTGCTGACCCAGGAAGAGGAGGAGCCAGCATGCACAAAGCCCCGCCCATGACCATCACAGTATCCGCTGATACGTCATGGGAATGCACGGCACTTTATGCTGTGCTATAAGCTACTGTATCATAAAGAGCGGATGCGGCGTGTTTGTTTCCACATACGCGCCGGGGGTCGTGAGGCAGAGCGAGCGCAGGCCGGGTCATTTCTTTGCGTTATCCTCGTTTGTTTTGTGTTTCGTTTGACTGATGATTCATGTCGTAGTATTTGATGTTTGATTTTGAAAGCTGCTACAGTCTGGTCCGCCCAGACTAAACGTTTGAAGGCCTGTTTCTCTTTTCCTTCGTTAAGTCCCTCGTCTCGCCCACCCGCCGCTATCCTGAGAATACAAACTGAAGCCAAACCAGACTGAAATAATCCAAACACTAGCGTCTGCATTGCAGGATGTTTTCCGGCATGCTCGCGTGTCAAACTCCTGCATGAGTGACGTGCCGTGGCAGAATGAATGTGTGCACGCAATGCCTTGTTAAAAACTTTACATTGAAATATTTATTCTCAAACAAGGATGAAAGCCACATCTAAACGTCTGTTTCTTCTTCTTCATTATAATATGCACTTCAGTGAGTGTCGAAGGTGCCCTGCTAATATTTATTCTGTTTTTATTCCACCGACTCAACCCAAACGGTTGCCAGTTAATAAGCGCATCAGATTCATATTAATGCATTAAAAACATGCTTTTCTTCTCTATACTGTTCAGTTGTGTAATAAAATCTGTTTTGCATGTTGTGAGCACTCATGCATTATCTCACATCGGAGATTGAAAGCTTACCTTTCGGACCCTCCTGACTAATTCAAAACACCCTGATTACTGTACAAATGCAAAGCTATATCACTGAAAAAGGACAAGTTCTCGTCCATACATTCATAATCTCACAGGAATCCGATGCTCCTGAAGTCTTAAGTGTCAGTCAGCCTTAAAAGTGGAGGAAAAGTAACTGAGTTCAAGTAAATGAGCGTTTGTGTGTGTGTTATTTTTCTTCCTTTTTCTCCTGAAACATTGTGTGTTTGCTGTTAATGCGAGTCTTACATTGCAACTCATTTAACTGGCGTGTCTTACATGTTAGTGTTTACCAGAAAGGGAATGCTTTCTCCTTTTTGTTTTGCATTATTTTCAGAAATATCAAACACATGCGTCACTCCAACCTCGCAGATTTTGAATGAAGAACGCCAGCACTTCAGTGAAAGGTGGTTAGGGAGAATCGTCCTTTACGTTAAGTGTTTGAATGTTCATGTATTGAATCCTTTCCCATGCTTGCATTACATACATATATCTCTTAATTATTGTGCACAGTATTGTCATGTTTGCAGTTCCCTCAGAAAGAGATTGGTGTTACTGTCACGAAAGCGAGACGTGTCAATCTGTCACGAACAGGTTTATTGTTATCAGTCGAATGTTGAATTAACAGTGGTTTGTCATTTAAGGTTGATATGTTCACCAAGGCCTGGCTGGGACATTTCTAATTTTTTTGTATTTATGAAATATGTAATAAAATGTCACCTATATATAATATATATATATAAATATTCAAGAAATTTTGATTATGTTTGTTGCACTTGTTTCTGATGTACAATGTCACAAATAAAGGTTTTGCAGCAATGCCATAAAACCATTTTTGGTTCCCAAAAGAACCAGTTTTAGTGTAAAGAACGTTTTAATAATCAAAAGAACCTTTTGCGCAATTGAAAAGTTCCATGGATGTTGAAGGTTCTTCAATATTCTATATTGCTCAGTTCTATTCTGTTCCATTATATGGGTAGTTGACAAATAAGCAGTAAAAAAATGCTTCTTTTTTTGTAAAACACCACTTTTGAAGAAAAAATGCATATTGTTATGTAGTGTGAAGTCTGTTTGAGAAAATATAAGGGTCACTAACTGTCAATTCTTTCACTTTTTTTTTTTTTTTTTTTTTTTTTTTTTTTAATTTTTACTGAAATGTCCAGTGGTGTGACAGAAAGAGTTAAGAATACAGGGGCGTCGCACACAAAGGACAACAGAACCTAACACTTTTATAGTGGTTCCAAAAAAGTGAAATGTATTTGAACAGTTCTGAGATCTTACCATGTGCACGTCATGGTCTTCAGGAACATGACCCTGAATGGGGTCCTTCAACTAATTAAAGTTGTCAGTGGAATTGCCCGATTTAAAATCAGGATCTGGTTTTTCAGTGACAAAATGCATCAAGTTCCTACGCTTTTAGAAATATATGGATGAAAAAAATTGTCATTTACTAAAATAGACACTTGTAAAATTATGGTTTTTATTAACATTTGTATGCTTTTCTTTTTAATTTATAAAAGTTGTAATTTATTAAACTATGCTTGAGACAGTCACACCTGGGACCCAGAAAAAAATTGAATTTAGTATTTGTTCATGTCATTACATTTGTTTAGAGCATAAGAAACAAATGGGAAAGAAAAAAAAAAAAAACATTTTGAAAAATTATATTTTATTCATATGTTATGCTATGTCCTCGTAAGTGGACACCAGAAAAAATAAAAAAAATTTTTTAACCAAACTTGTTTAAAGATGATTCTCAACTACGTTATGAAAGATATAACAGAATGAATTAATATACCATTTTACTTTATGCAATATGTGGGTAAAATGGACTACATGGGTTTTCCCATTCAATACAATATATCTATACACTGCATCTAATGTGTTCTTAGAGCATGTAATGAAAAAAGAAGTGTAATAATGGGAGTAATAATTGGCAACATTTTCATAATAATATCTAATATTTCATAGGAACATTGATATGTAATTTCTTTCCCTTTTCACTTGTCGTGTCTCCCAGAATGGCTGATAAACATGATTTAAGTCCCGGTGTCCTCTACAGTGGACATGTATGAAATCAATGCCCTGTTTCAGAACAGAAAACCCCATAACATTTTCCTGAGATGTTTATAACAAACAATTTGAAAATTAATCCGATTTAAATTATAATTACAAAATATTATCATATTTCCATAAGAGTGCTAAATTTGATCATTCAGTCATATTTAAAGACCAATGAGAAGTTGTTGTCTTGATGAAACCTCAAAACAAATGGTATCTCTGAAAAGCCCTGAATGTGCTCTTTACAGGACATCCAGACTTAAAACTGTGACGTGTCAGAGAAATTCACTGAAATATAAGGTCCACTACAGTGGACAAAAGTCTATTCCTGGGTCCCAGGAGGATAGGACAATTTTGAGATTTGGCTCAAAAATTTAAAAAAAATTCTAAAAAAGCAGTTTTTATATCAACAGGTCCATGTGAGACGAAGAAATGTTTACCCATTTACTGCATTTTAAATGATGACAATACTAATTATATTCATTTTTATCTAGTGTGACAGTGAAAATGCCATGTCAACAACCCACATGCTAGTTCTAGTGTTAGTTCTATTGTGTTCTATTCTTCAAATTAAGCGAGTTCTACATGCATGTTTTTTTTTGTTTTTTTTTATACAGAACTTGTAAACAACAGTACAGAAACTGGCACCAAATACAGAGGCTCCAAAGATAAAGAAAACAAAACAACAACAAAGACATTCACAAGAAGCCAAATACAGATTCATTCTTTAGAATGGAATTCCAATAAAATGTCCCTGTTGGAATAACTTTCTTTTTTTCATGAAAGACCCGTCTAATATCCTTGTTAGTGCATATTTATCAAATACATTTTTACCATTTATAAGGAAATTACAGTCTTGATTATCTACTTTATAATAGGACAGATGGCTGCTCATCAAATTAACAAGTCCAGAAGGGATAGCTTTGAGTACTGTAAAAAAAAAATCTTTATATTTTACAGAAAAATTGAACTTAGTCATAAAAGAATCATAAGAATAAATTGTGTGTGTTGAATCCAACAGATCACTCAAGTAATTTAAACCATAATCCAACCATTTCTCCAAAAAAATACTCTTGCCTTTAATTGGAATCAATTCGTTATTCCAAATTTTCATTCTATGGGGAGAAAAGGTATGTACAAAGCACAGTTTCCAAGCCAAGAGTGCTCGCCCATGAAATTTAGATAATTTTATGGGCATGCGTGTCTTTGTTTTAGAGATCTTCAACATCTGCGTTACGTCACAGTGCGAGGCGCTTACGTCATCTCGCCGACTGGGAGACCCGGTGATGTCACATTAAGCAGGGAAACCTCACGACGTGCCTCGGATGCGCCCTGCAGAATGAGCCCTGGTGATCCTCCGGCGATACCAAACATCACCTGATAACACCTAATACCGGAGGACGCGCGCGGACCGAACCGGATTCTTAAAGGCGCAGTGACACCTGCATCCTCCCCGCGCGCACGATTGTGCGTCACCATCGAGGTTCCCCTCACATCTCATGAACCAACACCGAGTCAACCGCCCAGAGCAGAAACCGGGGAAATACTCGACGTTCGACGGCGTTTTTGGCGGATGCGCGCGAGCGGACGGTGACCGTGTGTGAGGTGTTGCGGGTTTTTCCTCGTCGCGTTCGGGTGGAGTCGAGCCACACACTGAAGTCTGACCGCTGACACACTCCAGGTGGGTGTTAACACGCGTTCCCGCGCTTCGCCAGGTATTTGTGCTCGTTGAGCAGAATTCTATGTTCTATTGCGTCATTTTTGGAACGTTCGAGCGCAACATTTGTAACAATTCCAGCGTTCTGGCGTGAGCGCGCGGCTCCGCTTATTATCTCATGGTCAGTACGAGCGAATATTACGCGCTCGTGCTGTAGATTTGGGATGAGGGATGATGGAGGGATGGATCCCGCAGGTTTATTGGGAATGCTGCTGGAATGACCAGACGCGCGTGAGAGCGAAAGATGGACGCGCGCGAGTCTCTTGGGCGTTTGGTTCCATCGGCTGGAATTCCGCCTTTAAATCGCCATGCGAGGATCGTGAAGATTCAGATGTTCAGTGATGAGCTTCACGAGCTCTGATAATTCACCGAATGGCCTTGAATGAATGAATGGATGGATGGATGAATGAATGAATGGATGGATGCATGGAGGAATAATAATCACGACCCTCGTGTGTTTTTGCTGATTCTAGATTTTGTCGCCTGCAAATAACGAGCATTACATGAAAGCAGCTTGTTTATTTCTATATGCATCACTGCATTGAGATGAGATCAACCCAAATGTTCCAGTGCAATGCATGTGTTTGGCCTTTATTCAGCTCTGGGGTGGCGTTATGAATGTGTGTACATGATCATGATGCACTGAGGGTTAAACAGAAGCTCATGTTTTGCTGAGATTCACTTGTGTAATGATTTGTGTGTGAAAATAACACAGAATAACTTCAAAATGAAGCTCTATGATTCTTAGCTGCTCCTCTGACCTGTTTTGACAGGTGTTACTGGAGCTGTTACATCACAGCGCTGGCATAGACTTGAGAAATGTGATTGTTTAACCCATGCAGAAACACTGCACAGAATGGGAAGCCTGGAAATATCAGAGAATTGTAAAATGATGGTGATTTATAGTGTGTGTGTGTGTGTGTATATATGTGTGTATATATGTGTGTGTGTGTATATTTCATATTCTACTGTCTATTCTATTTTACTGTCAGTGAGCTTTTTTATTTGATCAAAAATACAGTAAAAATTCTGAAATATTATTACAATTTAAAATAAGTGTTTTCTATGTGAATATATATACTAAAATATAATTTATTTCTGTGATCAAAGCTGAATTTATCATCATTACTCCAGTCTTCAGTGTATCATGATCCTTCAGAAATCATTTTAATATGATGATTTGATGCTCCAGAAACATTTATGATTATTATTAATGTAACAGTTATTAGTAATGTAATTAGTAATGAAAACAGTTGTGCTGCTTCATATTTTTGTGGAAACAGGGATTATTATTATTTTTTTTTTGCATTCCATCCAAACTTGTCACACAGTCGCATGGAGAGTCTTACAGTAAAGTATTGTGATGGTACCATGATAAAGTGCTGCTATCAGATGATAGTTCTTTTTAATTTACATTTACAGCAAAGTCACCATGAAATCAAAAATTGACAGTTCATGTTTTTTTTTTTTTATATAGAATATTGCAGATTATTATAAATGCATCATTATTGTTTTAAATTCATGTGTCTCATAATCTGTAATCAGAATATCTTCCCCTTCCTCTTGCAGCGACATCTCTTCTCTGATGACGAGGGCGGGGCAACCTGTCACTCACATGAGATCAGCCAATAGCAAACCACAACCATCTAATCAATTCCCCACAGACAAAATCAAGCCCCGCCCTACATTTATTCTTGTTCCAGAGGCCGGTTGCATAAACTAAGACTAGTTTTACTAGTTAGTCATCAGATTTTTTCATAACTGTTTTAAGTCTTGACAAGACTTGACTAACCGCTAGTTGGTCATACTAGTACTTTGTGGCTTTGTTTATGCAACTGGACGTTTCACTCGTCACAGTCCTACTTTTCCATTCATGCAAGATCCCGTATTCTCGTTCTGTTGATAATGGCGTCTTCGTTCCTCACGCTGTCATGTGCTCTGTGTGCAGGACTCAATCATGAAGGACGGAATGGCCAATAACAGCACCGCCAGCATCTCTCAGGCCCGGAAAGCCGTGGAGCAGCTGAAGATGGAGGCCTGCATGGACAGGATAAAGGTCTGTGCGCATTTGCCTTTATTTTAAAATAAACTGACTTCAGCTCAGTGCATCTGAATGGTATTACTGTGAATGATTGAAAGACTTGCTTTGTAAGATGGAACCAGGAAAAACTGAGGGAAAAAGTGCAACTAAAGAATCTTTTATAGAGTTGTCATGTTGTACAGAACTCTTTGGGTTTTTCATAAGCTGAATATTATCGAATGTTTGATTAATTTGTGTCATGAAGCTGACAAATGCATTTAAAAAAAGAAAATACAATTGAAAATACATCAGATTAAGGAAGTAAAATCTCTCAAAATATTTATGCATCATTTTTTAGAATTATGTATTTGACTTGCATATCAAATTTCCATGCATTTGGATGACACAGTTTTAACATAAACTAACTAATAAACTTAATGTGATGCATCTTTTTTAGTTGTACAGAAATGAAACGGGAATGATTTCTGCACTTAAAAAACTTTGCATCTATTTGATTTTATTTAAAAATCATATTTTCAGCGTGCATCTATTTCTAATCGATTAGAATCAGCGTAACTGTTCATTGTGAAAATAATTGCATTGTTAAAATATGTGGATCAAGCAATATTCAATTAGTTAAAATGTAGTTAATCTGATTTATGGATGATAAATATATAAACTTGGTTATTGTGTATTTAAAGCACATTCAATTTATAAGTAACATTACAGATATCTGACCTGTTTAATGTCTGTACGACTGACAAATATGCATCACATTTATTAGTTTGTTTATGTTAAAACTGTTTAATCCAAATGCATGGAAATTTGATATGCAAGTCAAATACTTACATCTTAAATTTAGGTCTAAATATTTTTTGAGTGCACTTCATGCTTCATGCATTTGGCCAGAAAGAGTGATTGTTTCCAATCAGATAGTCCCGCCCCCAGACTCCTGTGATTGGTCGAGTCAGAAGTTGACATGTCAGACAAACAGATCAATGTTTGAAAGCATCACAGAGTCACACCACAAGCTATTTTAACCCATCTGTGTCTCTTCATTAACCCTCTAGAGGAGTCGTATTAATAGTGCAGATTTGTACTGTAAATCAATGGCCTGCTTGCTTATAAATCATATTTGATATGTCCTGATGTGTGACGTGTGGTGACAGCAGCATCTGGAGATGTTTGTCAAACGGCCTGCAGTGAAATCTCTTCGTTATCTGCACTAATGTGCCCAGAAGACACATGATAGCCGTTTTAAGGAAGCTTAATGTGGCTATTAGCTGTAGTTACGTGGTGGTTTGGCGGAGGATCTCGCCTGTAAACCCGAGGGATGGGGAAATGGGTAGAGCAGACACAGAGCGAGTGTTTAGAGGAGCGCGGGCTCAGCTGTGGCCTTTTAGTGGAGAAGAAAGATGGATCGGACAATTCTGCAGAGGTTTCTCATCTGCCGCCGCACGCAGTCTGCTTCAGCTTCACATCCTGCAGATGTTTCCTGAGTGACATCAGAGACGACCTCTGTCTCTTTTCTGCTTTTTAACCACTGGGATATATTTTGGGAAGCAATTTCTAGAATAGACAGATTCTTTATTGAATCAACACAAAAAGAATCTTTATTGCTGCGCTTAATATTTAAGACAACGACATTTACAACCAGTATTTACTTCTGATGTATTTCATATCATACCGTTTCATTATATAATTTTTATTTTATATGGATGGATGGATGGAACGAGACAGCGGTGGGTGATGGATGGATGGATGGATGGATGGATGGATGGATGGATGGATGGATGGATGGATGGATGGATGGATGGATGGATGGATTGATGATGATGGATGGAACGAGACAGCGGTGGATGGATGGATGGATGGATGGATAGATCGAATCCAAGCACAACTACGCAAAACGTCAATTTTCTTAGACTGGACATTATTATATATATATATATATATATATATATATATACACTGATCAGGCATAACATTATGACCACTGACAGGTGAAGTGAATAACACTGATTATCTCTTCATCACGGCACCTGTTAGTGGGTGGGATATATTAGGCAGCAAGTGAACATTTTGTCCTCAAAGTTGATGTGTTAGAAGCAGGAAAAATGGGCAAGTGTAAGGATTTGAGCGAGTTTGACAAGGGCCAAATTGTGATGGCTAGACGACTGGGTCAGAGCATCTCCAAAACTGCAGCTCTTGTGGGGTGTTCCCGGTCTGCAGTGGTCAGTATCTATCAAAAGTGCTCCAAGGAAGGAAGAGTGGAGAACCGGCGACAGGGTCATGGGCGGCCAAGGCTCATTGATGCACGTGGGGAGCGAAGGCTGGCCCGTGTGGTCCGATCAAACAGACGAGCTACTGTAGCTCAAATTGCTCAAGAAGTTAATGCTGGTTCTGATAGAAAGGTGTCAGAATACACAGTGTATCGCAGTTTGTTGTGTATGGGGCGGCATAGCCGCAGACCAGTCAGGGTGCCCATGCTGACCCCTGTCCACCGCCGAAAGCACCAACAGTGGGCACGTGAGCATCAGAACTGGACCAGGGAGCAATGGAAGAAGGTGGCCTGGTCTGATGAATCACGTTTTCTTTTACATCACGTGGATGGCCGGGTGCGTGTGCGTGGCTTACCTGGGGAACACATGGCACCAGGATGCACTATGGGAAGAAGGCAAGCCGGCGGAGGCAGTGTGATGCTTTGGGCAATGTTCTGCTGGGAAACCTTGGGTCCTGCCATCCATGTGGATGTTACTTTGACACGTACCACCTACCTAAGCATTGTTGCAGACCATGTACATCCTTTCATGGAAACGGTATTCCCTGGTGGCTGTGGCTCTTTCAGCAGGATAATGCTCCCTGCCACAAAGCAAAAATGGTTCAGGAATGGTTTGAGGAGCACAACAATGAGTTTGAGGTGTTGACTTGGCCTCCAAATTCCCCAGATCTCAATCCAATCGAGCATCTGTGGGATGGGCTGAACTAACAAGTCCGATCCATGGAGGCCCCACCTCACAACTTACAGGACTTAAAGGATCTGCTGCTAACATCTTGGTGCCAGATACCACAGCACACCTTCAGGGGTCTAGTGGAGTCCATGCCTCGACGGGCCAGGGCTGTTTTGGCAGCAAAAGGGAGACCATCACAATATTAGGAAGGTGCTCTTGTTATGCCTGATCGGTGTATAGTATATACAGTGTGTATATACAGTGGGGAGAACAAGTATTTGATACACTGCCGATTTTGCAGGTTTGCCCACTTACAAAGCATGTAGAAGTCTGTAATTTTTATCATAGGTACTCTTCAACTGTGAGAGACAGAATCTAAAACAAAAATCCAGAAAATCACATTGTATGATTTTTAAGTAATTAATTTGCATTTTATTGCATGACATAAGTATTTGATACATCAGAAAAGCAGAACTTAATATTTGGTACAGAAACATTTGTTTGCAATTACAGAGATCATACGTTTCCTGTAGTTCTTGACCAGGTTTGCACACGCTGCAGCAGGGATTTTGGCCCACTCCTCCATACAGACCTTCTCCAGATCCTTCAGGTTTCGGGGCTGTCGCTGGGCAATACGGACTTTCAGCTCCCTCCAAAGATTTTCTATTGGGTTCAGGTCTGGAGACTGGCTAGGCCACTCCAGGACCTTGAGATGCTTCTTACGGAGCCACTCCTTAGTTGCCCTGGCTGTGTGTTTCGGGTCGTTGTCATGCTGGAAGACCCAGCCACGACCCATCTTCAATGCTCTTACTGAGGGAAGGAGGTTGTTGGCCAAGATCTCGCGATACATGGCCCCATCCATCCTCCCCTCAATACGGTGCAGTCGTCCTGTCCCCTTTGCAGAAAAGCATCCCCAAAGAATGATGTTTCCACCTCCATGCTTCATGGTTGGGATGGTGTTCTTGGGGTTGTACTCATCCTTCTTCTTCCTCCAAACACGGCGAGTGGAGTTTAGACCAAAAAGCTCTATTTTTGTCTCATCAGACCACATGACCTTCTCCCATTCCTCCTCTGGATCATCCAGATGGTCATTGGCAAACTTCAGACGGGCCTGGGCATGCACTGGCTTGAGCAGGGGGACCTTGCGTGTGCTGCAGGATTTTAATCCATGACGGCGTAGTGTGTTACTAATGGTTTTCTTTGAGACTGTGGTCCCAGCTCTCTTCAGGTCATTGACCAGGTCCTGCCGTGTAGTTCTGGGCTGATCCCTCACCTTCCACATGATCATTGACGCCCCACGAGGTGAGATCTTGCATGGTGCCCCAGACCGAGGGAGATTGACCGTCATCTTGAACTTCTTCCATTTTCTAATAATTGCGCCAACAGTTGTTGCCTTCTCACCAAGCTGCTTGCCTATTGTCCTGTAGCCCATCCCAGCCTTGTGCAGGTCTACAATTTTATCCCTGATGTCCTTACACAGCTCTCTGGTCTTGGCCATTGTGGAGAGGTTGGAGTCTGTTTGATTGAGTGTGTGGACAGGTGTCTTTTATACAGGTAACGAGTTCAAACAGGTGCAGTTAATACAGGTAATGAGTGGAGAACAGGAGGGCTTCTTAAAGAAAAACTAACAGGTCTGTGAGAGCCGGAATTCTTACTGGTTGGTAGGTGATCAAATACTTATGTCATGCAATAAAATGCAAATTAATTATTTAAAAATCATACAATGTGATTTTCTGGATTTTTGTTTTAGATTCCGTCTCTCACAGTTGAAGAGTACCTATGATAAAAATTACAGACTTCTACATGCTTTGTAAGTAGGAAAACCTGGAAAAACGGCAGTGTATCAAATACTTGTTCTCCCCACTGTATATATATAATTTTTAGAATAACCTGCACTGATGAATCATTCGTAATAAGACCAGACACGTGAATTAAGAAAGTAAATAGTCGTGAGTCGTAAGACAGTCGTGATTGTGTGTGTGAATCATCTTATTCTTTCTGTCCTCTTTCTCATGTCATAAACCAACATACAGATTCCCATAGTAATCAATAGAAAGCTTCTTATCATCTGACTCCTGCAAGGCGTCTCATGCGCTCGTGTCTCACGGCGTCCCGTTCGTGTCTCACTCATCAACACAAAGGTCATTTAATGGCAAAAACTCATCGGATTCGCTGTGTTTCGTCAGAGAGGAGCGTCACGGCTTCATTACCGGCCATGATGTTGAGTTGTGTGGGAAAAAAAGTAGTTTGATTTAAATATATCAGCCATAGGACTAGTGTAGTAATGATGATAAAAATTCAGCTTTGATCACAGGAATAAATTACATTTTAAAATATAGTACAATAGAAAACAGTTCTTTTAAATTGTTTCACAGTATTACTGTTTTTACTGTGTTGTTGATTAAATAAATGCAGAAGGACGAGAGCGAGCGGTGGCCGGTTTGATTGGAGGTTCGTGGCTTTAATTAATTCCTCAATCACACAGTGGAATGTGATCTGTGTTAATTAGTGTGGCTCTTCATCAGCGGCTCATGTGCTGTAATTACAGACTCAACAGTAAACCCACAGCGGCCGCAGCTCACAGTCCTTCTGCGAACACTGATAGAGTCCATTAGAGCTCTTTTACTGCGGACATTTACATGCTTTACCTTTATCTTCACAGTGATGCTTTAAACCATGTAGTGGTTTTCCTACCAGTAAAAAAAAAGGAATAAAGATGTTTTAAAGTGCCCCTATTATGCTATTTTAAAGTTTCCTAATGTTGTTTTGGAGTCTCTTACAACAGGTTTACATGCATCAAAAACACTTTAATCTTCTCATAATATACATTGCACATCGCCACAATGTTCAATGATTCTCAAACAACTCGTTGGATGAATCAGTCTCTCTAAATCCCTCCTTCCCGAGAGCTGCTCTGCTCTGATTGGTCAGATGGCCCAGTCTGTTGTGATTGGTCTACTCTGCTCTGATTGGTCAGATGGCCCAGTGTGTTGTGATTGGTCTACTCTGCTCTGATTGGTCAGATGGCCCAGTCTGTTGTGATTGGTCTACTCTGCTCTGATTGGTCAGATGGCCCAGTCTGTTGTGATTGGTCTACTCTGCTCTGATTGGTCAGATGGCCCAGTCTGTTGTGATTGGTCTACTCTGCTCTGATTGGCCAGATGGCCCAGTCTGTTGTGATTGGTCTACTCTGCTCTGATTGGTCAGATGGCCCAGTCTGTTGTGATTGGTCTACTCTGCTCTGATTGGTCAGATGGCCCAGTCTGTTGTGATTGGTCTACTCTGCTCTGATTGGTCAGATGGCCCAGTCTGTTGTGATTGGTCTACTCTGCTCTGATTGGTCAGATGGCCCAGTCTGTTATGAAAGCTATGGTACCTTTTGGCACTTTGATATTAGTTTTCTGCTGCACCCCAGGAGTGAGGAGAAGGGAAATGTTGTTTGTTTGTTGAGTGTGATGTGTGTTTGTCAGTGGCACGTTTGCACCATCTGGGTGTGAGCGTCACACACACCGCTGAACCTCACTGCTTCCTCTCCGACAGCTGCGTCTCTCCTCCTCCTCATCATCATCCGCTCTCACATCAGTCAACTCTTTACTGGACCTCTGCTGATAAACAACACATCTCTGTCACTGATGGAGTTTGGGTTCCTGCTTAGCTGGGGATTAAAAGACACTTAATAATTTGAATGTACTGACACTATCGGATGAGAACAAAAGTTGAACTGGATGATGGCGCTATTGTCTTCTGTAGAACTTATTTCATAATTGATGAACTGTACACAGTTATTGAACAGAACTGAATCAACTCTGAACTGACTCAGTGAATAATGACACTATTCTTTATAATTGATGAACTGTACACAGTTATTGAACGGAACTGAATCAATATTGAACTGACTCTGTGAATAATGACACTATTGTCTTCATAATTGATGAACTTTACACAGTTATTGAACTGAACTGAATCAATATTGAACTGACTCAGTGAATAATGACACTATTGTCTTCATAATTGATGAACTTTACACAGTTATTGAACTGAAGTGAATCAATATTGAACTGACTCATTGAATAATGACTGTTATTATCTGTAGAACTTGTTTCATAATTGATGAAATTTAGTTATTGAACTGAACTGAATCAGCACCGAAGACTTGAGCTGAATAATGTCACTAGTGTCTTTATAGCAGAGTTTGAATTTGTCTCATATTTGATGAAGTTGGGTTTTGGTTCAGTTATTTTCCTTTTTATTACTACAAAGCTGAAATGGTTCATTATTCAGAGTGATTCATTCAGACAGTTCACACTGAATCGTTTGCAGCGGTTTTCTCACAGCGTAAACTTTTAAACGTTTCTTTTTTAACGGTCAAACGGGTGGTCTGAAATGATTCATGTTTCAGTCTGATTCATTCGGACAGTTCACACTGAATCGTTTGCAGCGGTTTCTCACTCCGAAAGCTTTTAATCTGTTCTTTTTTTTAGCAGTCAAACGGGTGGTCTGAAATGATTCATGATTCAGTCTGATTCATTCGGACAGTTCACACTGAATCGTTTGCAGCGGTTTCTCACTCCGAAAGCTTTTAATCTGTTATTTTATAGCAGTCAAACGGGTGGTCTGAAATGATTCATGATTCAGTCTTATTCATTCGGACAGTTCACTCACGCACTGAATCGTTTGCAGCGGTTTCTCACAGCGAAAGCATTTAAACGAATCTTTTTTTAACGGTCAAACAGGTGGTCTGAAATGATTCATGATTCAGTCTGATTCATTCGGACAGTTCACACTAAATCGTTTGCAGCGGTTTCTCACTCCGAAAGCTTTTAAACGTTTCTTTTTTAACGGTCAAACGGGTGGTCTGAAATGATTCATGATTCAGTCTGATTCATTCGGACAGTTCACACTGAATCGTTTGCAGCGGTTTCTCACTCCGAAAGCTTTTAATCTGTTATTTTTTAGCAGTCAAACGGGTGGTCTGAAATGATTCATGATTCAGTCTGATTCATTCGGACAGTTCACACTGAATCGTTTGCAGCGGTTTCTCACTCCGAAAGCTTTTAATCTGTTCTTTTTTTAGCAGTCAAACGGGTGGTCTGAAATGATTCATGATTCAGTCTGATTCATTCGGACAGTTCACACTGAATCGTTTGCAGCGGTTTCTCACTCCGACAGTTCACTCACGCACTGAATCGTTTGCAGCGGTTTCTCACAGCGAAAGCTTTTAAACGAGTCTTTTTTTAACGGTCAAACAGGTGGTCTGAAATGGTTCATGATTCAGTCTGATTCATTCGGACAGTTCACTCACGCACGGAATCGTTTGCAGCGGTTTCTCACAGCGGTGTTATCGGTATATAGGGGGACCAACCAGCAAATCAGATAAAAATGACATATTAAATAACCTTTTTTCTAAATGGTTTTTAATATCTATGGGAAGCATGGGCTTTTCAGAATGCCGTTTAAGTCAAACAGTGTTGAATAATATGAGTAATGAATAAATGAACTGAATAAGAAATGAATAGTTGATGTTTTATCAGATTTGTTAAGATCAGAAAGAGTCCGTGTGTTTGTGTCTGGACCTGGAAACATCAGTGCTCATAATGGACTGTGATAAATGTCATGTTTTGGCATGTTTAGGCAGCGTGACATTTGCAGACTAAAATCGTCCTCTTCCAAACTTCTTCTTTGGTCTCTGCGTAGACTAACAGTCAGTAACACTGTTTCCTCGCGTCCCTCTGCTGGAGATGATCGTGCCCGTCGGCTGTTCGTTCATCTGTAATGCTGATCGAGGCTCCGTGTCGTTTATTAGTCTGGTCAACATGCTGAATGCTGAATACATATCATATTCATGTGTGTTTGCTAAACTATAGTGTTCTGGATGATCCACAGCGTTGTAATATGATGTGAGGAAAAAACATAATAATAATAATAATAATAACAACAGCAACAACAATTATTATTACTAATAATATTGCTATTGTTTAAATATTAATATGTATTGTTATAATGTATTACATAATATTAATAATATTAAAACAACTAATATATTGATTCTTCTTGATTGTTGTTGTTATTATTTGTTTGTTTATTTATTTATAATGTTTATACTATTTATTATCATAATGGCTTTAATAATAATTCTAGTTGTTGTTGTTATTATTATTATTATTATTATTATTATTATTCATAATTCCAAATATTAATAAACATGTATCATATGTATTATTATAATAAACCTAATAATGATGATGATTATTCATAATGTTTGTAATATTATTATAAAGGCTTCGATAATAATAATAATGATAATAATATATATGTATAATAATAATAATAATTATTATTATTATTATTATTATTATTATTATTATTATTGGTGAGAATAATAATAAATATGTGTAATGTTTATTATTATTATTATAATGGATATAATAATACAATAATTATGATGCTGATTCTTATTGATTGTTGTTGTTGTTGTTGTTATTATGTATTTATTTATTTATAATGTTTATAATATTTATTGTCATAATGGCTTTAATAATAATAATACTAATTTATTATTATTATTATTATTATTATTATTATTATTATTTATAATACCAAATATTAATACACATGTATAATATTTAGTATTATAAAAAAAGTAATAATAATTATGATGATTATTTATAATGTTTATAATATTATTATAAAGGCTTTGATTATGATGATGATGATGATGATAATAATAATAATAATAATAATAATAATAATAATAATAATAATAATAATGTATAGTATTTATTATAATGGCTTTAATAATAATTAATAATAATAATAATAATAATAATAATAAATATATATATATATATATATATATATATATAGTATTATTAGTGAAAAGAATACATTTGTATAATATATGTTGTTATAATGGATTTAATAATAACAATAATAATAATTATTATTATTATTATTATTATTATTATTATTATTATTATTATTATTTCTGATTATTAATTTTGAAAACAGTTGTGCTGATTCATATTTTTGTGGAAACGTCATACACTACTGTTCAAAAGCTTGGGGTAAGATTTAAAAAAAGAAATAATGCTTTTATACAGCAAGTACACATTAAATTGATCAAAAGTGACAGTAAATACATTAAATAATGGTGTGTGTATATATATATATATATATATATCATATAAATGCTGTTCTTTTGAACTTTCTATTCATCAAAGAGTCCTCAAAAAAAAAAAGTATCAGTTTTCAACACTGATAATAATCATAAATGTTTCTTGATCATAAATCCTCATATTAGAATGATTTGTGAAGGATCATGTGACACTGAAGACTGGAGTAATGATGCTGAAAATTCAGCTTTGATCACAGGAATAAATTACACTTTACTATATATTCACATAGAAAAGGTTATTTTAAATGTTAATAATATTTCACAATTTTTCTTCAAAAAGTGTCATTTCTTCTGAATCCGCATCTAATCTAAAGCTGTGCTTGTGTCCTCAGGTGTCGAAGGCGGCGGCGGACCTGATGGCGTACTGTGACGCACACATACGAGAGGACCCGCTCATCGTGCCTGTGCCGGCCTCAGAAAACCCCTTCAGGGAGAAGAAGTTCTTCTGCACCATCCTCTGAGGCCGGGCCGGGCTGCAGGTTCTGCCGCGAGGTTTCCGCGTCTCTGGCTGCTGCCGTTGAGCTGTGTTTGAGCGGCAGCCGCCGCGTCTCTTGATGCTCCGATCCCTCCTGGAGGCCCGTGGGGGTTTTGGGGGGGAGTCCATTAACTGGCAACCCAGTCAGAGCGTCTCATGTCTCGTTAACTAGGTTTGTTATTGCTTCGTAATTAGAGAACAGCCTTTCTCACTGCTTATGGGATGAGAGAGTTTTTGTGAGTGTGTTTTTGTTTCATTTTCTTCATTTCAGGACGTGAAGGCCTGGCGGGTGGCCCTTTTATTATTATTATGTTATTCAGACATTTTTTTATAAAACAACCCTATGTTTGATATGCACTGCCCGGTCAAATGTTTGGACACACTTAAGCGAAGCTTCAAAAAAAGCTTGTGCATTAATAATTGAAATTGTTGATGAATTGTGACTATGAATGAATTTTTTTACGAAACAAAATTTGATTAAGTGGATAGTGAAATAAAAGCCTGTTTAAAAGCAGCTGGTTGATGAACGACAAAGAAGAAGAGAGTTTTGTTTTGAGTTATTTCATAGGTTTCATTACTTGACTATTTTCTGTTTCTGAATAATAGTCATAATAAAGAATGAGTAGATGTGCCCAAACTTTTGACTTGTGTATTTAGATTTAAATGGCCATTTCATTAGAAATTCAGCTTTGCATCACAGGAATAAATTACATTTTAAAATATATTCACATAGGAAACATTTATTTTAAATTGTAATAATATTTCACAATTTTTCCCTGTTTTTAATCAAATAAATGCAGCGTTGATGAGCGTAAAAAATAATAAAGTATGCGCAGATGTGTCCAAACTTTTGACTTGTCATGCATCTGTACTAGATCTGTACTTTGAATCAAGTGTATGTGAATCAAATCTGATCCGGTTTCCAAATAGCATTGTGATGGAAACCTCGCTGAAAAGGCCTCCTCGTTGTTTGTGAAAGTAAACTTCAGACATGAGAAATTGATTCTGAATCGGTGCAGTTTGACTTCAAACATTCATCAATAGCACTTTTGGCCATTCCTGTAAGTGACTCTACACCTTATAAAAGGATTTATGATTAAAGAAATGACATGCATCACATTTAAATTCAGTCTGACTTAGATTTAAATGCATTTCATTGAATTTGACAATGAAAACACTCACTGAACCTGAGCTTCCCACATGCAAACATTTATTCCTCAGATCAGCTTCTTACTATTGATGATGATTTCTTCACACTTTCTGAATGGCCTTACTAACGCTGGGCATGTTTCACAAGAGCTTTTGAGTTGATTTAAACAGCAAGGCCTTTGACTGAAATGCCAAACGGAGAGCCTGCATGTTTACCTGTGTGTGTGTGTGTGTGTGCGCGTGTGTGTGTGTGTGTGTGTGTGTATGCGCTCATATAGAAAGGTGGTTTCTGAGTGCCAAGTACTGTGACTATGGCGTGTCCTCTACACTGTTATTTCACAGGCTTTTTCCTATTCAAAACAAACAAAAAAAGCACAATGTCAAATGTCTTTTCTTTATATCACTGTATTTTAGCCTAGTCTTTGCTAATTTATACAAGACCAAGTGTTATTATATTTAATGCACAGCACCTGATTGAGGTGTTTCTTGTGTATCCTGTATTAAAGCCCCTTTAAAGTGTGCTAGGGTGGATGGAGGCCGAGGGTCTTTCGACACCCAAACTTCTGTCTGGAGAAGAGCCAATGTGCACAGATGTATATTTGAGATGCTAATGTTGCATGAGATAGCCTTTACATTAAGAGAAAACAAAGAGTGTGTGTGTAGGGTTGGTATTTAAAAACGACGCTGTGTTCTAAATGCTTCAACATTTACTTTTATATTCCGCTAATGCTCCACGTGTTCAATGAGAATGAGGGTTTGTGGGCTTTCAAGCAAAAGATTTCTACAGAATTGCAGTACGGATGAACCCCAAAATGTAAATGATCTTTTAAATATTATTATTATTATTATTATTATAAAACCATATCTTGCATGGACTGATTACCCTATTTAAATATTAGAACTTTGAGATACCTTGTAATTGAATCAATGCCTAAATGTATGGATTTGTTGGTGCTTTTCTGCACTTTTCTCTTTTAGAAGTCTGAATGTGTAGATCTGTGCAGTTGTACAAATTAATAAACATTTTAAAACTGTCTGCATTCAGTGTTTAGAGTGCTTGCATTATAGGAATGATGGTGCTTTGATATGTTTGTGTGCTGACAACATTAAATAAAAAAAAGCAGAATTCATCACATACGTCACACAGTGAAATTGTGGTAAAGGGAGACATCTAGTGGTGTAACAGAGCATTGCACACTGTTTTTGTGTACAATTTTGTTTTTAAATTATGTATAGATTATTATAGGAAACAAATTCATGAGAATTTTGGGATTTACATGATATACACTATATTGCCAAAAGTATTGGGACACCCCTCCAATCATTGAGTTCAGGTGTCCAATCACTTCATGGCCACAGGTGTATAAATCAAGCACTAGGCATGCAGACGCTTCTACAAACATTTGTGAAAGAATGGGTCGCTCTCAGGAGCTCAGTGAATTCAAGCGTGGTACCGTGATAGGTTGCCACCTCTGCAATAAGTCCATTCATGAAATTTCCTCACTACTAAATATTCCACACTCAACTGTTAGTGGTATTATAACAAAGTGGAAGCAATTGGGAACAACAGCAACTCAGCCACAAAGTGGTAGGCCACATAAAATCACAGAGCGGGGTCAGCACATGCTGAGGGTCACAGTGTACAGAAGTCACCAACTTTCTGCAGAGTGAATAGCTGTAGACCTCCAAACTTCATGTGGCCTTCAGATTAGCTCAAGAACAGTGCGTAGAGAGCTTCATGGAATGGGTTTCCATGGCAGAGCAGCTCATCCAAGCCTTACATCACCAAGTGCAATGCAAAGCGTGGGATGCAGTGGGGTAAAGCACACCGCCACTGGACTCTAGAGCAGTGGAGACGTGTTCTCTGGAGTGACCAATCACGCTTCTCTGTCTGGCAATCCCATGGACGAGTCTGGGTTTGGCGGTTGTCAGGAGAACGGTACTTACCTGACTGCATTGTGCCAAGTGTAAAGTTTGGTGGAGGGGGGATTATGGTGTGGGGTTGTTTTTCAGGGGTTGGACTTGGCCCCTTAGTTCCAGTGAAAGGAACTCTTAATGCTTAAGCATACCAAGACATTTTGGACAATTTCATGCTCCCAACTTTGTGGGAACAGTTTGGGGACAGCCCCTTCCTGTTCCAACATGACTGCGCACCAGTGCACAAAGCAAGGTCCATAAAGACATGATGAGCGAGTTTGGTGTGGAGAAACTTGACTGGCCTGCACAGAGTCCTGACCTCAACCCAAGAGAACACCTTTGGGATGAATTAGAGCGGAGACTGCGAGCCAGGTCTTCTCGTCCAACATCAGTGCCTGAACTCACAAATGCGCTTCTAGAAGAATGGTCAAAAATTCCCATAAACACACTCCTAAACCTTGTGGAAAGCCTTCCCAGAAGAGTTGAAGCCGTTATAGCTGCAAAGGGTGGGCCAACTTCATATTAAACCCTACGGATTAGGAATGGGATGTCATTAAAGTTCATGTGCATGTAAAGGCAGGCGTCCCGAAGCTTTTGGCAATATAGTGTATGTATAAATTATTATAAGAAACAAATTCATGAGAATTTTGGGATTTACATTATATATTTCTTTTAAAAAATTTTTTTTCTTAAAAATACAAAAGCGACACTACAATTGAATGTTTATCTCATAATTATTTTTATGTCATAATTATGATTTACCAAATTAAAAGCAAAAAACGCAATCACTAACTTGACGCTCAGGAAACGTCAATTACAGCGTTCATTTAATAAAACTACATTTCCCAGAAGGCACCGCGCGTCAACCGCTGCGCTCCTATTGGTCGCCTGACTCTCGTCGTCATCAGCGTGCAGTTACACATGACGCGCACGCGTCCGACACTCATTACAACTCCGCGATGCGCGTCGAGCCGCCGGTGTGTTCGGTTCTGTGCGCAGCCCGTTAAGCGTCGGTGTCTGGATCCAGTCGCCCGTCCATGAGAAGAGCAGCGGCGGCGCTGTTCCCGTGTGTTATCGCGGCGCTGCTTCACTGGTTCGGCTGGACGGACAGAACTGCGCTCCTGTTGGGTTTGGGCTCTGCAGGTACCGCTCCGCTGGGCTTCAACTTTTAAAGCGACTCTTACTTTTTGTTATTATATTCCGTCTGTTATTTTTAGGCATGCCAGCTTGTGTTGAATAGAAAGTGTGTTGGTGTGACCTCTGCATTCCACAGATCCTGGATGCATAAAGTTGAATAATAGACAACGCTTATAGAACAATTAATGCATCTTTATGTACATCTTTAATATACTCCGTTCTTATGAAGCTTCATGTAACCATTCTCAATTCTATTAATTGTATGTATAATGTATGCATATAAAATAATGCATATAGATATAAAATAATGCATATAGATATAAAATAATGCATATAGATACAAAATAATGCATATAGAACACAGATGCTGACTGCATATATAAACTATTGCTCGTTTTATATAGATTAATCTCTCTCTTTCTCTCTCTCTCTCTCTCTCTATATATATATATATATATATATATATATAATTAATGCACATGGAACATTAATGCATGTTCTATGAATTTAGAATATGAATGATCAATGCATTAAAAAACCATACTCTGCTTATAGGACATTAATGCTCAGTTCTTATAGAAAATTGATGATGAGTGTATCTAGAAACTATTGCATATTTTATTTAGAACAATTACTACTAATATATATATATATATATATATATATATATTACACACACTATATTGGCAAAAATTATGGGACACTCGTCCATGGGATTGCCAGACAGAGAAGCGTGATTGGTCACTCCAGAGAACACGTCTCACTGCTCTAGAGTCCAGTGGCGGTGTGCTTTACCCCACTGCATCCCACGCTTTGCACTGCACTTGGTGATGTAAGGCTTGGATGAGCTGCTCGGCCATGGAAACCCATTCCATGAAGCTCTCTACACACTGTTCTTGAGCTAATCTGAAGGCCACACGAAGTTTGGAGGTCTGTAGCTATTGATTCTGCAGAAAGTTGGTGACTTCTGTGCACTGTGACCCTCAGCATGTGCTGACCCCGCTCTGTGATTTTACGTGGCCAACCACTTTGTGGCTGAGTTGCTGTTGTTCCCAATTGCTTCCACTTTGTTATAATACCACTAACAGTTGAGTGTGGAATATTTAGTAGTGAGGAAATTTCACGAATGGACTTATTGCAGAGGTGGCAACCTATCACGGTACCACGCTTGAATTCACTGAGTGACGGCGAAGTTGCAATTTCCTTCCGAGTTGGAATGAGGAAATTTCAGTCTGACTCTTTTGGAAGAGTCCTCTCTCCTGGGCGGAGAGTGAAGACATAACAGGCTGTGGTTGAGGCCTGCTGGGGCCCATGGGCCCCAGGTGGGGGGGCTTTTAAACCTCTGAGGATAGCCTCTCCTCCTAGGGGTCAGTGAGCCAATTGTACTTAGGCTTTCGGAGGGAAAGTTTTACGATCCTTTGTCTTCTAGAAGGGCATTTGAATATGTAATTTGATTGGGTGCTAAAGAGAAGAACCTTCAAGATTCTTATAATACTAATGTGGCACAGAGTTAGAAAATGTAATGTAAATTAACAAATGGGGAACAACATTTGGAGTTCGTAGAGACCAAACATGCCATACATGATTTTCATTAACCATAGTATGCAATTCTGAAACATAAATCCAACAGAGATTGAATTAATACATAGACCAATTATAGAAAAATTAATGATGCTGTGATAGTGCTCAATTCATACACAACGATTACTGCTTAATGCATAATATAATGTATAGACCATGCATGTCCAATGCATATAGAACTTTAATGTTGACTGCATGTGAACCATGAATGATCAGTGCATAAGAACATTAATACTCCATGCATTGACCATTGCACTTTAATATTCCATAAGCATGTAGGACAGCTTGCATCAATTGACTTATAATATCCCTAATGATCATATCTGGGGGGTTGAGATGTGCAATTAATGCACATCATCACTGACAGGTCTGCATTAAGCGGATCGGATTGAAGATAGTATCGGATTTGAAAGTCGTATACAATAGAAGAATGCATGTAGAAAGTATCTGAGATCCCACTGAACTCTCGGAGAGATTTACCTGGCAACAAAGGCACAGATGCGCATTACACACTTACTCTGATATTTGTCACACATGGTGAAATAGGACACAAGTGACAATCCATTAGAGGATACAAAGGGCCGCCGCTGCCAGACTTTCATCTCGCTGCATCATCTGCTCTGTGTTTACGCTTCAACCTGCCAGAAAGGCTTTTTACATGTTTCAGACATTTGCAGTGTTGGAGAATATCCGCTGATTATTGTGTTTCTGTTCAATATTGCATTGGTAGATAACCAGAAGGCTGTGCATGAGGTGTTGGTGGCCGTTTTGTCGGCACGGCATCATTATGACCTCCGGCAGGCCATAAGGGACACATGGCTGGGATACATCAAACACCACCCGCACTTCCAGACACGGTCGGTACCGCACACATGATCCATCTCATTAAAACTCTGTTCACACATTGATTAACTCTAGAAGATCAGACTTTGTTAATGATCTGAGGGGTTTTTATGTTGGTCTACAACTTTATCAAACCTTATAAATATTCCACATTTAAATATCGTTCTGGCAAACGCTCATTAAAACAGGTCAAGCGTGGTTTAATGTGCGACTCACAGCCAAACGCTGCTGCTAGTCAGTGTTGCACAGTGTTATTATGAATAAATGAAGATGTTTGAAAGTATGCCGCGTGCTCTCATCAAAAGCTGCAATATTAAATGTCGGATGTTTGAAGGCCACAGCGTATTCGTCACCGTTATGTTCAGTTTAGCTTTGGTTTAGTTCTTTTTGGACTTTTAGTTTGTCATGCATTGTTACCTGTTTCCTGCCACCCATCAGTTGTCGTTGGCTGCGTCCAAAATCACATACTCTCTTGAGTTGGTACCCATTTTGAATAAGTAATTACTTCACGACCGCTAAAAAGTATGTTCTATATAGTATTAATGTAATCTGGACGTACTACATTCACCATGTTGTCATTATCATGTGACCTATCAGCGTCAGTTACGTCGCTTCACTCCATTCACAAATCCTCTCCCGTGGCCTCATGGGATAGTAAAGTGTCCATCAATTGCACACTTCAGAATCTCGCCGGATGAAGTAGATCATCTGGGTACTTTTTGCCTGCTCTTTTATGAGTACTGTGAATTTGGACATACTACTTTTATCACATGCTGTTTTTGCTTACTATATAGTAGGGAAGTATGTGATTTTAGATGCAGCCATTCACATTCATTTACCCAAACACACTTGTCATCCTTTGGTTCGTCAGCTCTGTGTGTTTCAGTTCCTCATTAGTTCTCAGTCTGTGTCCGGTATTGTTGTGTTTTACACACAGTTACGCTGACTGTTCTCTTCTGTGGATTACTTGTTTCTGTTTTATTTAATAAATCCATCCATCCATCCATCGCTGTGTCATTCCATCCATCCATCCATCCATCGCTGTGTCATTCCATCCATCCATCCATCCATCCATCCATCCATCCATCCATCCATCCATCCATCCACCCATCCATCGCTGTGTCATTCCATCCATCCATCCATCCATCCATCGCTGTGTCATTCCATCCATCCATCCATCCATCCATCCATCCATCGTTGTGTCGTTCCATCCATCCATCGTTGTGTCGTTCCATCCATCCATCGTTGTGTCGTTCCATCCATCCATCGTTGTGTCGTTCCATCCATCCATCGTTGTGTCGTTCCATCCATCCATCCATCCATCCATCGTTGTGTCGTTCCATCCATCCATCCATCCATCCATCACTGTGTCGTTCCATCCATCCATCCATCCATCCATCCATCCATCGCTGTGTCGTTCCATCCATCCATCCAACCATCGCTGTGTCGTTCCATCCATCCATCCAACCATCGCTGTGTCGTTCCATCCATCCATCCATCCATCGCTGTGTCGTTCCATCCATCCAACCATCGCTGTGTCGTTCCATCCATCACTGTGTCGTTCCATCCATCCATCCATCCATCGCTGTCATTCCATCCATCCATCCATCCATCCATCCATCGCTGTCATTCCATCCATCCATCCATCCATCGCTGTGTCATTCCATCCATCCATCCATCCATCGCTGTGTCGTTCCATCCATCCATCCATCCATCCATCCATCCATCCATCCATCCATCCATCCATCCATCCATCGCTGTGTCGTTCCATCCATCCATCCATCCATCCATCCATCCATTGCTGTGTCCGTCCGTCCATCCATCCATCCATCCATCGCTGTGTCCGTCCGTCCATCCATCCATCGCTGTGTCCGTCCGTCCATCCATCCATCGCTGTGTCCGTCCGTCCATCCATCCATCGCTGTGTCCGTCCGTCCATCCATCCATCGCTGTGTCCGTCCGTCCATCCATCCATCGCTGTGTCCGTCCGTCCATCCATCCATCGCTGTGTCCGTCCGTCCATCCATCCATCGCTGTGTCCGTCCGTCCATCCATCCATCGCTGTGTCCGTCCGTCCATCCATCCATCGCTGTGTCCGTCCGTCCATCCATCCATCGCTGTGTCCGTCCGTCCATCCATCCATCGCTGTGTCCGTCCGTCCATCCATCCATCGCTGTGTCCGTCCGTCCATCCATCCATCGCTGTGTCCGTCCATCCATCCATCCATCGCTGTGTCCGTCCATCCATCCATCCATCGCTGTGTCCGTCCATCCATCCATCCATCGCTGTGTCCGTCCATCCATCCATCCATCGCTGTGTCCGTCCATCCATCCATCCATCGCTGTGTCCGTCCATCCATCCATCCATCGCTGTGTCCGTCCATCCATCCATCCATCGCTGTGTCCGTCCATCCATCCATCCATCGCTGTGTCCGTCCATCCATCCATCCATCGCTGTGTCCGTCCATCCATCCATCCATCGCTGTGTCCGTCCATCCATCCATCCATCGCTGTGTCCGTCCATCCATCCATCCATCGCTGTGTCCGTCCATCCATCCATCCATCCATCCATCCACCCGTCCATCATCCACCCATCGCTGTCGTTCCGTCCATCCGTCCGTCCATCCATCGCTGTCGTTCCGTCCATCCGTCCGTCCATCCATCGCTGTCGTTCGTTCTGTCCGTCCATCCATCGCTGTCGTTCGTTCTGTCCGTCCATCCATCGCTGTCGTTCGTTCTGCCCGTCCATCCATCGCTGTCGTTCGTTCTGCCCGTCCATCCATCGCTGTCGTTCGTTCTGCCCGTCCATCCATCGCTGTCGTTCGTTCTGCCCGTCCATCCATCGCTGTCGTTCGTTCTGTCCGTCCATCCATCGCTGTGTCCGTCCATCCGTCCATCCATCGCTGTGTCCGTCCATCCATCCATCCATCGCTGAGTCCGTCCATCCATCCATCCATCCATCCATCCACCCGTCCATCATCCACCCATCGCTGTCGTTCCGTCCATCCGTCCGTCCATCCATCGCTGTCGTTCCGTCCATCCGTCCGTCCATCCATCGCTGTCGTTCGTTCTGTCCGTCCATCCATCGCTGTCGTTCGTTCTGTCCGTCCATCCATCGCTGTCGTTCGTTCTGCCCGTCCATCCATCGCTGTCGTTCGTTCTGCCCGTCCATCCATCGCTGTCGTTCGTTCTGCCCGTCCATCCATCGCTGTCGTTCGTTCTGTCCGTCCATCCATCGCTGTCGTTCGTTCTGTCCGTCCATCCATCGCTGTCGTTCGTTCTGTCCGTCCATCCATCGCTGTCGTTCGTTCTGTCCGTCCATCCATCGCTGTCGTTCCGTCCGTCCGTCCATCCATCGCTGTCGTTCCGTCCGTCCGTCCATCCATCGCTGTCGTTCCGTCCGTCCGTCCATCATCTATCCATCCATCCATCGCTGTCGTTCCGTCCGTCCGTCCGTCCATCCATCGCTGTCGTTCCATCCGTCCGTCCATCCATCCATCCACCGCTGTCGTTCCGTCCATCCATCCATCCATCGCTGTCGTTCCGTCCGTCCATCCATCCGTCGGTCCATCTGTCTGTCCATTGAATATATTTAAAATGGTGTGACTAATTTGTAATTTTACAGTAAGTGTAACAGATAAGATGTATATTATTATTATTATTATTATTATTATTATTTTTGCTGGAAGAACAATCTAAGCCCTGTCTGTGGAACCAGGCCTGATTTGAACAGTACTGAAGTATTTTACTGGTACTGAATGTAGGCTCGAAGATGCACTAGTCCTCAGCACCTCAGAGACATGCCAGTGAAAATATGAAACCTTTGTGAGGACAGCAATGACATTTATCTTCTAAAATCAAAATAAAACCTTAATATTGCAATACATCAAGGTCGACACAGCAGCCTCTCAAAAAACGCCTACAAACACTCCAGTCTCAGTTAAGCTCAAGTGCTCAGAAAGGGCATAAGTAAAGCAATATCCTTCAGAAAGGTCTCTTTCATATAACGGATAAATAAAATAATGTTCAGTAAAATGAGTCAAAGCCTGTTTGCACTGGACGTGCTGGTTTCGGCTGCGGTCACGTCCTCATCTCATATAAAACACCCGTGATTCAGAAACTACCTGCTGATGCACTCGCACTCACTTCAGTGGCCTTGTGGACAGGTTTGGCTGAGTACAGGCAAAACGTACAAGATATAGTTCTTTCAATGCCCTGTAAAATAGCCGATAAACACACGTCAGTTGAATTCTGTATTCAATTAAATTCAGTATTCAAAGCTATTAAATTACACTTGACGTTACACCCTTAGTAGTGTTGCACTAGCTAGTCCGTGTCACAAATGAGGGATTTTACTACAGAATCATGCGTTGATGTTGTCTCTGATTTTCTTTGAAAGGGTGATGGTGAAGTTCATCGTGGGTGAGCATGGCTGTGCTGTTCCGGAGGAGGATCGTGAAGACCCGTACTCCTGCTCACTTCTGAACCTCACGGACACAGGTGAATACAGCACTCGTCTTCACTCACAATCCCTGCTATATTCCTCAGTTCACAGCAGGTTTCAAAAAAGTGCTTTGCTGCCTCGTTTCCTCCCTTCGACTCTGGACTTTTTCATTTTACAGACCCCCTACTCGCACATACATCTGTACACCTCGTGGTATGAGGCCTGAAATCATAGTGCACACTTGGGTTCTCTTCTCAATAGTCAGCATGTTTTGGCTTCCTGCTGATTTCTGTAATAACATGTTATTATCCTGTAATAACATTCTGCATGTTTATGATTTAGCCACATCTTCATGATCAGTTGGAGGGAAAAAAGAAAAGTTTGAATTTTCGGAATTCTCACTTTTTCAAATTTGAAAGTGAAAATTCCGAAAATTCAAACTTGTTACTTTTTTTTTCCTGTGGAACACAAAAGAGAATTTTAAAGGGGGGTCTAATGCAATTTTTATGCATTCACTTATTTACACTGTTAAAGAGTTGATTCTCATGCTAAACATGGCCAAAATTTCAAAAGACGAGTTGGACGTATGACGGAGTATTTCTGTGCCAAATACACTCCTTCAGGATTCAAACAATTTTCAGAAAGTTTTTTTCGAGTATGGCCCTGTGTGACGTCATAAAGGGTGGAATTGCTTGTATGGGCACTTCTCCCGGATGAGCGTGCGCACGCTCACACACACACACACACACACACACACACACATCAACCAGAGTGAGAGCACGTCCATCAACGAGCTTCGTTCAGGTTACGGGAGCCGTCGGCAGCGCTGTCATTTAGACCACAAACTCAACAATGTCTCTAAAGAAGTTTGTTTCTGGTGTGAGGGAAAGATCACCTTGTTCAGATATTCCAGCGTTAAGGGAACAGTGGATGCAGTTTGTGTTTCCGGAGTTCTGCAAGTGTGTGTGTTTGTTCCCGGTCACGAGTCGAAACCGGTGAGTGAAACTGCATCAAATGTGTGTGTTTTGTTGGCAATCGGTGTGTAGGTGCATATAATGTGAACAACACCAATGTATAGAGAATTGAAAGTGATCCAGGGATAATGCCATGATGTATTGTGAGTGTGTGTGTGTGCTCGTGACTCTTTAGCTCCGCCCACTGCACGCCTCCACGAGCTCGGCTGTTTTCTGAAAGAATCAGTACAGTGTATCTGTCTTTTATAAATATGATAAATCTAAAGACTCTTGGGAGATATGAAGGATCAACACTACTCTATAGATACTCAAGATTAACATGAGACTGGCAGAAACTGTGTGTGTTATGGACCCTTTAAAAATAGCAACCATGGAACGATATTCCTGTAGCTCAAACATCAGAGCATGTATAAATGTAAAACACATGCCAGATGCACAGATGTAGATGATGATGTCTGAATGTTGACTCGATGTTAACCTGTAGTTGCTGTGAGACGGACTCACAGGTGTGTTAAAACAAGCTGCTGCTCAATCTGTTCTTTGTTTTGAAGAGCGTGGCGGTTTGAGTCTTTCAGAGTGCTGATTGGCGACGCGCTATGCTAATGTGAGAATATCCTGTGTGGCTCTAAAAGCTTTTCCTGAACAACATCTGTGCGCTTCTGCCTCTCGTCTGCGGTGCCTTTAATTGGCTTTTGTCTGAAGGACGAGGGAAGCGTGAGTCGGCTCGGAAGAGCTGGAACGAGTTTCTCGTTTCTCTATTAACGGCTGTGTTCTTCCAATTGATCTCCTGGGTAATAAATGGCCGCTTTCTAATTAACCCGAGCAGTGAGTCTGTTTAAGTGCTGATGTTTGGATTATTGTGCAGCGGTCTGTTAAAAAAATCCTCCGTCTGTGGAAGAGTCGACATCTGGCTTCATCTTTAACCCTTCTTCTGCTTATTTGATTATTTAATGATTGTGTCGTCACATGACAAAATTAATGTGTTTTTGCATTGAATCAAAACTATGAAATGACAATTGAAAGTATGAGAATTATATTGTGACCATAAAAGGTAAACAGATGTTTTGTCTAGGTGTGTTCACTCATTAGCCGACTTCATGAGGTGCATTCTGGGATGCTTTTAAATGCTAATGATGTGTGATCAACACTTGATGATGCTTTTCCATCACTATTCACTACAACTCACACATTTAAAATCAACTAATAATAATATGAACCATAATAATAACAACAATAATAAAATTAATAATAATTGAAGACTTCAGATGCAAAAAAAATCTAAGTCCGTCTATTTTTCTTTTAAATGAGCATTTTTTGATGTTTTTAATTTTGCTCTTATCAGTAACATTTTTGAAAATAAGGCATTTCAATAACTGACTAATTATTAAAGTGAAATTACTGAACCTAAACATGCCTGATGAAAATGCTCATTTAAAAGAAAAATGTCAGACAGATATTTTGTTGTTGTTGTTGTTGTTGTTGTTGTTATTGTTATTGTTATTGTTATTGTTATTGTTATTATTATTATTATTATTATTATTATTATTATTATTGTTGTTGTTGTTATTATAATTAATATTATTAATTGTATTTAATTTAAATAACTATTAAATATTTTGTTGTTGTTGTTACCAACAATAATAATAACTGTAATTATAATATTGCTATTATTAGAGAAATTATTTATTATTATAATTGAATAATATATGAATTATTATTATTACTATTATTGTTTTATATTTTAATTTAAACACACTTTTTATTATTATTATTATTATTAACAACAATAATAAACGTATTATTATTATTATTATTATTAATATTAATAGCAACATACTATAACATAGTATAACATACTATACTATAACTATAGCAATGATAACATTTAAATTAAAATATAAATTAATAATAATATAATTATTACTATTAGATAAATTATTTTAATTAAAATATAATTATTATTATTGAATATTTTAATTACAATCATTATTTAATAATGATAATAATACAAATATTATACTAAAATATATCATTAATAAAATAAAACCATCATTACTATAAATATTATTTTATTATTAACAATAATAAACCTATTATTATTATTAATATTAATAGCAACATCAACTATAACAATGATAGCATTTAAATTAAAATATAAATTAATAATAATATAATTATTACCATTAGAGAAATTAAATTAAAATATAATTATTATTATTAAATTATATTTTAATTACAATGATGATGATAATAATAATAATAATAATAATAATAATAATAATAAATAATACTAAAATATATCATTAATTATAAAATAAAACCATCATTACTACTAATATTATTTTTATTATTATGAATCATTTTATTTCTCTAAAGAATAGATATCTGCGTGCTAAACTAACTCCCGGTGTTTAAGCAGAATGCTCTGGTTTCAGTGTCTGGGCAGGAAATGGCCATATTGAGCGTTCCTGACATCTCTGCGCTGGTGCCGTCCGACGTCTCTGTGGTCAGTCTGGACTTTAAGGTCCTTCACTCGGTGGTCATCACACAGCTGGGCGTCTTTCCCAACGGTCTGCCACACGACTTCAGGGGCAACGTCACCGTACGGCTATTCCAGGTGGACCAAGAGGTACGACCACAGACGTCACTGTTACATTTGTGTGTATTGTTGTGTGTGTTTTATGAGGATTCACACAACCTGACCATGTTTTCTTCCCTGACCTGTGACCCATTTTTGGGTGTCGACTCACCAGTTGCTGTAAAATATGCATAGAACAGTCATCTTGCATTACACTCTTTTAAAAACTCGGATTGCACTGTGTAAAGTCATTCAATTAGTTCTTGCCACTGGAGTAACCTAAAATATCCTGCTGGCTTTTTAAGGTGAGCTTTCATCATCCCACTAGACATTACTCATTTAGTTGATAAATGTACTAGAGATGTACTCTCACGGAGACGAGGGGATGGAGACGGTGCCGCGCAACAGAAGTCAAAAGACGTATCGTTCATTCCGACAAGCTGTAGAGATAAATGCGTGGAGAGCCAATTCAATAAAGTCTTCTCCATCAGCGCGGCTGGAATTGGATGCTTTGATTGTGGAGTCTCTCTGATCTTGCGTCGGAGGTCGACGGAGATGCGTGATGCAATCACACGCCGCCTAATTCCACAATTTAATACATTTCCACGCTTTGTCCACGTCAACAGACTCACACACGAGAGCTGCTGCTGTCATAACACTGGTCAGAATTCAACTACAGTCGTATTAGGATTGTGTTTTACCAATACGTACAATAACCAATCATGTTGACCCATTAAAAATGCACATTTGATAGAAAGGCAGTTTATTTGAGCTTGTTTTGAATTATTCATTTCCAACCAGTAAAGTCATTGGTTCTTTGTACTTTGCCTTAGGAACATTTACTAGTTCTTGCATAGTATCTGTAGTTTTACTGTAGTATTAGTAATAAACCAGATAAATCACATGTAAGACATGGATGTGCATGGCTCCTTATTATCATTGTTGGATGAAACTATGACATTTAGAAAGTATAAACACTGCCATTGCTGCACTAATGGATTATAGTCCCTCAATATTGACTGAGATATTTGATATAATTATACTGGTCATATAATAATATTTTGAGTTTGAGAAATTCTGCAATTCAAACAGATTTTCTATTTTCAACAGAATCAGCAAGAGTTGTGGGTTTTTCAACTATTGTTGAACACTTTTATGTCCAGGGGATTATTTTAATTAAATATAGGAGATTTCAATCTTTTCTTCTTTTGTTATATGAAGGTCACGGTAAAACTTGATTTTTTTTTTTTTTTTTTTTTTTTTTTTTTTTTAAATCATGCCTTTATCATTTCTGCATGTAAAATGCCTTTTATTTTATTGTTTTGTTTTACTCTCATCCAAGATCCAGATGTTCACTCTTAAAATATGAAAATCTATCATAAAAATATAATTATATTTTAAAACATTATAATCTTAAATAAAAAATAAAAAGTGATATTAACATTTTAATATTTTTGTGTATATATATTTTTATCCTTTTTTAGATTACTACATGTGTAAATATAAATAAATAAATAAATAAATATAAATATATATATATACATACATACATACATACATACATACACACATACACACAGTGCATCCGGAAAGTATTCACAGCACTTCACTTTTTCCACATTTTGTTATGTTACAGCCTTATTCCAAAATTGATTAAATTCATTATTTTCCTCAAAATTCTACAAACAATACCCCATAATGCAATGCTAAAGAAGTTTGTTTGAAGTCTTTGCAAATTTATTAAAAATAAAAAAACGAAAAAAACCACATGTACATAAGTATTCACAGCCTTTGCCATGACACTCAAAATTGAGCTCAGGTGCTCCTGTTTCCACTGATCATCCTTGAGATGTTTCTACAACTTGATTGGAGTCCACCTGTGGTAAATTCAGTTGATTGGACATGATTTGGAAAGGCACACACCTGTCTATATAAGGTCCCACAGTTAAAAGTGCATGTCAGAGCACAAACCAAGCCATGAAGTCCAAGGAATTGTCTGTAGACCTCAGAGACAGGATTGTATCGAGGCACAGATCTGGGGAAGGGTACAGAAAAATGTCTGCAGCATTGAAGGTCCCAATGAGCACAGTGGCCTCCATCATCCGTAAATGGAAGAAGTTTGGAACCACCAGGGCTCTTCCTAGAGCTGGCCGCCCGGCCAAACTGAGCGATCGGGGGAGAAGGGCCTTAGTCAGGGAGGTGACCAAGAACCCAATGGTCACTCTGACAGAGCTCCAGCGTTTCTCTGTGGAGAGAGGAGAACCTTCCAGAAGAACAACCATCTCTGCAGCACTCCACCAATCAGGCCTGTATGGTAGAGTGGCCAGATGGAAGCCACTCCTCAGTAAAAGGCACATGACAGCCCACCTAGAGTTTGCCAAAAGGCACCTGAAGGACTCTCAGACCATGAGAAACATTGAACTCTTTGGCCTGAATGACAAGCGTCATGTCTGGAGGAAACCAGGCACCGCTCATCACCTGGCCAATACCATCCCTACAGTGAAGCATGGTGGTGGCAGCATCATGCTGTGGGGATGTTTTTCAGCGGCAGGAACTGGGAGACTAGTCAGGATCGAGGGAAAGATGAATGCAGCAATGTACAGAGACATCCTTGATGAAAACCTGCTTCAGAGCGCTCTGGACCTCAGACTGGGGCGAAGGTTCATCTTCCAACAGGACAACGACCCTTAGCACACAGCCAAGATAACAAAGGAGTGGCTATGGGACAGCTCTGTGAATGTCCTTGAGTGGCCCAGCCAGAGCCCAGACTTGAACCTGATTGAACATCTCTGGAGAGATCTGAAAATGGCTGTGCACCGACGCTCCCCATCCAACCTGATGGAGCTTGAGAGGTCCTGCAAAGAAGAATGGGAGAAACTGCCCAAAAATAGGTGTGCCAAGCTTGTAGCATCATACTCAAAAAGACTTGAGGCTGTAATTGGTGCCAAAGGTGCTTCAACAAAGTATTGAGCAAAGGCTGTGAATACTTTTGTACGTGTGATTTTTGTACGTTTTTTATTTTTAATAAATTAGCAAAGATTTCAAACAAACTTCTTTCATGTTTTCATTATGGGGTATTGTTTGTAGAATTTTGAGGAAAATAATGAATTTAATCCATTTTGGAATAAGGCTGTAACATAACAAAATGTGGAAAAAGCAAAGCGCTGTGAATACTTTGCGGATGCACTGTATATATTTATTTGTTTGTTTATTTAAAAACCTGTGAGTTTTTTTCATCAGCTGTCAAATTATGCAAAAGTGTAAGAGTATTATTTACATGCATTTAGGATATATAAAATAGACTTACAGAAAGTCTGCGATTATAATCTTAAAATGCCATTACCGCCATGGAATTTCAAACTAAACACATAAAGTGTGATGTGATGGAAATGACGTCACTCCAGCAGGATAAAAAGGTTGTAAGATGTGTCGTGTGGAGGCTGGTGAGGAGCAGAAATCACACATTGTGTGTGTGTGTGTGTGTGTGTGTCAGTTTATTCTGAGAGTGTCGGCCTTTGCAGCTGCGCAACTATGGTCTGTTGTTTCTCCTGACACGTTTACACCAGTGTGTGTGTGTGTGTGTGTGTGTGTGTTTGCAGGAGGCGGTGGTGAGCGCTCGCTTCAGCACACTGAGTCCAGGGTCACGTGTGGGTGGGATGTTTTACAAGCCCGTGGAGCAGTTCATTCTTCCCAAGGTGACATGCTCAGTCCTCATTCACACCAGCGTTTACAGAAAAACAGAGTTTAGGATAATGTACATCATCCAGCAAAATAAGAGCTTGTATCAACCGACCGGATGTACATTATCCTACTTACCACGTAAGTAAATAAGTAGACACTAAATATTGATTTGAGTTGAAATATTTAATGAGCTCATTAAACACACAGATCCTAGCAAGCAGCTTTGAGCCTAGACGAACGAACACGTTCACACAAGATGGACGTTTAAAGCCACAATATGTAATATTTCGCCGCTAGAGGTCGCTTATTCAAAACAAAGGCGTAGCTTGATGACGCCTTGATTTCGCGGAGCTTTTATTTTGTCAGACGAGCGCTTCCGCTTCTTCCGCTCATGTGTTACGCAGCGCTGTTTTATCATATTACACACATTTAAGTGTTGAAAGTTATGTTATAATGCTACTCTGTGCGTTCACTCGGTGCTACTATGAGACACTGCAGTAAGCTAGATCCATATTAGGCATAGTAAAACATGGTACTCGCGGTAAATCAAGAAAACCAGATTTAAACAATAAGACTAACTGTGTTGAGCTGTATAACAATGATTAGTTTCTGTCCATGAATAATCTAAACAGTTGCCCTCCTGTCTAACCCCTTAACTGTCACCATCCCACTAGCTTAGGGCACTTGGCGCTTTTTTTTATTTTTTTTAACGCCTTTTTTTCATATCACATATTTTAGTAATCATCATAAATTAGGCGTCATCCTGTGAAATTGAAATTGCATGTTGTGTTACCATGGAAACAGTACTCTAAATTTTTCTAGCGGGCTCCTCCCCTAGTGGGCGGTGTCAGGTTTCATATTACAAAATGTATTTTAAATACTTTATAATCAAAACCTTTTCTAATCTTGACAAAACGCATATTGTTTGAATGGTCTGACTCTCAAGGTTCCATATTTTGTTTTGTGATAGAAGTGATATTTGGACAAAAATTTATTAATTTGTTGCAGGAGAATGCGTCTATGGGAAAAAAAATCTATGGAATATGTGTGACACCCGGTGGCTATTTTTGGTACAGTGCCTAAACAAAATATCATGGGAACTTCAATTTTTGTGGTATCAACTTCAAATTTGGAACACAACTTAGTTAGACATATGGCTTTGATTTTATAGTAATTTTAGAGTAAAAATTATTTTGTAAAATATATATTTTATATAAAAATAAAAAATATTTAGTACAGTCTATTTTATTTACAGTAAATTTAAACTGCCATAACTTTTTCATACTTTCATTTTTTTGAAGTGCTTTCACAGAGTGTCTTCATTAAAACAAGACCAAACTTAGGTCTATATTCCAAAGCATTCTTCAATTACAGCCATTTAAGTTTGAACAGTGCATTTTCACGTCTGTTATCAAACAGGGGGGTGACGGTTAAGGGGCTAATAAAACATCATATATTAAAGCGTCTTTGGTGTTTCCATGGTTTCTACAAAATAAAACCGAGGGTAATGCGGGTATGATGTCATTGATAGGCGACGCACGGTCCGTGTCCTGGTTAAAATTGCTTATTTCTCTGGATTTAAACATTCTTGGAAACATTTGGGATAATGTAAGTACACAAGTCAACAAAATATATAACATTGCTCTAGTGGTTTTTGGATATTTTAATTGTGCCTTTAAGGGAAATGTACATAAATCTAACATAAAAGTTTGCGTTTACATAATATATATTGACAAATAACTGACCTCGAAATGTTGCGACTGACCAATCAGAATCAAGCATTTCTACTGCAGCATCACACTGGAAGCAAGTGGTGTCAAGCTGATAATGCAACTCATGCTGGAGGACGTGTGTGTGTGTGTGTGTGTGTGTGTGTGTACGCTCTGGTCTTCATCTGCAGGGTTTTGAGGGAACTCTTCTGTGGGAGGCTCAGGATTCCACCGGCCTGATGTCCGTCAACACGTCAGCGGTGCATCTGAATAATGGCGGAGGGGTTCTCAAGTTTGGATCTGTGAGAGCAACATCTTCCTTTCATTTCAGTGTGTTATAGTAGAAAGTGCAAAAACTGTGATGCAAATCTGTTCTGGAGGGTTTTTTATTGGCCCAGATCAAGCGTCTCAGTGATATTGAAGATGTGGCACGAGTCCATCTTTCAATCCCAAAGTTTTTCTTCTCATCAGTATGAGTTGATTCTGTGTTTTTCCTCAGATTGAAGATGGCACGCTGCCTCACAGGAGCGCTTTGGGCTTCCCTGGTTTAGCTGGAGGATTCACTTTTACAGTATACGGTACGTTGAGGTGAATTATGTAGTGTGTTTCATTCAGCCTTGTGTTTTCATGATCAATAAATGGATGGATTGTGAATTTGTGATGTAGGAGCACATCTCCCTCGAATCGGTCACTGGCAGCTTTTCACTGACTTGGTATAAAAATGAATTAGCATTCAAAAGTTTGGGGTCGGTAAGATTATTGAAAGAAGTCTCTTCTGCTCACCAAGGCTGCATTTATTTGATCAAAAATACTGTAAAAATTGTGAAATATTATTATAATTTAAAATAAGTGTTTTCTATGTGAATATATAGTAAAATGTAATTTATTTCTGTGATTCAAAGCTGAATTTATCATCATTACTCCAGTCTTCAGTGTCACATGATCCTTCAGAAATCATTCTAATATGATGATTTGATGCTCAAGAAACATTTATGATTATTATCAATGCTGAAAACAGTTGTGCTGCTTCATATTTTTTGTGGAAACTGTGATACATTTTATTTTTCAGGATTCTTTGAATAGAAAGTTTCAAAAAACAGCATTTATTTATATAGCATTTATATAGTTTTTTGTAACATTATAAATGTATTTACTGTCACTTGTGATCAATTTAATGTGTCCTTATAGAATAAAAATAATACATTTCTTTAAATATTTTTTTCTATTCTCTGCTAGTTATTTGAGCTGAATTAAAAAATATAAATAAATAAAAATAATATAAAAGGTCTATATTCTTAGCCTTCTGATGATAATTCAATATATCTTAATATTAATTTGCTCTGTAATGGTTTAAAGAGTGATTTTCAGTGTAACTGAATAGATACAAAATGTCTAATGCAATAAATTAAAGCGTACAAATCAATTTAAAATAATCTAGTTTTTCACTACAATGAACAATGCAGAATTATATTTAATCATTTAAATTCATATGCACCAGTATAAACACTCTTTAGGAAACCAAATAAAAATTGCATTAAAATTATTGTGAAAAATCATATTATATATATATATATATATATATAACAAAAAATACATAATTGTTGTTAATCTCAACATTTACTAATACACATTATTAAAATCCAAAGTTGTATCTGTTAACATTAGTTAACGCACTGTGAACAAACATGAACATGAATGTTATTATTAACTAACATTTAATAAAGGTTAATAAATGCTGTACAAATATATTGATCATTGGTAGTTTGTTACTTTAATGCATTAACTGATATTAATAAATGAGACCTTACTGTAAAGTGTTTCCTGTATATCACTCAGCCGTCATCTGTCACGAGTCTGATGGGCTGCACATCCACTCGTGTGTTCACTATATCTCTCTCTCTCTCTCTCTCTCTCTCTCTCCTCTCTCTCTCTCTCTCTCTCTCTCTCTCTCTCTCTCTCTCTCTCTCTCTCTCTCTCTGTCTCTCTCTCTCTCTCTCTCTCTCTCTCCTGTCTCTCTCTCTGTCTCTCTCTCTGTCTGTCTCTCTCTCTCTGTCTCTCTCTCTCTCTCTCTCTCTCTCTGTCTCTCTCTCTTGTCTCCTCTCTGTCTCTCTCTCTCTCTCTCTCTCTCTCTCTCTCTCTCTCTCTCTCTCTCTCTCTCTCTCTCTCTCTCTCTCTCTCAGATGTGGAGGTGTTGTCTGAGCTCTTGCGTGGGCGAGCAGGAAGGCAGCGGAGCCGTGCCGCCCAGCTGAGGCAGGAGGACCAGGCCCTGCGGGACGAGAGCCTCAGACACGGAGACATGGTGTTTGTGGATGTGGTGGACACATACAGGAACGTGCCTTTAAAACTGCTGCAGTTTTATAAATGGTTAGTGCATTACCCAGTCACCTCCCAGACCTCGTTCTCCTGGTGTAGTTTTGCAGATAGTACATAGTCATTACCAAGTTAATATAATAATGATACTTTAAAGGGGATGAATTTAGAGAATTTTGATTATGATTATGAATTTTGATTAACTTGTCTGATTATGTCTGTAGGACTTGACACACACACTCACTCACTCACTCACTCACTCACTCACTCACTCACTCAGAGACACACACACACACACACACACACACACACACACTCATTTTCACACAAACACTCACGCACACATACACAGATACACACACTAACTCTCACACACACTCAGACACTCGCACACTCACTCACTCTCACACAAACTCACTCACGCACACATACACACACACACACACACACACACACACACACACAGACACACACACTCACTTGCACTCTCACTCACTCACACACACACACACACACACTCACTCACGTACATACACAGATACACACACTCGCACTCACACACACACGCACATATACACAGATACACACACACTCTCTCTCTCTCTCTCACACACACACACACATGCACACATACACTGATACACACACTCACACACAGACACACAGACACACACTCACACACACACACACACACACACACACACTCTCTCACAATAATATATAAATAATGACTTTTTATGAATTATTTTATACATTTGAAATGATTGCCATTGCCTGATAAACTCATCAGTCAGTCAGTAATGTGTTAGTATGATGACTATTATTTCCTCCACACTCCTCAGGGTCTCTGACTGTTGTCTCTGTCGGGTCTCTTGTATTGTGAATGTGCTTCAGTAGAAGCAGCGCTGCAGAGCTCAGGGGTTTTAATCAAGTGTGTAAATTCTCCACGCATGCAGGTCAGTGGGAAACGCTGACTTCAACCTGCTGCTCAAGACTGATGATGATTGCTATATCGACGTGGACGCCGTCCTGCTGAAGACGGACCGCAAACGGCTCACTCAGAGCAGCCTGTGGTGGGGGAAGTGAGTGAGGCGGACGTCTGTCTGCTTATATACAAACCCGATTCCAAAAAAGTTGTGACACTGTACAAATTGTGAATAAAAACAGAATGCAATGATGTGGAAGTTTCAAATTTCAATATTTTATTCAGAATACAACATAGATGTTTAAACTGAGAAAATGTATCATTTTAAGGGAAAAATAAGTTGATTTTAAATTTCATGGCATCAACACATCTCAAAAAAGTTGGGACAAGGCCATGTTTACCACTGTGTGGCATCCCCTCTTCTTTTTATAACAGTCTGCAAACGTCTGGGGACTGAGGAGACAAGTTGCTCAAGTTTAGGAATAGGGATGTTGTCCCATTCTTGTCTAATACAGGCTTCTAGTTGCTCAACTGTCTTAGGTCTTCTTTGTGGCATCTTCCTCTTTATGATGCGCCAAATGTTTTCTATGGGTGAAAGATCTGGACTGCAGGCTGGCCATTTCAGTACCCGGATCCTTCTTCTACACAGCCATGATGTTGTAATTGATGCAGTATGTGGTCTGGCATTGTCATGTTGGAAAATGCAAAGTCTTCCCTGAAAGAGACGACGTCTGGATGGGAGCATATGTTGTTCTAGAACTTGGATATACCTTTCAGCATTGATGGTGCCTTTCCAGATGTGTAAGCTGCCCATGCCACACACACTCATGCAACCCCATACCATCAGAGATGCAGGCTTCTGAACTGAGCGCTGATGACAACTTGGGTTGTCCTTGTCCTCTTTAGTCCGGATGACATGGCGTCCCAGTTTTCCAAAAAGAACTTCAAATTTTGATTCGTCTGACCACAGAACAGTTTTCCACTTTGCCACAGTCCATTTTAAATGAGCCTTGGCCCAGAGAAAACGCCTGCGCTTCTGGATCATGTTTAGATATGGCTTCTTTTTTGACCTATAGAGTTTTAGCCGGCAACGGCGAATGGCACGGTGGATTGTGTTCACCGACAATGTTTTCTGGAAGTATTCCTGAGCCCATGTTGTGATTTCCATTACAGTAGCATTCCTGTATGTGATGCAGTGCCGTCTAAGGGCCCGAAGATCACGGGCATCCAGTATGGTTTTCCCGCCTTGACCCTTACGCACAGAGATTGTTCCAGATTCTCTGAATCTTTGGATGATATTATGCACTGTAGATGATGATAACTTCAAACTCTTTGCAATTTTTCTCTGAGAAACTCCTTTCTGATATTGCTCCACTATTTTTCACCGCAGCATTGGGGGAATTGGTGATCCTCTGCCCATCTTGACTTCTGAGAGACACTGCCACTCTGAGAGGCTCTTTTTATACCCAATCATGTTGCCAATTGACCTAATAAGTTGCAAATTGGTCCTCCAGCTGTTCCTTATATGTACATTTAACTTTTCCGGCCTCTTATTGCTACCTGTCCCAACTTTTTTGGAATGTGTAGCTCTCATGAAATCCAAAATGAGCCAATATTTGGCATGACATTTCAAAATGTCTCACTTTCAACATTTGATATGTTATCTATATTCTATTGTGAATAAAATATAAATGTATGAGATTTGTAAATTATTGCATTCCTTTTTTATTCACAATTTGTACAGTGTCCCAACTTTTTTGGAATCGGGTTTGTATATAATTTTTTTTTATATCTAAAAGTATAAGTGACAAGCATGTTTTGGTAAAATAATAATTTGTTACAGGAGTTTATCAGAGCATTACAGCATATTTTCATCCAGCAAACACACACTTTGTCACTCATAAAACACTAACGTCAGGTTGCATTAAACAATGTTTTCTTTGGTAAAAATTTCTTTACAAAACCAGAATGACACTCTTTACTGCTTATAATTCAATGCAGTTTATGTTACATGGTCCATGTTTACATTTACAGTACAGAATTATTCCTAAATTTCCCCTTTTGAATGGATGGTAATGAATTGAAAGACTAACACTTGTGTAGGTGTCATCTAATTGCTTTGATAGTATTTAATTTTTTAGATTCAGAATATATTCCATTACAATATTGCTGTAGAAATGTAGCAAATTTCTGTCTTATTCAGTTTTGTATTGTGTTATTGTGTTAACAGTTTTGAAAATGGTGTGATGTGCAAATTGGCCTGCATGTACACAGTTTTGGTGGTGGTTGTGTCGAAGTGAGAAAAGAATTCATGTGTTGTGTCGAAGTGAGAAAAGAATTCATGTAATTTGAAAGATGTCATCATTGAATGCATTTTGTGCCAAAGCAATGATAAATGATCCTCAGTTTAGCTCACATAGACTTCTGTTGTGATCACAGAGTGAAGAGTTTTGAAAAAGTGACGTAAAAACTGAAATATCAGAAAACATACTTGATCTCTTTGTGTGTTTGTGTGTGTGTGTGTGTGTGTGTGTGTGTGTGTGTGTGTGTGTCATTTACTGAGTTGTCTTATGGACCGTGTTCTTCAGTTTCAGGCAGAATTGGGCCGTGGATCGCGTGGGTAAGTGGCAGGAACTGGAGTACGCGAGTCCTGCGTATCCGGCCTTCGCCTGCGGATCTGGATATGTGGCGTCCAGGGATCTGGTGGAGTGGCTGGCCAGCAACGCTGAACATCTGAAAGCTTACCAGGTGCCATCTGATACTCTCTTCATCTTCAGTAGTGCAAAATACAAAGGGATTGCTTTTTAGAATTACCCAGCATGCAACTATATTATGATAAAAATACTTCTAAACAGAAATCCATAATGACATGCGTGACACCATTAGCAGCCTGTTCATGAGTGATGATCTCTTTGAATCAATGCTTGCAGATATATCTGTAACGATTTAATTCGCTCTAAACATCACACATCTCTAATCTGATTGTCACTATTACAAAGCCACTGAGCCGAGAGAAATGCTGCTAAAAGGGGCGATGTGCCAAATTCATTCAGATGATGAATACAGTATATATTTACAATGTCGTTCAGCATGTAAATGCATGTTTTTACAGGGAGAAGATGTGAGCATGGGCATTTGGATGGCAGCCGTGGGGCCTCGCAAATATCAGGTAAAAAAGACATGCACACCTGAAACCAACTACTAATATAATAAAATATATATATATATATATATATATATATATATATATATATATATATATATATATATATATATATATATATATATATATATATATATATATATATATACTGTATATACTATACACCGATCAGGCATAACATTATAATCACCTTCCTAATATTGTGTTGGTCCCCCTTTTTGCTGTCAAAACAGTCCTGACCCGTCGAGGCATGGACTCCACTAGACCCCTGAAGGTGTGCTGTGGTATCTGGCACCAAGATGTTAGCAGCAGATCCTTTAAGTCCTGTAAGTTGCGAGGTGGGGCCTCCATGGATCGGACTTGTTTGTTCAGCACATCCCACAGATGCTCGATTGGATTGAGATCTGGGGAATTTGGAGGCCAAGTCAACACCTCAAACTCGTTGTTGTGCTCCTCAAACCATTCCTGAACCATTTTTGCTTTGTGGCAGGACGCATTATCCTGCTGAAAGAGACCACAGCCACCAGGGAATACCGTTTCCATGAAAGGGTGTACATGGTCTGCAACAATGCTTAGGTAGGTGGTACGTGTCAAAGTAACATCCACATGGATGGCAGGACCCAAGGTTTCCCAGCAGAACATTGCCCAAAGCATCACACTGCCTCCGCCGGCTTGCCTTCTTCCCATAGTGCATCCTGGTGCCATGTGTTCCCCAGCTAAGGGACGCACACGCACCCGGCCATCCACGTGATGTAAAAGAAAACGTGATTCATCAGACCAGGTCACCTTCTTCCATTGCTCCGTGGTCCAGTTCTGATGCTCACGTGCCCACTGTTGGTGCTTTCGGCGGTGGACAGGGGTCAGCATGGGCACCCTGACTGGTCTGCGGCTATGCCGCCCCATACACAACAAACTGAGATGCACTGTGTATTCTGACACCTTTCTATCAGAACCAGCATTAACTTCTTGAGCAATTTGAGCTACAGTAGCTCGTCTGTTTGATCGGACCACACGGGCCAGCCTTCGCTCCCCACGTGCATCAATGAGCCTTGACCGCCCATGACCCTGTCGCCGGTTCACCACTGTTCCTTCCTTAGAGCACTTTTGATAGATACTGACCACTGCAGACCGGGAACACCCCACAAGAGCTGCAGTTTTGGAGATGCTCTGACCCAGTCGTCTAGCCATCACAATTTGGCCCTTGTCAAACTCGCTCAAATCCTTACGCTTGCCCATTTTTCCTGCTTCTAACACATCAACTTTGAGAACAAAATGTTCACTTGCTGCCTAATATATCCCACCCACTAACAGGTGCCGTGATGAAGAGATAATCAGTGTTATTCACTTCACCTGTCAGTGGTCATAATGTTATGCCTGATCTGTGTGTGTGTGTGTGTTTGTGTATGTGTATATTTGTGTGTGTATATATATATATATATATATATATATATATATATATATATATATATATATATATATATATATATATATATATATATATATATATATATATATATATATATATATGAATTACTTATTGTTATTGTAATATTGTATATTTGTTTATCTTGTCATGTGTAATGCTTTGGCAGTATTGATTGTAAAAACTATCATGCCTATGCCTTTAAAACTGAAATTGAAAAGGAAATAATAACTACCATATGTGACTGTAAATTCTGCTTTTATGGGCCGAACACAAATGGCTTGTTGATATCAAGGGGTTTAGTGCGTGTCCTGCAGCACAGAATTACATGGGCGGTTGTTACATGTTGATTTGTGCAGCAGTTATGTTTTTGTCATCCTTGTATTTTTGCAGCTCGTATGAATAACTGGATAAAGGCATCTGACAAATTCATTTCAAACTCAAAGCAACTTGCATTGCATTAAAGGTCTATATTTGATCAGTTCATGCATTCCCTGGGAATCAAACCATGACATTGCCATTGCTACCAGAGTGTTATAGGATTACAATAGTGTCATACACTATTTGTTTCATACACTATTTGTTCGTCGGCCAGAGGAGAACTGGCACCCCGACTGAGCCTGGTTTCTCCCAAGGTTTTTTTCTCCATTCTGGCCCTGAAGGAGTTTTGGTTCTTTGCCACCGTCGCCTTTGGCTTTTGGCTTGCTCAGTTGGGGACACCTAAATTTCAACTATATTACTGATCTGCCCGCATTGACACTATATGATAATTGAAATGAGCTGATGACATCACTGTTTTCTCCAGAGCGGCTGTACAGCCGAATCAAATTCTGTTGCATTATTTTCCTGTTACCACTGTGAAGCTGCTTTGAAACAATTGCCATTGTAAAAAGCACTATATAAATAAAGGTGATTTTTGATTTTTTTTTTTTTGTGTTATTGTGTGTTGTTCAGGACTCGGGCTGGCTGTGTGAGAAGGAGTGTTACGTGGACATGCTGTCGTCCCCGCAGCATTCGGCTCAGGAGCTGCGCTCGCTCTGGGAGAGGAAGAGGAAGTGCGGTGATCCCTGCGGCTGTGGCTGGCGTGAACACTGACACGAGACAAACCTCCTGCATGCTTCACACTCAGACTGATGGGTCGGACATTTCTGTTCTTGTTTTCAAGAGGCTCGACATTTTCCCCACGCGTCAATACGAGACACTAATAATGTTCACTTGTTCTTTATAAGCCTGGCCTGTTATTGGTCACACTCTGGCTTTGTAGACGTCACATAAACACAGGGTTTGTGAATCGACAGGGCAGCTTTCCTGTTCTTTATCTCGTCACGTGTCTTTCTGTCACCTTGCGTTCTTTATTGCTGCGAGTTCGAAATCGCCAAACACGCAAACCCTTTTCACTCAGCTGGGGCCAAAATTGTTACACTGAAATGTTCAATAAAAACATTGCAACAGGATGCACATGTGTCTGGTTGTGTGATGACCAACACCCTTGCTTCATTTAGTATACACTGATTCATGAATATGCAAATGAGCCCCGCCTTCACTCACTCACACCAGCTCAGAGATCCACTCGCTCAACTTTACTGTAGTAATATACAGTACCTACTGCTATATATGATGTTAATATGAATCAGACAACAACAAACAAAACAGAAAATCACTCGCTGCTCTCGACTGGATAACTTTAGTAGCTTTAATAAGAATACATTTCTTACTTGAATGCTCTGGCGAGGAGATAAACATGGCGGACTGTGTACAGCTCACTGAGGGCGGGGTCTATGCTAATAGGGCGGAGTCTGTCAGCAGTCATGGGCGGGACATAATATAGATGTGATTAAAACTGTAAAGTTTGGTGTGTGTGAAGCTGCTGAAGTGAAGATTTCTGACTCAAACTCACCGCCTTTAAAGAGATGCATTGAAATTGAAATCTCGCAAATATATAAAGTCCAATAAAATAAACACTTAAATGTGTTTTAGATGTTTTCTTCGCTAGTTTGAAGCAATGTTATGAAAAGCCAAATAGCCCAAAATTAACTGTTGCATGAAAAAAAAAGTGTCTTGCCTTAATAAAAATGTCAGCAGTTTAACAAGCCTTAACTAGTTTTTTTCAGTAAGATTCTTGGATGTGAAAAAGTCGCTGGTGAACAAGTGTTTATACTGTTGCTGTTAAGCTTTTAGAAATCACTGTTAGCAGGAGGTAATATGAGGTTATAGAGCCAAACTCAAATGCTATAATGTGGTTTGTTTCATATTTAATGCGTCACTGCATCCAGATTTACCTCGAACACAGAAATATCAGCAGTGAGCTCCAAGTTCATGCTGTGCGCTGGTATTTTTACCTCTTGATGCAAAACTTTCTCATCGTTTCTCTCCACATGGTGTCAAAAATTATTCATAACTGAAACGAGATATGACTCTTTTTTTTTTTTTTTTTTTTTCTTATCTCCTCTTCCCAATGAAGGCCCTTTTATGGTATTACCTGAATCATCTGTAAAGTAAAAAGATGTCCAGAAGAGCTGAAGAAACACTGGAGGGCTCGGTCTGTCTCTGCGTGTTATTCTCAGTGCTTTCCATGAATGAACAGAGAGATGAGAACTAAGAGCCAGTCCAGAAACTATTCTGAGCAACACCGTCCTCCATTCCCTCTTAACGCAGATCATTTCAGTTTAATGCCACCATCTGCAGTCCAAATTATATAATCCCATAATTCATTCCAAACGTACCCTGGCATGTTTTAAAATTTGAACATGTAAAATGCATTGAAAGTACATTAAATATAAAGGGAAGTCTGATGAAGTTTTAATACTTGAGCCGTTTGAAGGTTCAAGTATGTCGGTTGTAGGCCTCACTCTTCAGTAAAGTTCAGTAAAGTATGTAATCTTAAAATAACTGTTCTTTAAATAACATGTATAGAACTTTCCTATAACAATATTTTGGCAAATTTACACTGCAAAGGTGGCACAGAAGCGCTTCTGAGCTGACATTTACACACTTTTTAATGCTGCTCAGAGGTGGCACAGGGTTTCTGCGGGTCTTAAAAAAGTCTTAAAGGGGTCCTATAATGCCCCTTTTTATAAGATGTAAAATAAGTCTCTGATGCCCCCAGAGTGTGTATGTGAAGTTTTAGCTCAAAATACCCCACAGATCATTTTTTATAGCTTGTTAAAATTGTCACTTTTTGAGGGTGAGCAAAAACGCGCTGTTTTTGTGTCCCTTTAAATGCAAATGAGCTGCTGCTCCCCGCCCCCTTTCAGGAAGAGGGTGGAGCTTCAAGAGCTCATGTTAGCAGCTCCGATTACCTCATGAAGACACGCACTGAAAATGTCCGAAACTGTTCAGCCTTTTATTTTCAAACTGGAGTCGGACAATGATGGAGAGACTCAAGAAGAAGTGACAACATGTAGAATGAGACAGGACGTTTCTGAAGGGTTAGTTGATGGATTTATGTCTTCAAGTCATCGATTAGCATATTCTGTCATGATAATCTATAAATCGCTGGTGTGAGAACTGTTGTCAGATGCACAGAGCCAGAGAATATCTGTTGCATGAAGAGAGAACAGGTATAGTTTAGTTTAATTACGGTTATAACTTATGTTGTCATCTTGCTTTATGACATGCTATTGCATTTGTATCCGTACTGTATTGCAATAAATATGAAAAGACGGATGACAGCTTGAGTGACTCCCAAATGTGCTCGACTACAACAACTCTTCCTCTTCTCAACATGGCCTTTGTTGCGTGTTCTCGGGGGCGGGTTTATGTAAATTTTATGGTTAATGATGTCACCAACCCGTGAATAAGCTCATTGTAGTCCCTACCAGCCGTTTGTTGTAGTCCTTAAAAAGTGATTTCTGTAAAAGAAAATATCTCCCTTTGCTTTGAACTTTGAGCGTCGTAACTTTGCAGATGTTGTTTATGCTCAAACAGCAACATCACACACTAACTAAAGTTAAAACAGTCAAATCATAATCAACCACCCCTTCAAGTTCAATATCATGGCATTATATTAGGGCCCTATGATTTCTGTGATGCAGAATCCATTCATAAAAATGTAATTTACTGTATAATGCAGAATGTCACGGAATTTTGGATGAAGGTTTGGATGAATAAATCAAAAGTAGGTCAGTTCACTTAAAGGGACAGTTCACCCAAAAATAAAAATCCTGTCATCATTTACTCACCCTCATGTCGTTCCAGACTTTCATTCATCATTTAAAGCCATCGAGTCTCTTCAGACAATGTTGAATAAACCGCTTGATTCATATGGATTAGTTTTAGGATCTCTTTATGAACTTTTTGAAGCGTCAAAGTGGAAGTTGCTTAGACTGTCAATGGAGGGACAGAAATCTTTCCCATTTCATTAAAAATATCTTCATTTGTGTTCCGAAGATGAACGAAAGTCAGTTAAATTTAATTTAACCATTAAAGCAGTGCAGACAGAAACAGAGAAATTTACGCGCTTTAGAATTTTGCGTTTTTGCGGCAGCTCTGTATATTTCTATTAGCTGTCGAAGAGTAATTAGCTGGTGAAGTGGATTTACTTATTGTAGAGCATTGTAATGTTTGAAGCAAATGTCAGTAGACAGGGAAGATTTTAAAACGAGCGCTTCCTTCATAAATCCGTAAGATCTTGCCTTCATGCTGTGGAAATACAGACCGGAAGACTGAGGTTTTTAAAAAGGTTTCAAAACTATTTCAAAACCTGTTTCGTGGCCCCAAAGTAAATAAATGATGACTTCTTACAACTAAAATGAATCAATCAAAAACTTACTTTAGCTGAACAATAACTTTTTTCTAGAGCTGCTGTACAGGCAAAACAATCTCTCCTCCATTAATTTCCTATTATCACTGTAAAGCTGCTTTGAAACAATCTATATTGTAAAAAGCGCTATAGAAATGGAGACTTGACTGACCACAACGAGCACGGCGCTGAAAAAGGGGCGGGGCTATCTTCGAAGAGGCGGGGCTACAGAACAGAAGGTCTATAGGTTGTTGCTAGATGTATTTTTAAAGGCATTAACATTCAAATTTAACATACAATCATTATGATTTTTATATGTAGTGGTGGTCTATATTAGTTGGTACAATATTTGGGCAGATGTATCTTGGGTTTTGCCTTCATCACAGTAGATCAATCACCTCATCAAGCTGAACATCTGCAGGTGCTCGAGTCTTTCACTCATCCGGATCCTGACGAACACCACAACAGTCCAATACCCTCAAACACATGTAAAAGGTTTAGTTTTTATGCATGATGAGAGTGTTGGAGATGAGCAGAGGCTGAACTCGTGCAGATTTGCAGAAGCAGCGGGTGTTTTCCAGGTGAGTTTCATCATCATTGTTCTAAACGCGAATCACTGAACGCTTCTATCGGAAATTTCCCACTTCTGAAGTCGTGATTTCGAGCGTCGTCGTCATTCAAGTGCTTTGTTATCGGAAAGAACAGGAATCATGGATTGACACCAGGTTTATTCATTCTTATTTATTGGGAAATATCTTATTTAAGCCAAAATGATATTTAGCGTCCAATTCATTGACAACCATATAAACATTCACCACGACGCGTGATCTTGCTGACGATTCTGGATTTTCGGTTCTATTTTCGCTGTGTATAAAATATGCAGACTTCGAACGATTATCTAAATATGCACTTGAATCCGTGTATCATTCGTTCATTCGTTTTTTGATTTAATATCGAAAGTAGAAAAATGAGAAAACGGCTCCTTTTTCGTTTTTTCCAGAATTTTTTTTTTTTGTTCAGAGGTAGAAATATGGGATCAGATTCCCGCCTAATGTATTGCGGTCACGCATCAAAAAATAATAAGCGTGAATCAAAATTTTAAAAACACGTGAAAATATAACGCACAAAACTGAAAAATCAATGCGAAGTTGACCAGAATCACAAACAACGCGGTCACGGAAATAAAAATAATAAGCGTGAATCAAACATTTAAACAAGTTTAAAATTATATTGCTCAACTGAAACATGAATTCAAAATTATCTGAATCGCACACAAAATCATGTTTTCTGCTCTTATTTTCATTTTTTGTATGCCTGTGCTCTTGTTTCCACATTCTGCGCTTGCGTTTCCAAATGTTGCCGTTAGAGTTTCATGTAAATCAGGGCGGGTCTTAGCATCACCATTGGTCCACTAGTTCTAGATTGACAGCTCATCCTCTAGCCAATCAATCGAAGAGGGAAGTTAACGTCACTCCAATGACTCATGCAGCTCAGTTCTGTTGAGCTACGAGTATAACGCGTTCTCTATCACTGTATCTGCAAGGAAATACATTATTTTATTATTATGAATATAATATTAGGAATCTATTCTTTTGTATGAAAGACGTTTTAGGGGGGTTTCTCACAATTAAAGCAGTCAAATGAACGTGATCACGACTGGGTGCTTACTGACGCTTGGCTGGCCGCTCAGTCCAACCAGCCGCTGTTGAGCTACGAGTATAACGCGTTCTCTATCACCAGTGGTGGAGGAAGTACTTAATCTCAGTACTTAAGTAAAAGATTTACTTACATATTTACTTTAGTAAAAGTAGAAGTACCACAATGACAACCCTACTTAAGTAAAAAAAAGTACCTGATTTTAAATGTACTTTAAGTATTAAAAGTAAAAGTACTTGCATAACAATATATTCTCTTAATGTCTATATTCTAGTAATTAAAAATAAAACAGTATGGGCTGTGGCATTTTAATTAAGTTAGTTTTGGGTTAATGTAATTGTGCTTACCATCTGTGGCGTAGAAAGAGCGGTAATATTTCCTCCAGAGTGGAGAGCGCCTTTCTGAAGATTCCGTTCATTTCTAAAGCTCATTCCACTCAGCGCCGCGCGCTCAACCCAGAATGCCCTTTGTGACATGCTGGTTCTAATATAGGCCTATCTGAAATAAGGAGCTAGGGCTGCCCCCATTTTAAGTTTTTTTTTTCTAGTAGTTGTTCATTTAAGCCGTTGTTCACGCGGCGCCGGCGCCTCCATGTCATTGTCTGTTATATTTGCTTATTTATTAAATCCAGGCAATTGGTTGATAAAACATTGATTAAAATTAAGATACAATTTATACAAAACGAAATTCACTTTAAAGAAAGGCTTTCAACAAAACAAAACTTAATGAAGTGGTCAAAATCATTTCTGTCCCCCATGTCTTCTGACACATTGCGCATCTTATGATGTGTCCTGTTCACTCTTAATAATCAACGTAGATTAAAAAAAAAAAAAATTATAATATTTAAACATATGAAATTAAATACGTGTTTTAATGGCTACAAGTAGCCTATAGTAGGCTACAATACAGAGAAATGTCATGTCAGAGCGGGATTTGAGTGCACGTGGTTGGAGCTCGGCTCCGCTTCGCTCACATGCTCTGGTGAGGTAGGCAGGTTTTTTGCGTTCATTTTTATTTCCTGTCACTGTGCAGGCTCTTTTATTGTATATGACAGTGTAAACAGCTCAATAACCCTTTTATTTAAAGGTTTAATGTAGGCCCTAGTCCACTGCATCACGATTGCAAGAAGGATCAATAATGTAAAAAATGTGATGTGCAGTCAAATGTCCCGGTGTTGTTTAAACGTGTTCTCACGATATGCTTGTTGTGCTTCGTGGAGTTTTGACGTGTTTTATAGACTCGATATTGTTTCTTATTCAAATGTGGTTACATTCCACCACTGGCTGCGAAAAATGATTTCTTTGGAATGAGTGGCAATAACCAACTAGTTGGGATCATGACCAT
>CM077179.1:39339009-39429009 GCA_039654105.1 Coreius guichenoti | reverse complement strand
ATCCAATTACTCAAACCATAATCGGAGCAAGTCAGAAACATGCATTTAGCAGATTAGAGCTAGACGATACGGTCTCTTCTGCTCACACAGGCTGCGTTTATTTCATCAAATACAGTAAAAACTGAAATATTCTAGTGTAAATCAGCTGTTTTCTATGTGAATATATAGTAAAGTGTAATTTATTCCTGTGATCAAAGCTGAATTTATCATCATTACTCCAGTCTTCAGTGTCACATGATCCTTCACAAATCATTCTATCAAGATAATTTCCTATCAATGTTGAAAAAACACTTTTAAATCATGATAACTTTTGCATGGCAGTGTTTCTTTTATAAGATTAAAAAATAAAAAAATAATAATTAAGATGTATTTAGCAAAGGCACATTAACTTTACAAAGACAGTAAAGATATTTATGAAATGAATACATATTACAAAAAAAAATTCTATTTATAATAAATGCTGTTCTTTTGAACTTTCCTAATCAAAAAAATCCTGAAGAAAAGAAATGACAGCTTTCACAAAAATATTAAGCAGCACAATGGTGTTCAACATGAATAATAATCATAAATGTTTCTTGAGCATCAAATCCTCATATGAGAATGATTTGTGAAGGATCATGTGACACTGAAGACTGGAGTAATGATGATAAATTCAGCTTTGATCACAGGAATAAATTACACTTTACTATATATTCACACAGAAAACAGATATATTAAATTATAATAATATTTCACTATTTGTACTGTATTTTTTTAACAAATAAATGCAGCCTTGGTGGGATTAAGAGACTACTTTAAAAAAAAAACACAAAAACCAGTACTGTATAAATCACAAATCTCAACCTGATTTAATTTTTTTTTTTTAAACAATTTAATAAATTTAAAACTAGAATATTATATCACTACATGGTATCAATAAATATAGGACAATTTAAAATCTAAAATTTAAAACCATTTACATGTAATAAATTAGTATGACAGCTCACTGCAATTTGTTTTAATCATAAAAGGAAAAGTGTTTTCCACTGTATTTTACATACATTAAATCTTGTTATATAAAATGTTATATTGCATTATATTATCAATACATTACATTTGTAGTGTAAACGGACTACATACATACATACATACATATACATATATATATATATATATATATATATATATATACATATACATATATATATATATATATATATATATATATATATATATACATATACATATATATATACACATACATATACATATATATATATATATATATATATATATATATATATATAAAAAACATAAACCAACGTTATCCACATATTTCCAGTACACTCACATAAAGTGATATATAAGTGTATAACAAATCTCAACTGCCAGTTTTGTTTTTTTTTCCATTGCAAAATGTATTGCGCAGCTTTTTATATAAAGTTGGATATAGAAGTGTCCAACTTCATCTGCATACATACAGTACACTTTAAATAAAGCGATATATAATATATAGCAAACCTCAAATGCTTGATTGTATCTTTGCAAAATATAAACTAGGTCTATATTAAATCAACCAGCTCTGCTAAAGGTGACTTAAGGCACAAAGATATAAACATTACATCATGATTTTCTGTAAAGCTACTTTGAAAGCGCTATATAAATAAATTTGACTCAGACAACAATGACTGACAGGCCTACTCACCTGTCAATCAACATCTGCTCTAAAATCAGATTTCTAAAACGCATCTGAAATGCCAAAATATTCACATGAACAAGTCTGCAAAGAATACTTTGGTATGACTGATATCAACATATCTGTGGCTCAGATCATGCGACCGGTCAGTTAAGTCCGATGGTCGACTTCACCACATCCCTGATGTTTCAGGCAGAATGTTTAAGTCTATTTTGGAGCGACGTGTATGCGGTCATGAAAAAGCGGTTACAGGACTTTAGATGTAAAGAGTCCATCTCAGATGAAAACCTGTGGTCAGTCCAGCAGAGATGGCCGTTATATCGATCTGTATGAGTTGTAATGCAGGTGACGGCCTGCAGAGGGCAGCAGCGGCTCACACTGCACTAGATCACACAGGACTGTACCATCAGGGTGTGTCTGAAACGCAGACTTAACATCCCTGTGCGTTCAGTGAAGGACATCACACACACATTCAACAGAGCGAATCTGAGAGTAAACGCATCGCTCATTAAATGATTATTGTACGCGCATCTAAAACTGAAGAAACTTTCTGTTGCACACAAATACTCTTAGGCATACAGAAAATATAAATGTATAAATATAATTAAATGATGCTTGGAAAAATTTAAATATTTAAATTAAATACAATTAAATTACAACTTCATGTAATTAAAAAAAAAAAAAAAAATCATTCTATTAATTTATCAATTAAATATTAGAACATTATATACATAGTACTACTAATAAATATAGGCCAATTTAAAATATGACATTATAACCATTTGTATGCAACAAAAATGACTGCCCACTGCTATTTTATTTTTTATTTTTATTTTTTAATTAATATTAAAAAAGTCATCACAAAGAAACGCCTTTAAACCAAGCTTTCCTTTTGGAATAATATAATATAATATAATATAATGCTGTCAAATCAATTAAAATCACATCCGAAATAAAAGTTTGTTTACATCATGTGTGTGTGTGCTGTGTATAATAATGTGTATATATAAATACACACTCATTCATGTATGTATTTAAGAAATATTTGCATGTAAATACGTATATAGATTTACATAAATTTATATTATATATAAATATTTTTTTTGACCTTAAATATATACACGTGTGTGCTTTTATATATACATAATTATACACAGTACACACATTATGTAAACATAAATCTCACTTGTGCTAATCAATTTAAAATCATAATTAAATTGTTTTTATTTAATACTATTAGATTTAATCAAATAAAAAAAAAATTATATATCAACATGTCAGTGTAGACCAATTTAAGTTATTTTCAGTAATTACATTTTAATGATACTGCTAAAAAACTTCATATGAATAAAATAATTGTAATATAAATTGTGCTGCTGTATTTACATGCACTAAACACTAAATCTCCATTTTTCTTTTTGCAATATAGCACGAGAGAATATATAATCTCACTTAATATAAGTGTCATAATTATAGAATTTATATAATTGAATATTATAAATTCTCACGTGCGCTGTATTCCAGAATGAAAGCGTAATGCTTGATGAGTGAATCAGCGTTCACAAGACACGAGCGCACTGATAAGGAACATATGGTGAGCAGAGGGGAGTCTGGGTAACGTATTCACTTGTTAAAGTAATCAGCGCTGACACCGGCGCTCGAGGCGGGTCGGGTCCTCGGGGCCCGTGCACAGCTGAGCGGGAGGAGACCCGAGCGGTGCTGCGTCAGCGCCTTCAACATCACCTCAGATGACCTGTTACCTCACAGACAGGAACACAAACACACTTTCACTGAGTAACCAGACACACCTGTCCCCTGGAACCATACATCAGCCAAATAAAGCCATGCAACTTGCGTATACTCAATATTTAGGCCTAAATTTGAGATGTATGTATTTGAATTGCATATAAAATTTAACGTGATAGATTTATGCAATAGTACTAATAAACTGAATGTTTTAAATGCACAATAACCAGGTTCATATATTTGTCAATCAATCTGATTTGTTTCAATCGCAAACATATTAACTAATTGAATATTGCTTGTTCCACAGCTTTTAACCATGTTCATACTGTTTAACTGCATAAATGTAATTGTTTTCACGAGGAACAGATTCATGCTGATTCTAAGCAATTTGAAAATCTGATCTAAAAATCAAATAGATGGAAATATTTAAACTATGGCATGATTATTTGAGTGCAGAAATCATTCCAGTTTCAAAAATTTTAAAATCTAAAAATTGTATGCATGCATATATAGATGGAAATATTTAAACTATGGCATGATTATTTGAGTGCAGAAATAATACCTGTTTAAAAATTTAAAATAATTTAATTGTATGCATGCATTTATGAATGAATAACTAAACATGCACTTTTTATTATATAAAAATTCTTAAAATATAAAAATTGTAATTGTATGCATGCATATATAGATGGAAATATTTAATCTATGGCATGATTATTTGAGTGCAGAAATCATACCAGTTTCAAAATTTAAAAAATAATCAATTTAATTGTATGCATGCATTTATGAATGAATAACTAAACATGCACTATTTTTATTATATAAAAATTCTTAAAATATAAAGAATTGTAATTGTATGCATGCATATATAGATGGAAATATTTAAACTATGGCATGATTATAAAATGATAAATATGCATCAGATTTTTATTATATAAAAATTGTTAATGTATGCATGCATTATTTAATATTTATTTTTAAACTCTATATTTAAACTATGCCATGATTATTTGAGTGCAGAAATATGCATGCATGCATGGAATTACACTTTTGTTATATAATTATATGCATGTATATAATGTGTGTGTGTGTGTGTGTGTGTGTAATCCAAATCGATGGAACCTTTACATGCAATTCAAATACATGATTCATGATTCATGCTGTAAAACTGGCCCTTGATTTTCTAAAAGTCTACAAGACTAAAAGTGCATTTAGATTGTCCACCAGCCCACTATAGTAACCTACATTTAAGACAGGCCTGAACTTTACTTTCAAAAAACGACAGAACTAGAAAACTACAAAAACTCAACATAACACAAAAGCTGCCGTAGCAGAACCACCAGCAGGGGGCATCAGTGTTGGCATCCGCTTCAAACATGGTGAACGCAGGGAAAGGGAAACCGCCAGCAGGAAGACGGCTGGGGAAAATTTCAGAGACGGAGTTGACCTTAACAAGTGCGTATCAAGAGCTGCTCTGAAACGCTCTCGCACGGAAGTTAAACGCGCTTACTGTAAACTACAGCTGTCAGTAATGGAAGCGAGAGCATGCTGGGCATGTGGCCAGCGTCAGACATTTATCCTGCAAACATGCTTCTTATAGTGAGATGTCCCTGCAGAGCCTCTATAATCACACACACACACCTCGGATTGACTGTATATCAGTGTGACGTCTGTAAGAACAAGCACTGATTCTGATGGCAAACACTCACGGAAGGAATACAGACAGATAACGATTACTACGGAGCCTGTCTGCCTTCACGAAGCATTACATCATCCATGTCACTGCTTGCTTACAAATGCCTGCAAAAATCTTAATCAGTCATTCAGACTGTACAATAATCAAACCTGCGTTCACACTGACCAAGTCATGTTGGGTGAAGAGATCTGATGTAACTGTTGCAAACAAATAAAACTATGATCGAGTGAGTTTACAGCAACACAAGAACATGTTGGGACAATGAAGGACGTGTTTTTGTGAGATTCACCCATTTTTATTGAATCATTTGATAGTCTGACCTGTGACTGAAGTGCAGTGAACTCATCGAACCGGCTGATAAATGTTTCTAAACAAACTGAGCCCAATCACAAGAAACACACAAAACATCTCCTGAAAACAGGGTTTCTGCTACTTTGAACCCTCTAAACACACTCTCGCGCACGCACACACTCACACACAGAAAAGCTCACACACGCTCTGACCATACCTGTCAACACTCCCGTTTTTGCCGGGAGTCTCCCGTATTTCACACCTATCTCCCGCCCCCCTCCCGTTTTGTTATTTCTCCCGGGAATCTCCCGTAATTTGTATGGCCCAAACCTCGTTATATGAATAATCACATCAATATATTATTCCAAGGTTGTTCAGTTGCCAGATCTTGTATGAAACACCTACTCATACAATAGACTGTAAAAAAGGACATATTATACAAAATGTCAACCCATTTGTGACCTCGACCTGGCAACCTACAACCCAGTTGCGCTGTTGGTATCTGCGCAGGTAGCAGACGCGGGAAGTTGAATCAAGCATCACTGGTAGAAATGGGAGGAGAAGACTCAGGTGGTAAATTTTTACAGGTGGATTTTTGTGTCATCCTTTGGCTAGTGTTACAGTTATATGATCACGCTCTTATTCACGCAAATGATTTTAAACCATTCAATAGCGGCAAGGCAAAGAGAACGCGCTGTCTGTGACACACACAAAGACGCGCGCCAGAATCGAGTTCTCTTTCGCGCTTGAACGAACAATAACACACACAATTATGCCAAAATGCCAGTTTTGTTGAGTATCCTCATAAGAGCAGTCTTAAATAACGTCTTAAATGACACTACCCCTAAACCTACCCATCACAGAAAACATTCTGCATTTTTACATTTAATAAAACATTGTTTAGTATGTTTTTTTTTTTTAAGCTATTTTTATTAAGAGAACACAGGAAATGTCCTCAAACCACGTTTACGTTGTAATACCAGTGTAATACCCATGTCATTATACAAATTTGTGTCCTCAAATCACAAACACTCACACACAGAGACTCACACACTCAGAAAGACACACACACACACACACACAGGCTCACTCAGAAAGACACACACACACACACACAGACTCACTCAGAAAGACACACACACACACACACACAGAAAGACACACACACACACACACACACACACACACAGACTCACTCAGAAAGACACACACACACACTCTCAGAAAGACACACACACACACACACACACTCACTCAGAAAGACACACACACACTCACTCACTCAGAAAGACACACACACACACACTCACTCAGAAAGACACACACACACACACTCACTCAGAAAGACACACACACACACACTCACTCAGAAAGACACACACACACACACTCACTCAGAAAGACACACACACACACACTCACTCAGAAAGACACACACACACACACTCACTCAGAAAGACACACACACACACACTCACTCAGAAAGACACACACACACACACTCACTCAGAAAGACACACACACACACACTCACTCAGAAAGACACACACACACACACTCACTCAGAAAGACACACACACACACACTCACTCAGAAAGACACACACACACACTCACTCAGAAAGACACACACACACACACTCACTCAGAAAGACACACACACACACACTCACTCAGAAAGACACACACACACACACTCACTCAGAAAGACACACACACACACACACACACTCACTCAGAAAGACACACACACACACACACACTCACTCAGAAAGACACACACACACTCACTCAGAAAGACACACACACACACACACTCACTCAGAAAGACACACACACACACACACTCACTCAGAAAGACACACACACACACACTCACTCAGAAAGACACACACACACACACTCACTCAGAAAGACACACACACACACACACACACTCACTCAGAAAGACACACACACACTCAGAAAGACACACACACACACACAGAAAGACACACACACACACACAGAAAGACACACACACACACACAGAAAGACACAGACTCACTCAGAAAGACACACACACACACACACACACACACAGACTCACTCAGAAAGACACACACACACACTCACTCAGAAAGACACACACACACACTCAGAAAGACACACACACACACTCAGAAAGACACACACACACACTCAGAAAGACACACACACACACTCAGAAAGACACACACACACACTCAGAAAGACACACACACACACAGACACACACACAGACTCTCACACACACACAGACTCTCTCACACACACAGACTCTCTCACACACACACAGACTCTCTCACACACACACAGACTCTCTCACACACACACAGACTCTCACACACACACAGTCTCACACACACACAGTCTCACACACACACACAGACTCTCACACACACACACAGACTCTCTCACACACACACAGACTCTCACACACACACACAGACTCTCACACACACACACAGACTCACACACACACACACACACACACACACACACACACACACACACACACACACACACACACTCACACACACACAGACTCTCACACACACACACAGACTCTCACACACACACAGACTCTCACACACACACACACAGACTCTCACACACACAGACACAGACTCTCACACACACACACACAGACACAGACTCACACACACAGACACACACACACAGACACACGCAGACACACGCAGACTCACACTATTTTAGATAGTGGTGAATAATAATAATAATAATAATATATAATGTATAATGTACTGACGGTAACAAGGTTGTGCTGTTGAGGCTCGCGCAGCCTCTCGAGGAGAAATGGAAACAAATGAGCGCAACTCAAAGAAACTCAGTTCACATACTGCGGCAAAAATTCAAAATGTGAAGTTTTTATATTTATAACATATGATACAGTTAAGCAACATCACACGACCAAGAGTGCTGAATGCCATCGCGATTGAAAATGTGAAACTGATTTCATTGGACAGCTCAATAAACAATTAATATTAAGTCACTTACATTTTAGACGCAATATTGACTGTTTTTGTTCTGTTTCAGCAGCGAAAATAGTTCCAAGATCACAGCAGAACCACAGCACGTCTCACAGCAACACTCAGCCGTGTTTCATTACTGAACGAATCATTTGAACGAATCGACTCAATGACTCACTCAAGACGGTCACCTGACGCCACCTACTGGCGGTTTAGTTTCGGGTTTAAAAGCATTATTCTTTGTAAATTCAAAAAATATTCGCATAACAATCTCATAACATTATTTAATGCAGTTGTAATTTTTCAGTGTAAATGATTTAATTTGACTGGTAACAGCCCTATAGTGTCTTATTCTAATTTAATATATGCTTCATCTTTCATTTTAAATTCTAAAATTCTATCAATATTTAAAACGATTAGGGGAAAAATGCCTTTTATAAAGATTTATGATATTTTAATATGTCAAAGCTGACTGAACACTGGTGACAATATTGCTTCAGAAAAAATATTTACAACACACACAAAAAAAAAAAAAAAATCCTATTTTTTTTTTTTCTGGACAAGCAAATGTTTTACTCAGACAAGTGTATGACCGATTTACTTAAAGGCTTAATGTTGAGCCCTGTAATATATATATAAACAAATAAAATAAATAAATAAATAAAAAAAATAAATAAAAAAAATATACAAGAAATTCAGGTTTGCTTGTTTTTGGGCTGCACAAAAAAAATCATAGCGTTTTTATATTTAAATCTCAATTTGTCTAATGTAAATTTTTTTATTTAACAATAATAACTATATTAAACAAAATTACTGATAATACTATTGTGCTAATTACTGCACTGTAAAATTCACATTAATTTTTTTCAGTACAACTGTAAAATTACAATATTTAAGTCTTAATTTCTTCATTTTGAAATGATTACAATGCTTACAACGAAACATGCAGCATATATTTATTTACATAAACCACCACAGACTTTAATAAGTCATATAGTTTCTAATTTATTTTGATTAATCGTCGAGCCCTAAATCTTAGGCAGAATGTCTGAGCTCCAGTTTTTCGCACAGCAAAAGAGGATGTGGTTTAATACGACCAAGCTACAAAAATGGCAAAAAGCACACCAGTAGTAGTCCATAAGGCGTGTGTACTATATTTAAAGGCTTCTGACAATATCCATTCTAAAATAATAATTCATTGGCAATCTTACCGTTCCCTGAAGCTCTGAAATGGACAATAAAATCATATGCACTACAAAAACAGAACTTCTCATGTGTCTTATCACAAACATTGCACGGCAGAGGAGAAGATTGAATAAAGACTGTGTCATCGGTTCCTTACACATGGACAACTCGTACGGTTCATTTTGGGACTCGTCATGATCTGTCACAAAGTTTTTGAACATCTTCAAAAAGATTCTTGCCTACATTACAGCAAACACAATGGGTGTAAAAATGTCACGTATTATGAACATAAACTGCTGGAATGATTAAAAATTCATGCTCTGTACGGCAGAAAATCCCTTCCTGATATAAACAACCCTTCTAATGATTCAACTAGAGCTACTACATCTCCGACCGCATTACACACGTCCAAAAGGGAAGTTGTTTTCAGTTCACAAGATCAAATAAACGTGGAAGCGGAGACGACAGGCTCGGTAAAACAGCCTTTCTGACTTTCCCCTGTCTGAAGAGCTTTAATGAAATATTCAGGATAAAAGGAGAGCTGTTGAACAGCCGGCTGAATGTGATCTGACGGACTTAGCAGATAACAGCGCATTGACGGAGATCAGCTGATTCACAATGACAAGATTAGCATAGCTTAATCACTGGATGAGTTACAAGTTCAGTATGATCGCTCGCAGACCAATGTTTAATGCTTTACTTGAGGAGCTGATTAGCTAATATCTGTCCTGTCACATCATTTATACATACAACTTAAAGTCGGCATGAAACGGAAGTCTTTTCTTCCCTATTGTGACAATCGACCCCTAATCAATTATGGAAATCGACAACGATTCTCATTATCGATTAGTTGGGTCTGCCCTCTGTGCACGGAAAACTTCCACCAGTCGCACCAAATTACAGCCCTGAATAACGCATTTATATGGACAAAATGCATCTAAAAATAGTGGAGTGGAAACAGAGCGAGCTAAACATGAGAAAGCGCCCAAAACAGGAGAAGTCTTTATTTTAAGCTTCAAACTAATGCATTAGCGTTTAACATGCCCTATGAGCTTCGACGGATGCGTTTCTCAGTGCAAAATGTTCATTTTACAGGTTATATCCTCATCTGTAAATGTTACTAATTCAGGCGAGTATTTCCATTTTGCATGAAAGCGCGTCCTGACAGTGTCATTTTGTCAAACAGACAGAAGAACACATCGATATTTTTGACAACTACTCCCTATCGACTATTTCAATATGTAGCGATACTGAAATATCTGAAACGATACCAATACTCCTTTCTACAGTATCGATACACTGATACCAGCTGCGCTTTCTTGCTCTCCTCTCCGACCGACAGCGAGTTGACATGCTCCCGCCTCCTCTCATTCACTCCGGTTAAATAGTGTTGGTGTGACGGGTCTGAATTTCGCACGGGATTGCACATAATTCTCATTCCCGCAGATTTCGCTCACATCTGAAGCGCACACACATACAGTAATGAAGCCACCTCTGACATACTAGGGCTGGTCCGAATACCATTTTTTGAGCTTCGAAGCTTCAGTAGTAATCAACACCGAATATTCGAAGCTTCGGAGGGAGGAGGCTGAACATTCTTCTCTCTAATAAAGGCAGGAATCTCGAGAAGCGGCGCACCTCACGCGGGCAGGCCTTTTATGCTCCGAGAACGGACACTGCACTAGTGATACAAAATACACAGGTCTGTTACGTCCCAGTAACAAGCTCCTATATTTTGCAGTAGATTCATTTAGATTGATAATAACGGGTAATAGGCTTGCTGCGATAGTCGGTGTTACCGGTGTTCAGGCATAACACCGGTTACATCACTTGCCCACCGCGGCACCGCCCCACCGTCATTTTGATTTTTTTTTTTTTTTATAGTAATAAAATAATTTAGTTCAGTTAGAGAACAGACACCACAAATAAAAACTGAACGTGTCTGCCCAAAACAGCGTAAAAGCCGAACGAGTCGCAGCACAAACGCAGCAGGAGTCAGATCTCATTCGAGTCCGAGCAGCTGAATAACAAGATCGCGGAAGATTTGGTTTCAAAGTGAAATGTAAAAGCGCCTATTTAAGTGAGTTTGTCATTTGTCATGTTTTGTTGTGTTTTTCGTTAAGAATAATAGGCTAATGAACCCACCATTCAAGCAACCCGCCCCCGAATTGGCACTAATTCTAAACCGAAAGTAAAATGCGCACGGCCGCACTCATTTCACGGCCGCACAGTGCACACACACTGTAATGTGACGGTGAGGGAAAAATTCTCTCACTATCACATTCCTAACGGGTAAAAAAAAAAAGCTAATACATTTTGATTCTATTATTCTTTTTTCCACAATGTCAAACCAACGCAGCTTAACCCAAAATACAAGCTGTATTTGGTATGCGCTGCTTCTGTATAAGCTCATGCAGTCGTGCGCTCTAGACAGAGAATACTCCGTTACAGGGAACACTTAGCAAATATATTTGCTTCTTATATTTGCCTAAGTATAACGAGGTTGGGTTCCTATTCAACTGTCCATCCTACTAAAAACGGCTAGACTATAAGATAATTGTAAAAAAAAAAAAAAAAAAAAAGTATTGTATTTCGCCAGATTTTAGTGTAAACATATTCAAGCGTGAATGAGATCCGTTTCGAGGGGGATGCCAGCTGTGAAAAAAAAACAAAATATTCGAATCCCAAAATTTAAAATCGAATACCAACCCACCGAATGAATATTCGAATATTCTGGTCCAGCCCTATGACATACAAGTACAAAAATGAGCTCCTTTTCCCAGCTTATTGATGGTCAAATACACTCAAAAATAATGTCACAATGCCCATCTTGGTGAGTATTAACGTAAACACGGTCGTAAACAGTTCAGGAAGAATGTGTAACAGGAACAGTATTTTGGATCCATGCGTGTGTCAGGTCTTAAAGGGACAGCAGCCGAATAAACGTGCCACTCTCTATGTTTTTAATGTTATTCAAACTACAAAAAGACAAACGATCACTTACTGCTCTTGACTGATTAACTTGTGACTTTAATGGATTAATCTGCATTTCATTTTTTACAATGAAGATTATCCAATGTTATTTTGAATTTGATTACTTTGTTTTTTTTATTCAGTTTCTTACCTGAATACTGTTAGACCCACCTGAAAAAATAAAGTAGTCTATTTCATTTGTATCTTTATTCTATTGCATTTATTTGTGCTATCGTTAGTAATGCTTTTGTTCTTATTTTATTACTGTTTACTTGTTTTTTTTAAATTCAATTTACCATTTGAAAAAAACAAACAAAAAACAAAACAAAACAAGCTTCCTTGTGTTGTGTGCAAGCTATTGCAACAAAATTACCCCATTTTAAAAAATACACTGAGTTAGCAAATATTTGTGAGATAATTGATCAACGTTTATATATGGAAAAAAAGCTTAAAAGCTTTATCATATAAAGTGATCTCTTCAGAAGAAATTTGAGATTGCCTAGACTTTCAATAGATGGACAAAAAAAAAAAAGAAATATTAAAAATATCTTTGACAGTATATGCAGCGTTTTTTCCCTGTGGTATCGAAAATGGTATCAAATATCGATACTTTTCCAGGTATCGTATCGAAGTTAGAAATTGCAGTATCGTGACAACACTAATAGGGAGACAATTAATATTCAGCGCAAAAACATTGATTTAGCTGAAATATCTGCTGGACGCTAAATTTAGGTTTAAAAGTCAACATTATTTTATGAGAGTAATAACTGTAAAGGGATAACAGCATGTAATTGAATATAAACGTAAGACGTTTCTACAGGATAAAGAAATGACAGTAAGAGGTACTGTGTCCATATAGAGTGTGTGTGTGCGCGTTCCTGCAGAACATTCCTCTAATCTGCTAACACAGTTTGTGTGTGCACGTTTTAGTTTCTTTAATATCATTTTAATGTAGGGATTTAACGGTTCTTTTGCACATGATGTATAGCACAAACATACCCTTACGAAAAGTAACCATGATTTTATTATAGTAAAACCATGTTTTATGGCGTATTGATTACCATGTGTATCAAAAATATCTTCCCCCTCCCGCTTGCACTCTTCTCTGATGACGAGGGCGGGGCAATAACCTGTCAATCACATGAGATCCAGGAAGAAAAGACGCGGCTTGCGTTTCATGTCGACTTTTAAAGATAAGCATATGGTCAGTTTCAGAACAATTAAAAACCTAGAAAACGTTTGCAAATAAAGTGTAATATTTAACAAAAATTTTGAACTAATCTTCGTCTGTACTAATAATCCAAATGGGTCAGAACGAACAAAAAAAACCCTCATATTGCAGTGGCATTTGGAGCAGATGACATCAAATCTGGCACAGACAGGCGCTGCATGTCTTATTCGCATTTGTGTTAAATTAAAAAATGGTGTTTTGAGATTTGACAGCTGTGGCAAAAGATTATCAATCAATAACGACTTAACTTCAGTCTGTTCCACACAAATATAACATACGGTATGACTTCAGAAGACTTGTAGGCATATAGACTACTTTTATGATGCTTATTTTAATTTGTGCTTGACAAGGTAAGTAAATAAATAAAAAAAAAAAAGTTAATGTCACACACACACACAGGGATCCAGACTGCGACCAAATGGTGGCATTTTGCGACCTTTTTTCCTGCTGGTGCGACAAAATTTTGTTAGAGGTCACACTGGGGCCACCACCACCATCACCCAACTGATAAGAGCTGCCATTTCTGTTACATATGAGAAACATCAAACAAAACAGAACTGAACTGCGCTACTCGTTTGAGCTATAGTTGACAGCACAGCGCGAGCTCACACACGGGCCGATCTCGGTCACGTGACACCGTTATTTCACAGCGCTGGAGATCCAGTGAGCAAGCGTTTGAATTCACCACAGAATTAATAACATCGCTCCTGCGAGATCTAGTGGAAGCGTTCGGCGCAGAATTCTCTGTTATAAACCACAGATATCAGATCAAACAGAGCTGACGTGCAAACCAGGAGAAACATTGAGCCATGAGCGAAGTTCAGGGGTTTCAGTCCACAAATCACCAACATTCACCATGGATTTACTGTAGTAACAGTAATGTAGTACCATTCAAGCACTTTTCAAGTGCTTTACACTTTTTCCAGCACTTCAAACCTCTAAATATTATCCCATTTTAATGTTATTTATTTTTAATGTGATGATTTGTAAAACTAAAAGTTTAAAGGTGTAGGAAAACTAACACTTTGTGGCAAACAAGCACTTTTAATTAAAAAAAAAAGACATGAAATTACCACTAGATGGCAGCAGAGGAGCACTTATTGACAGCCATTTCCACTCCCCTTTCCTAATATTTGGAAAAAAGTAGGAAGTCACAAAGTATCATGGGAAAACAAACTTTTCTTCAAATTGTGACTGATTTACACAGAAAGCAAGTAAAGAGCGCCTCTTTTATAATCACAGAAGCTGTCGGTCAGTTCAGTGTGAGACTATAGAAGAACAAGTACATTTAATAAGAGTAGAATATTTACATTTTCCCTATAAAAATGAGTTTTTTTGCACATTACTGTTGTTAAGTTAATTTTATCTGCATATCGATTCAAGCTCAGTGCTTCACTGTTAAATTTCCAATATACAAACATGTAATATTATTAGTAACTGCAGTTAAAACAATGCAAAACAATAGTAATTTTATTATTAAATTAACTTTATGATCGATTTTCCTCCAGCGCCACCAAATCAGGTGCTGGCGCCACCGTCTGTAGAACTTATGCCCTGCTGTCAAATGTTCGTCTGGAGCCCTGATATAGTACTTTCATTATACGGGAAACATATTTTGGATATTTTGCCTAATTTTCTTCATTCTGCAAAACACAAAATGAGGCCGGAGTGTCATGATTGCGAGTTAATGACAAAATCAATCACTGATCAAAGAAAGCTTCTCGGGTCCTGTGCGTTTATTTCTCTCTCAGCTGTAACACGATCCCCCGTCATGAACGCTACAACTCAATTTGAAGGGCAGAATGCTGAAAATGGCCCATGATGTGATGGTTAAAAGCTAAAATCTATTTGCATTGATCATTTTCAGCCTCTGCCATGCCAGTGCAGGGAAAAAAAAAGACAAAACAGGAAATGACCAGTATGCACACACACACACACACACACACACACACACACACACACACACACACACACACACACACACAAAAAAGTCTCAATTGACAGACGTCTAAAAGTAGCTGTGTAATCTGATGAAATACAGTAACAAGAAAACCATCAATATTATGCCATGCAAATTGAGGTTATGACATCTGACCACCAACAATTACATATGAATATCATACCAGAGTCCATTTACATATAAAAGTATTAAAGGTGCAGCAATTCATAAACAGGCAAGGGTCAGAGAGAGGGTGCAGAAGAATCATGTAAAGCTACATCACTGGTACAAGAAATCTTAATTAACATAAGTCATGTTAAACGCTGATTCAAGACAAAAGCCAGTGTTATGCGATAACAACTGTTCTCTTAATTAGCAAACAAAGACAGGAGGTTGTTAAAAAGACTTTCAGAGCAGCGCGAAGCAGCCAATAGCAGGTTTTCTGCCAAGTTTGAGCAGAACAGAAGTGAAACAGATCTACTGTAAGCCTGTTTAAACGTTGCCCTCGGCAACCACAAGATGACTGAAAAAAATCAACACACATTACGGTAAATTTAACAGACGCCTTAGATGTCTTTCACTCAGTTCTGACTGAGGCAGGGAGAAGTTTCCAAACACACACGAATGGCACGAGGAACAGACACAATCTAAACAAAGCCTGTCAATAACATGCACACATCACGTCAGCCCTCCACAAAATAAATAGCTTATGCATATTTAAATATATCATCATATTATAATATCTTAAACTGAAGTACAATGAAAAAACACTATCACATTAATGAAAATCTAAAGAGAAACATTGGTTATAAAGGAGTCAAAGAGAGTCCAAAATCTAAAAACTGCCCAGTGCATTAACATGTTTTTGCCTGTAGTGACTTGTAGGGCTGGACAATATGGACAAAAAAAAAAAAATATCTCGGTATTTTTTTGGCTGAATGGCGATATACGGTATATATCTCTTTTTTTTTTTTTTTTTAAATATATATTTGGATTTAGGAAAAAAAACAAACAAAAAAAAAACAATTCTTGCTCAATGTTGTCCTACACAAAATGTTCATATTGAAGGCTATGAAAACAAATATAGTGAATATATCATATTGGATCTCATTCACTAAGCATGCGTATGCACAAATTTGTGCGTGAAATGTGCGTACGAACGATTTTAAGAACAAATCACAATTCACCAAAGATTTCGTAATAATTTTTACGAAAAAAATACAGCAACTGAAACCACACGTACGCAAAAATAACTCTGTACGGCTTTATAATCGTGTTAAGAAGTTTCATCCTAACATGATTAATTACATTGAAGTATATTGCATTTATAATCCATATATAAAATTATATAATGAAATTAAATACAATTTAATTTCATCTTAAATACAGTCGATCATATACAGTTAAAGAGTAAGAAAAGCTGCGTTATGTCCAGCTGAGAGGTTTCTGAGAGATATACGCGTATGTACAGCTGGCTAATGAGAGCTCTGTAATCTGGGTCTGTATAAAAGGTGTTTAGTGTGAGAACGGCACACTTGGCATTGCTCGAGGATCCGGGCGAGAGCGCGTCTGCGAACAGCGGCAAGTTTGAGGAGAGTGACGAACGGCTGTAAGGAAAGCGTGTGCGGAAAGCCCTTATATGGAGATGTTGGGTGTGTTTTATGCAAATTAATAACCTCGTGCACGCGGCCGCTCGTTTAGAATACTCCACATTCACTAACATCAGAACGAGGTTAACAACAAATTCATGTGCGTACGAACGTTTTCTGAATCAGGCGGAGATTTTTCGTGATAAGTTCTCCTGTGCGTACAAATACGAACGAATCCACGCAACTGGCCTATCGGTAAGCCCCTCCCCTCGAACGCAGATGAGCCAATGGCAGCTGAGTATCAGTTGCACGGCGACCGGAACTCGGACATAGGTTTCAGCGCCATAGAGAAACATTGGAAAATCCGAAGCTCTCATCGGTTTGATGGTGTTTATGCTACAAAAATGGTAAAACGATGTGCCTGGGGTACTGTAACACTGATTCCAGGTATCCTGAGAGGATTTTCTGGTTGTCATACTCTCATTAAGTTGCTAACATACAAACCGAAATAACTAACGGTTCTCACGTCATGTAACGATAACAGTGTAGGTCAAAAACACACAAAGGAAGGTCTACATTTCAGTGCATCTCGCCATATTAAGATGGTGAAATGTAAATTAATTTAATCTTACCCTGCGGTACATGAACAGTGTTGATGGATGTTGTCATCTGCGATCGTGACGACCGTAACATGAGGCTTCTCCCGTTTGCATTGAGATCTGTAAACCCTCGCTTCCAAATGAATCTCCCACCATATTTATTTTAAAATCTTTTATATATCCCTCCTTGGCATATTTAAAGTCCCACTTGAATGCTCCTCGACGAGAGGTGGTCCTTCTGTGTCACAGACTTTGTGATTTATCTTCTCGTTTGTTTTTGTTTACATGTTTGATATTGCTGTGAGTTTAGATATGTTTAAGGTCTGCATGATCTGTCTTACTAAGGAGGGACTCCTATTTTGATGGGTATTATAGTCTACGTTTTCATATACAAAGTTTACAGTTTATTAGCACCCCCGATAAAAAAAAGGCACAAGGTCTGTATAGAGAGATTGAGTGTTTGTGAATGAGACGTTAATGCGCACTTATGCTTTGTTTGTTCAGCTCTTACGGTGAATTTTTTTTTTTTAAAAGAGTGAAAAAGGACGCAATAAACTTCATAAACCATCAGTAAAGTTTGGCCATCAATCGGACGGGGTCCGCTACATTCTGTGTCCAAAAACAACTTGGGATAAGGTTTTCACACTGACAGCTGTCATTGTAAGACAGTTAGCAACTCCGTTTGTTTTGTTAAGTGAACGAGACCCATTATGTGCAAAAAAAGGGTCAAATCACACTACATTCTAACATTGTTAAATTACAATGTGCTTTTTAAAAGCAGACGTTAAATTCATTAAACTACAAATGAAAAATAAAAGCACTAATTAGCCTACAAACCTGATTCCAAAAAAGTTGGGACACTGTACAAATTGTGAATAAAAACAGAATGCAATTTCAAATTTCAATATTTTATTCAGAATACAACATAGATGACGTATCAAATGTTTAAACTGAGAAAATTTATCATTTTAAGGGAAAAATAAGTTGATTTTAAATTTCCTGGCGTCAACACATCTCAAAAAAGTTGGGACAAGGCCATGTTTACCACTGTGTGGCATCCCCTCTTCTTTTTATAACAGTCTGCAAACGTCTGGGGACTGAGGAGACAAGTTGCTCAAGTTTAGGAATAGGGATGTTGTCCCATTCTTGTCTAATACAGGCTTCTAGTTGCTCAACTGTCTTAGGTCTTCTTTGTCGCATCTTCCTCTTTATGATGCGCCAAATGTTTTCTATGGGTATAAGATCTGGACTGCAGGCTGGCCATTTCAGTACCCGGATCCTTCTTCTACGCAGCCATGATGTTGTAATTGATGCAATATGTGGTCTGGCATTGTCATGTTGGAAAATGCAAGGTCTTCCCTGAAAGAGACGACGTCTGGATGGGAGCATATGTTGTTCTAGAACTTGGATATACCTTTCAGCATTGATGGTGCCTTTCCAGATGTGTAAGCTGCCCATGCCACACGCACTCATTCAACCCCATACCATCAGAGATGCAGGCTTCTGAACTGAGCGCTGATAACAACTTGGGTTGTCCTTGTCCTCTTTAGTCCGGATGACATGGCGTCCCAGTTTTCCAAAAAGAACTTCAAATTTTGATTCGTCTGACCACAGAACAGTTTTCCACTTTGCCACAGTCCATTTTAAATGAGCCTTGGCCCAGAGAAAACGCCTGCGCTTCTGGATCATGTTTAGATATGGCTTCTTTTTTGACCTATAGAGTTTTAGCCGGCAACGGCGAATGGCACGGTGGATTGTGTTCACCGACAATGTTTTCTGGAAGTATTCCTGAGCCCATGTTGTGATTTCCATTACAGTAGCATTCCTGTATGTGATGCAGTGCCGTCTAAGGGCCCGAAGATCACGGGCATCCAGTATGGTTTTCCGGCCTTGACCCTTACGCACAGAGATTGTTCCAGATTCTCTGAATCTTTGGATGATATTATGCACTGTAGATGATGATAACTTCAAACTCTTTGCAATTTTTCTCTGAGAAACTCCTTTCTGATATTGCTCCACTATTTTTCGCCGCAGCATTGGGGGAATTGGTGATCCTCTGCCCATCTTGACTTCTGAGAGACACTGCCACTCTGAGAGGCTCTTTTTATACCCAATCATGTTGCCAATTGACCTAATAAGTTGCAAATTGGTCCTCCAGCTGTTCCTTATATGTACATTTAACTTTTCCGGCCTCTTATTGCTACCTGTCCCAACTTTTTTGGAATGTGTAGCTCTCATGAAATCCAAAATGAGCCAATATTTGGCATGACATTTCAAAATGTCTCACTTTCAACATTTGATATGTTATCTATATTCTATTGTGAATAAAATATAAGTTTGAGATTTGTAAATTATTGCATTCCTTTTTTATTCACAATTTGTACAGTGTCCCAACTTTTTTGGAATCGGGTTTGTATATTAGGCTATTTTGATTACCCATTACAATAGTTACTTTACAGTTACTGCCATCATAAAAACAATTCAACATATGGCACATTTATTGTTCAACAACAAATTTTAGCAAAATGTATATTTTAGTCAGAATTATGGCGCTCCTATTCTATTGCGCTCCGTCTGTTTGACGCAAATGCACGCTGCGACGCTCGTTCACGTAAGTCTGTAAAATTTCAAACGTTAGCCTGACAGCAAAATGGAAATATTTGCATGGGTTTCTAACATTTACAGGAGAATATACCTGTGAAATGTAAGTTGTGCACTGAGGAAAACACCACACCACAAACTATACTTTATTTTAAAGCCCTTAATATAAAGCATGTCTCATGTTTAGGACAAATTGTTTTATGCACTAGTGATGGGTCGGTCATGAACGATTCGTTCATTTTGAACGAATCTTTAATATGACTCGGGAACAACGAACTGTCTCAGAGAGTGATTCGTTCATTTTGTGTTGACCGCGCATGTGCAACATCCCATAGGTTCTGTACAGGAAACAGAATTGATTAGTTCACGTCTCGAGTCGTTCGTTCATCCCGTGACATCCCCATAGAGGCTATGCTGTCTGTACCGGAACGAGAAATGATTAGTTCACCTCTTGAGTCTTCGGGTCTGACTCTTCTGAGTCTCGTTCTTTTGTCACGTGACAGCTGTATTTGGATACAGAATTAGTTAAAGGGATAGTTCACCCAACAATGAAAATTTGATGTTTTGCTTGATGAATTTGCTTACCCCCAGGGCATCCAAGATATAGGTGACTTTGTTTCTTCAGTAGAACACAAATGAAGATTTTTAACTCCAACCGTTGCAGTCTGTCAGTCGTATAATGCATGTGAATGGTAACAAAATATGAGTTAAAAAAAAACATGCACAAACAAATCCATATTAAACCCTGCGGCTCGTGACGACACATTGATAAGACACGAGACGATCGGTTTGTGCGAGAAACCGAACAGTATTTATATAATTTTTTACCTCTAATACGCCACTATGTCCAACAGCCTTCAGCGCGCGATCACTTCCGGTAAGTGAAGTCAATGTACACGATCTGGCGTAGAGATACGCGCGAGAGATCACTTCCGCCGCTTGCGTAAACTACGCCAGATTGTACATTGACCGGAAGTGATCATGCGCTGAAGGCTGTTGGACATAGTGGCGTATTAGAGGTAAAAAATTATATAAATACTGTTTGGTTTCTCACACAAACCGATCGTCTCGTGTCTTAAGACATCAGTGTGTCGTCACAAGCTGCAGGGTTTAATATGGATTTGTTTGTGCATGTTTTTTTTTTAACTCATATTTTGTTACCATTCACATGCATTATACGACTGACAGACTGCAAGACTTTTTTTGACTTTTCTGTCATGATGGTTCTTTTCCATAACGTGGTAATAAAGAGTAGTGCTTTAAAAACTTTCTGTATGATGGGGAAAATCACTTTGATAAAGCAAAGACATCTTCAATAACAACATATAGTTACGTGACAAAAGAACGAACGACTCGAACCCGAGATGAACTAATCAATTCTGTATCCGGTACCGACTGCATAGCCTTATAGCTTATGTGGCTGTCATGTGATGAACGAACGACTCGAAACCGAGACTCTAGACGTGAACTAATCAATTCTGTATCCGGTACTCCAGACTGCATCTCAGCTTCTGGGGATGTCACGGGATGAACGAACGACTCGAACCCGAAGACTCGAGAGATGAACTAATCAATTCTGTATCTGGTACTCCAGACTGCATAGCTCAGCTTCTGGGGATGTCACGGGATGAACGAACGACTCAGATCGGGAGGTGAGGTAAAATCTGACTGCACAGCCTGAATGAAGACCCAGATAAGCAATGAATTAATCGTTTCTGTTTCTCATAATTTGGCCTTGTCCTTGGATTGCATTTTTTTTTCTTATTCTAAATGTGATCAACATCGCCTAAGTTGATGTGTTGGGGGATTAGGCCATTATATGTAACATTTTAATGTGTTGGGGAATTTGGCTATTAACTAGGGATGCAACGATTATAGATTTTGTTGGTACAATTATAGTCTGAGAAATAATCACGGTTTCATGATTATTATGCATTCATTAATTTCACAACAATGTATCAAATCACATGAACACATTAGATTTTAAAGTGTTTTTTTTTGCTACCTTTTGAACCAGAGATAACAACCAAATAATACAACACAAAATAATAATATTAAAGACAAAGGTCCATCTCTCCCTTTGGAATTAAAGAAAGGTGAATGTCAGTGTGAGGGGAATAAACTGAACTGTTACTGTCACTAACTGTCATCCATACGTATTAATTTTAATAATATTTTTAATAATTCATCTAATTTTACATGTGGCCTGAGAAAGTCATGTTCACGTAACACGCTCAGTGTTCTCAGTGTTTTTCATACATCACTATTCATATATCACTATTCATATATCACTATTCATATATCACTATTCATATATCACTATTCATATATCACTATTCATATATCACTATTCATCCACATAATGTTTATTTGAGGTTTCAGATTTAAATAGACATTTAAATGAATTACTAGCCTATATAAAAAAGACATGTATAGTTTGTTAAATTTAAATTCCATACACTGACATCTATGGAAGCTGCAATAATAATGCTTTCAATTATAATTTAAATGTTTTATTCATATCAGATACACACTGTGCATGAAACAAAGTTTGTTCTTCTCCCATGTTCACTGGCCACTTCTATGTATTTCGGGGAAAACTGATGAATTTACGTGATAAACAGATCCTCTGAATTGCAAACTCATTGCGCGTTATATCAACTAACATGATCATTATAAACGACAAAACACATTCACTTCCACATGTTTGACAATCGGAATATATCATAATTCATGATACAGTTTGTAAATATTTTGAATTAAAAAAAAAAAAAAAAAAAACGAAAAACGCGATACTTCTCTGTATTGTGACTGCATGACGCGTCGGCACATACGTTCTAAAATAACGGTCGCTTTAAAAAGAAATCGGGCTGGGGCCTTAGATATAGACTGCCGACTGCAGGCGTTTCTTTGGTGGAAATAAAGCGTCGCTGTTTGGTCCAGTGTGTGCAGTAGTATCCTCCGTGTCTATGATAAGCACGGCACTTTAAGCTGGTGCACCGCTGGTGTAACTGTTTTCATTTTGTGCAAGTTGCAACAGTTCCGTTCCGTGCAAAAGAAACACTCGGTGTAGCAGAGCCGTTACGGTTAATTAACCGTGACGTTTTTAAGCGCAGTTAATCGAGAAATCGGTTAATCGCTGCATCCCTACTATTAACGTAACATTTTTTAATTATATTCTGCTGAAATGAACGAAATGACTTGAAAAAAAAAAGATTCGTTCATTTTGATGAACGAGATTCAAAGATCCGAGTCAGTAAAATGATCCGAATTTCCCATTACTATTATGCACTGACCTTTCCCCGCAGCAGCTCACACTCGGCATCCGCCGCTATTTTTCATATGCACTCGTATCAAACTACTGTATATCGACATAAACGGTATTGCCTCATTGTCTATCGTATATAAAATATCGTACAAACTTGATATATACCGCCCAGCCCAAGTGCCTTAAAAACAACAGCTGTAGTACAACCAAGTCGAAACACTCGTATTCACAAGATGTGCATGGTATCTGAACAGATCCAAATTTAAGACTGCTTACTGATAATCTACACTATATGCATTATAAATACATTTAACTTTCTGCATCATGACGGGTCAGAACCAAAGCGGGGCTTTGAATCATCTAATGAGAATCATTGGGAGTAATGTTTTTGCATGTTTTTTTTTCATAATAAGCATGAACTGCTGAATAATCAAGTCAATTCAAAAGAACTTCATGTTTCCCACCTTCCACTATGTATTTGAACAATATTGTCAATCCAGCAGCACTGAATGTTTCTTGATAAACACAAATGAACCCTTACCTGAAGTTTATCCTCTGGGACATTGAGCCAGTGGTTGAACGCTTGAGAGAGTTTTGTTCGGACTTGTTTTCCTATCAAAACAGAGAAAAGGGCGGGGGGGGCAGGGGGGTGACAAGAAATCAAAATTAGTTTGCAGTGCAAACATGGACGAGCTGATGTTTCCCACCACTTTCCACAAAAACACACGAAACTCACAAAAAGATTTCTTTCTCCCCCAATAAAAGTGAAAGGAGTTGTTGAGTTTAACTTTTCAACAACAGAAAATAACATTAACAAAGGCATGTCTTATTGTCTAGCACAAAATCTCACAGCAATGCATGTATTTGCAACGAGACAAACAGACTAGGGATGCGCCGATGTATCGGCCAATTATTTTTAGTATCAGACGATTGCTTAAAAACAGCCGATGATCAGGGGCGACTATATCCTGTCAATCCTGAATAGGGCTGTCAATCGATTACAGTTTTTAAATCGCACACTTAACGTGAAATGAAGCATACGCCATTTATCTCATTAAACACATTCATTTTGTCATCATTTGATATATCCAGCAAAGTAAACAATCAGATTGAAGGGTGATTCTCACAAAGCTGTATTTTCTGCACGCTTAAGACTCCAAAAGAACACCAAATAACCAAATATAAGTCCATATAATTATATTATATAATAAATGTATACACACCTAAGCACCCATGAAAAAAAGCATTACAGAAAAAAAAAAAAAAACGTAACAACAACGAGATTGTTTTCATTTTAGCCGAGTCAAGCTGCGATACCGAACAGGACCACACGGACACGCCAAAACAACTCCTAAATCCACCGCTTTGACTGCATAAACCTGCGATTACTAAACACACAACTCAAACATTATCCTTTTACGAGTGTGTGTGGAAACAATGCGAATGTACTGTGTCTGTACATGAATGCAGCGATCAGTGATCGAGAGCGTGCACACACACGGTTTGTTCTTTGTGCATCAATAACAGACTCTCACGCGCTTACTGTACGACTCCTGTACGTCACCAACATTGTGCTCTTCAGAAACAATCGCAGAATACGACAGCTCGTGTTTTAAAGCAAAGCGCACACTGGAATGAATAATTGACTAAAAACACAATGTGAGTCTCTATTCTCTCTGATATGTGTGATGTGATCAGCCTGGCCTTCTTTACATTAGCGCTGTTTTGGACTGTTTGAATGATTTCGATTCCTGGATCACTGAACACTTTCCCAGAGTTTAACGGCTTGAAATGGCCTGGGGCCTCATTTATAAAACTTTGCGTAGGATTTGCGTCAGAAGTGGCGTACGGATGAAACATAGGACGTGCGTACGCACAGAAATATTCGGATCTATAAAACCGTGCGCACGCACATCCTACGCAGTTTCCCTTAATAAATCACAATCAATTCTAAATGTAGTGCAGCTTTTGCGGCTTCATGTCACGCCCATAGTTGCCCATAAATAGTCCGTGAAACGCCCACAAGTTAATATTCATCGATTGCGAAATCATGGCAAACACAGAGAGGAAATAAAAAAAACGTAACTTCACTCAATGTGAAGTAGAAGTTATCGTTGGCGAGGTGGAAAAGAGGAGAAAAATGTTGTTTGGAGGGCACAGTGTGGGCATTACTAATGCCAAAAAGGCACTTGAGTGGCAAAAGGTTGCAGACGCCGTAAATGCTGTAGCCTCATAACCTCGGACCGTGGCCGAAATAAAAAAAGAAATGGTCGGACATCAAAGTCGAGGCAAAAAAGCGTGTAGCGCTCCATCGCCAGAGTGTGTCTGCCACGTCATACGTTATTTTATCAAAGATAAAACAAACTAAAGGCATATGCATGAATACCATGATTCCGTAGCTGATGAACAAATTTTTACTATGAAAACAACTTTCCCCAGTGGACCGACCATCCATCCATCCATCCATCCATCCATCCATCCATCCATCCATCCATCCATCCATCCATCCATCCATCCATCCATCCATCCATCCATCCATCCATCCATCCATCCATCCATCCATCCATCCATCCATCCATCCATCCATCCATCCATCCATCCACATCTGCTCCGCCAGATGGACACATTGACGAGAATCAGTTTTGTACATTATTTCGTTCTGTTTACCATATTTACGAGGATGAATTGCATAACATGCCAATATTATTGCAGAACATATTTCACTTTTCTTTTTGCAAATATGTGTTAATTTGCATTTCTGTTGTAATTTTCGTTTGATTTTGTTTGTTTTACACTGCAGATCGATCAAACGGGTGTTCGTGTAGGCTGTTAATTGTAAGACTTGCTTTGTGAAGTCTTCATCTTATTTATGAGAGGCAGTATTGACATTTCTTTTACACAACGGTCTACAGTTTCACACACTTTCACGTGTTTCTTCCATCTGCCGACGGTGTCGCCATTTCTCATTTCACCCGTTTTTGTGCGTACGCCTGGGTCAGAGCTTGCGTGAAGGACCGCACATTTTCCTGTCAAGTTTGCTTTTTATAAATACCAATTATTGTGTAGAGAGCGCCGTACACCTTTTGTGCGTACGCAACGTTTATAAATGAGGCCCCTGATCACAAACAGAAGCAGAATCGGGTAAAGAGTTAGATGGACATGTCCTCCTCCCAGGGTTACGGGTGCTGTAGATGCTCAGTGTGACTGTGATAAACTCCCGACGTCTAACATCATCTAACGGCGTGACGAAAATTACGTTAATGACACAGCTTCACGTACTTCTGTAATTTATTTGCGTTAAAATATTTTAACGCGTTAAGGACTTTAAATTAATCGCATGCGTTAACGGTGACAGCCCTAATCCTGAAGTTAAGCTGAATATTGGAAATTTTCCAAGTTGGAAACTTAACAGGAATTAATCGGAAATTGAATAATTTCTACAAACTGTATAATATACAAACAAATATAAACATTTTGTTTGGTCATAAGCAGACATGCATGCAAACTAAAATTTATTTATTTGTGAATAGATCTTTAATCAATTTCATTGAACAACTAAAAAGCATGAATGTTGAATAAAATTAACATATTGCCTATTTTTTTTTTTTTCCAACTACATTTAAATTTCTGTTATAGGCTAACCTGCAATTTTGCAAATTTCAAGTTTATTCCCATGGAAAGTTTCCAATTCCTGGAATTTTGCAACTCTAATCATGATACACGAAACAAGCAGCAAGCAGTGACTTAAGTCTTAATACAGTCAGAAATTAAGAGCAGTTTTTTTGCCTTTTAAACCCACTTGAAGGCTGAGGACTGACGAGCTCAGATTATTCAGCAATCTGTCTTCAGAAACCAAAGGCTCCGAACGAATATCATTCATCTCACTTCATCTCCATTCATGAGCCTTTCGCCTCCAGCTTCCTGTATCTCAAGCCTTCACTGAGTGAGTTACTGCAGGTCGCACTGATCTAATGACTTACTGGCAGCGTCGCTCCTTCACTTCATGAGCCACTGTTTCCCTTTCTGAAAGAACTCAGTCTGCCCTTTACTAAGAGACATTCGGATGAATCTCATGTAATCCGTCAAGAACATGTCAGATTCATTTCTCAATCCAAAAAGAAAAGTGACATTTCAAAAACACCTAATTACTGTAATGCACAAAAAAATATTGTTATTCGTTAGGCTTACTGCGATAGTCGGTGTTACACCGGTTATATCACTTGCCCACCGTTTTTTTTTTTTTTAATAGTAGCCTAATACAATCATTTAGTTCAGTTAGAGACACTACAATTAAAAACTGAACATGTCTGCTTAATAAAGCGTGAGCCGAACGAGAGTCGCAGCAGAGTGACATGACGACAGTGGAAGATTTGGTTTCAAAGCGAAATGTAAAAGCGCCTATTTAAGCGAGTTTGTCATGGTACGGTTTTGTTGTTGTGTTTTTCATTAAAGCCACAATATGTAATTTTTCGCCGCTAGAGGTTGCTTATTCAAAACAAAGGCGTAGCTTGGTGACGCAGCGCTTTTATTCTGCCGCAGATGAGCGCTTCCACTTCTTCCGCTCATGCGTTACGCAGCGCTGTTTTATCATATTACACACATTTGAGTGTGTTAAAGTTATGTTATAATGCTACTCTGTCGTTCGCTTGTTCACACTGCAGTGAGCTAGATCGATATTAGGCATGGTAAAACATGGTACTCGCGGTTAATCAAGAAAACCAGATTTAAACAATAAGACTAACTGTGTTGAGCTGTATAACAATGATTAGTTTCTGTCCATGAATGATCCAAACAGTTGCTCACCTGTCTAATAAAACATATATTAAAGCATCTTTGGTGTTTCCATGGTTTCTACAAAATAAAACCGAGGGTAATGCGGGTATGATGTCATTGATAGGCGACACACACACGGTCAGTGTCCTGGTTAAAATTGCTTATTTATCTGGATTTAAACATTCTTGGAAACATTTGGGATAATGTAAGTACACAAGTCAACAAAATATATAACCTTGTTCTAGTGGTTTTTGGATATTTTAATCCAAAAATCTTACATATTGTGCCTTTTAAGAATAATAATGAACCCACCATTCCAGCAATCCGCCCCCGAATTGGCGCTACTTTGAAAGAAAGCCGCACTGGTATTGATAATGGTGGGATAGCTCTGGAGGAGAGCTCAACTTCCATAGGAATTAATTGAACACGCTTGCTTTGCACCGTTATGAATGCCCATGCATTTTACTTTTGTTTACAAATTAGCGATTTAAAAGCCCCCTAATGTTGTCACACGTCGATTAACTGTATAATATCCTCACCATCGCATCCCTATTATTCGTAAAGTTAGAGGTGGTCCAAGCATATAAGAATAGGAAAAAAATCACAACACTCAATATGGCAAAAGAGTTTAACCTAGGGATGCACGATATATCGGCCACCATATTGATATCGGCTGATATATGTTCATTTTTAATGTTATCGGCCCAATAAGAAAATCGGTTCTAATATATCAGCCAAATTAATAATGTATTATTTCCTTCAGCTGAGACACTTCAGATGTTCGCCATGATGGGTTTGAATTGCTTGAAATATGATTGGAATCACTTCAAAAAGGACATTACAGTTAATGCAGCATGTGCAGCGCAAGTCTGTCATATAGAGTACATAAAATTATGAGAACATAATTGTGTGTTTGGGACGTGGCTTCTAATGGTGAGACTTATTTTTGTAATCAGGCTCTCAAAAATTATATAAAATAATGGATTTAGATTTATCGGCCAATATATCGGTTATCGGCCAAAATTTTTATATCGGTGCATCCCTAGTTAAACCATTAAAAGAGCCAATCAACTCAATTCGGTATTGGCACGCTTGAACTTATAATATGGCTTTTTGTGCTATTTCAGCTTAGAAAGCGCCATTTATATCATATTATTAGATTTTTTTATTCCTGATTTTGACACTTTATATCAACAATTCCGAAAACAGTTACATTACTGACTTTGGTTATGCAAAAGTAATCTGTTATTGATTTAAAATTGTATTAATAAAATAAAAAATAAAAAATTTAAAAAGCAATCATTAAAATAGATAATTATCCCAAGAGTAAAGCAGCATCTAGATTCATTGCATCAATGAGAAATCAAACCTTTTGATTCTGGGGTGAAATGTGACCTGCACATGATTTAATGAGATTCACCCACTTAAATGCGAATTAATGACCTACTGGCGGTCTCTCTCAATCTCTTCACATGTGCGTCTGTTTTCCTTTGCCCTTCACTGGCAGAGACCGCTGTTCAATTTCAGTTCCTTAGTGATTTCTTCCCTGACCTCTGCCAAAACTAGCCAAGAGGGCCATCTCTGCGTCGCCCGCGCAGGGCTTCCGCACACTGTCACAAAAGACATCATTAAAATTGCAAGAGGACGACAGGAAAACAAGAGAACGGGTTCTGATGCTGCAGCAGTATTTCTCAGCAAACTGAATATTTGAGGTGGAAACACTCTTTCAGACTCAAATCAAATCATTTCACTTTTTAAGACCAGCATAGAGAGAGAGGAGATTTAATTCTGTAAGATGGTAGAATTTTAAAAACATTAATGCATAATTTAAAATTCAGCCATCATTTTGTAAGATTAAAAATGCTGTATATGGGGTTTGTTAAAGTGTTCAGATAGTAAGGGTTGACAATATATTTTCATGGTAACATAAACTCACTCTTCCAAAGTTATCACCATTCAAAACGTCCTTTGCCAAATTGGAAATATTAAGCCTACTACGTTATAGTAAATAGAGTATAAGCTACTCAAAAAAAAAAAAAAAAAAAAAAAGACACATAAGCTACATGGAACAAAACAACCAATCACAAATAGTCCTTGAGCAACAAATGTGTCTTTCTCAGAATCTAAGAGTTATTGTATCGCTGGCTCTTGCTTCACGAGACGACTGCATGAGGTAATAATAGACACATGGTACTGTCATGTGTTCTGCATTGTGCTGACTGCAGACTTCCTGTTTGAATGCTGAGCTCTTCTGAATTATAGGATGATGATGCCTGACAGCAGCTCCCGGCAATGTGACATGCTGTTTTATCTGACCTCTCATATTACTCAGACTTTATGAAATATTTGTACTTTTACAGACTCTCAAAAATGTAGGGATGCACAATATATCAGCACCACATCGGCCGATATATGTTCATTTATCGTTATCAGCCCGATAAGAAAATTTGGCCGATATATTAGAGCAGATTAATAATGGATTATTTCCTTCAGCTGAGACACTTCAGATGTTCGTCATGATGGTTTTGAATTGCTTGAAATATGATTGGAATCACTTCAAAAAAGGAAAATATGGTTCAGTGCAGCATGTGCAGCGCAAGTCTGTCATATAGACTACATAAAATTATAATGAGAACATAATTGTGTGCTTGGAACGTGGCTTCTAATGGGGAGACTTTTGTTTTTGTAATCAGGCTCTCAAAAATTATATAAACATTTGGATTTAGATTTAACGGCCAATATATCGGTTATCGGCTTTGAATATATAGAATTATTGTTTATCTGTATCGGCCAAAATGTTAATGTCGGTGCATTCAAATGTCATTTTTTGCATTTTCACAAGGCATAAAAATTAAGGGACACAGTGATGGGAAAAAAATATGAGATGGGAGGGAAAATTATATTTCAATGCTTTTTCAGTTCTTTGTGAGTGAATGCGAAGTTTCTCTGGGAACGCAAAAGCATAATTTTTTTTTTCAGGGCTTTTGCGTTCCCCGAGAAATTTTGCATTCACACTCAAAAGGTTTGCGGGCAATTTTTTTGAGACAAATAATCGTCAGCACAAAGTTGTCAAAAGTTCTTCAAAACAACAAATGTGTGTTTCACAGAAGCAAGTCATTCAGGTTTGGAAGTAAAAGATGACGGAATGTTAATTTTTTGGGTGAACTATACTATTAAAAGGGCACCTATTATGCAAAATTCACTTTTACAGTGTTTGAACAAATGTGTGTTGGCGGTGTGTGTACACAACCACCCTATAATTGTAAAAATCCACCCACTCCTTTTTATAGTCCCCATAAATCATAAGCAGTGTCTCAGAATAAGCAGTTTCTATGCAATGTGACATCACATGTGCTTAGGCTCCACCCACAACTGCTGACAGACTCCGCCCTATTAGCATAGACCCCGCCCTCAGTGAGCTGTACACAGTCCACCATGTTTATCTTCTCGCCGGAGCATTCAAGAAAGAAATGTATTCTTATTAAAGCTACTAAAGTTATCCAGTCGAGAGCAGTGAGTGATTTTCTGCTTTTCTTTTGTTGTTTGATTCATATTATCATATATAGCAGTAGGTACTGTATATTATCACTTTAATACACAGATCTAATACACACACACGTGTGATTTCTTTCCCTGCTGTTTACGTTCACAGACATAACCGCCTGTGTTTATGTGAACTTTGTGTGTTTTTGACATAACCTTGTGTATATTTGGTTTAAGCGTAATAAGACGTGAAAGAGTACTTAGTTTAATACAAACGGGACGCTCCGTCTGACGTCCAGCTTTCTGTGCGTGTGCGCTCAGAAAACCATATATCAGAAGTTTTGACTGATATTGCTTATAGATAAACTTTCATGATGATGAAGAACTGCAATGTCACATAAGCACGATAGTGATAATCAAAACCAGACAGATGTTTTAGTTTTTGGCAGAGTATCCGAGGCACAAGCTGTACAGGCTCCGCCCTCTTTTAGATAGGGGGCGGAGCAGCAGCTCATTTGCATTTAAAGATACACGCACAAAAACACTCAAAAATGGGCATTTACAACATGGTGTAATGTGTTATTTTGAGCTGAAATGTCACAGAAACATTCTGGGGACGCCTGAGACTTATATTACATCCTGTAAAAAGGGGCATAATGACGAACCAAAACCCATAATAGTACATGTTAACTTAAGCATTTTAAACATGTTGCTTAGTTTGCTGCATTTTTCACTTTGCTACCTTAAATTAAAGCAGATTTTAAGCTGTTAGTGCTTCCACAGGAAGTGCACTTGCCAAATTTGTTGACAGAAACGCTTTGCACAAAGAGTTCTGTTCAATTTAAGAGAGTAAATCAATATTACTTAAATTATTCAAGCTTAAAGCAGGTCAAAATAAAGTCATGCAAAATATGCGCTTATAAATGTGGAAATATTTCAGCAAATGTCATTAGTTTCTTTTAGCACTGCTGCATAATTCTGCAATAAATTAGTGTAGTGCACTGTACTAGACATTCATCATACCGTCCCGCTGAAATCCCCTTCATCTCTATAGTGAGCACTTTTCCTACAGCCATGCCATTCTTAAAATACCCTTTAAACTAGATTTTAGTCTAAGATATCAAACTATTAATATCTCTACGACATTAGTCCACATTAAAGCAATAATTCACTCAAAGAAAACGGTCATCATTCCCTCGTTCTAATGTTGTTCCAAACCCATATGACTGACTTTCTTCTGTGAAAGCAAAACTAAGTAAAGAAAAAATGTAATATTCACATAGATATTTTCCATACAACAAGAGTTCATAAAGAACACAGTAAAATTGTGTTCACAGTAAAAAATTTGGAATAAGTGCACAAGGAGTACGAACGACTGTTATTGTTTATAATAACCATATAGACATTGATGGCTATAATAAACAATAACAGTCGTTCGTACTCCTTCTGCACTTATTCCAAATCTTCTGAATTTGGAATTTTCTCTAAACTTGAATTTTCAATTTTACTGGTGAACTATCCCTTTAAATTGTGTTAAATAATCTAAAATTAAAAACCACACTCAGCTTCTGCTTGACTGCCATGATCACCATGTTGTTGATGGAAAAAAGTGAAGATGTCATTTTTTTTCCACAGTAGAAAGCCAGTTTTTGAAAGACACGATGGTGAGTAAATGCATTTTTTTTTATTTTCTGTGACCTACTCCTTCAGCGCCATTGTACACGCAGACAAAAATAAACTACATGTGTAATGCCTTACCTGGCAGTTGTAACAAGTACTTGTACGGTTCCAGAAGAATCCTTTCAGAAGTTACTCTTTTTTCTCCATCCATCCCTCCGTTTCTACAAAGAAACCTGCTGAGAGAGAGAAAGAGTGTGAGTAAAAACACAGCCTCCACAATGAGGTGACCGCTCAGAACGTCTCATAGAAAGTCTGACTAAATGCACAGCCAATTATTCTTGGCTGAGTTGTTATTAATCCAATTTGCTTTACTTCCTGGTAAACTCCTAACATGCATGCGGTGTCGGGACACAGTAAACAGGGCATAATTTGTTCCAGAACACGTGCAATCCTATTTTAGTAGAGCTCAATCTAATTTACCTTTAAAAGAAATGTATGATAATGTTTCATTAAAGTATAATAAGTGTAAATGCAATATCTTTTGTACTGTTAAAAAGTTTGGGATGATTAAGATGAAATAAGTCTCTTCTGCTTACCAAGGCTGCATTTATTTGATCAAAATTACACAAATGTGGAAATATTATTGCAATTCAAAACATCTGTTTCTATGTGAATATGAAAGTGTCACTTTTTCCTATGATCAAAGCTGAATTTATCATCATTACTCCAGTCTTCAGTGTCACATGATCCTTCAGAAATCATTCTAACATGATGATTTATGATCAAGAAACATTTATGATTATTATCAGTGTTGAAAACGGTTCATATTTTTGTGGAAACCGTCATACATTTTATTTCTTAGGATTATTTGAATTTAAAGTTCAAAAGAACAGCATTTATTTGAAATAGAATCTTTTTTTAACATTATAAAAGCTCACGGCGCAGGTGCTCTTAGGGCGTGTCTGAATCCACTTTTGCTAGTTTAACGACGGGAAAAACGGTCGGCGTGCCAGGCGCATGGTTCAAAAGGGTTGTCCCTCGTCTCTTAATGAGTCATGGGTGTGTTTTGGGTGTAACGTGCAATAAACCAATCAGAGTCTCATCTCCCATTCCCTTTAAAAGCCATGGCGGATTCGCTATTTACATGGAGGAAAGACTGAACGCTTCTCCAGAGAGGAATCCTTTTATTTTTAATATTTAAATGCGTGTGTGCTGCTGCGCGTCCCTGTGTGTGTAATAAGCAGAGTGTACGCGCGTTGTGCACCGCCTATAGGCACATATTACTAACACACCCTTTAAATAACACAAAAATACTGCGCTATTGACTTTAGAGCAGGTTTGTGTTGGTCAATGGCGCAGTCGTTTTCAGTTCCTCAAAACAGCAACACACCAACAATGCGCCTGAACACACCTTGTTTTCAGACCAGACGCCCATGGGCGAACAGATGCGCCACTGCATTTGCTATTTAAACAACGTGGAGCTGGACGTGAAAATGAGAACTGCGTCGGGCTGAAACTAGTAAAACACACTTGCATCACACCTGCCGTTGCATTGCATCGGGTGTGATAGGGCCCTTAGAGTTCAACATTTTGACCTAAATTCTCAAAATTGTTTATTCTGATTATTATGTTAAAAAAAAAAAAACTATTTATTGAACACTGGTGTTTTATTGCTGTTGCTACCATTGTATAAAAGCAAAAACGCACTCAAAGCTGTGTTACAGTGATTTTTAGGGCTGGACCAGAATATTCGAATATTCGTTTGGTGGGTTGGTATTCGATTTTTAATTCTGGGTTTTTTTTCCCCCCTCGAAACGGCTCTCATTCGCACTTGAATATGTTTACACTATAAAATCTGGCGAAATACAATACTTTTTTTTTTTTTACACAATTATCTTATAGTCTAGCCGTTTTTAATAGAATGGACAGTTGAATAGGAACCCAACCTCGTTATACTTAATATATTTGCTTTTGAGCGTTCCCTGCAACTGAGTATTCTCTGTCTAGAGCGCACAACTGCATGAGCTTATATGGAAGAATCCCCGTTAGAGATGTGATAGTGAGAAAATTCCCTCACTGTCACATTACAGTGCTTGTGCACTGTGCGGCCGTGCGCATTTTACTTTCGGTTTAGAATTAGCGCCAATTCGGGGGCGGGTTGCTTGAATGGTGGGTTCATTAGCCTATTATTCTTAATGAAAAAAAACAACAAAACAGTACAATGACAAACTCACTTAAATAGGCGCTTTTACATTTCACTTTGAAACCAAATCTTCCACGATTACCTTGTCATTCAGCTCCTCACTCTTGTGATGAATGAAATCTGACTCCTGCTGCTGATGTGCTGCGACTCTCGTTCAGCTCACGCTGCACGTTCAGTTTTTAATTGTAGTTAATCTGTTCTCTAACTGAACTAAATTTTTACTACTATAAAATATCAAAATGACGGTGGGGCGGTGCCGCGGTGGGCAAGTGATGTAACCAGTGTTACGCCTGAACAACGGCAACACCGACTAATCGCAGCAAGCCTATTACCCGTTATTATCAATCTAAATGAATCTACTGCAAAATATAGGAGCTTGTTACTGGGACGTAACAGACCTGTGTATTTTGTATCACTAGTGCAGTGTCCGTTCTCGGAGCATAAAAGGCCTGCCCGCGTGAGGCGCGCCGCTTCTCGAGATTCCTTCCTTTATTAGAGAGAAGAATGTTCAGCCCCCTCCCTTCGAAGCTTCGAATATTCGGTGTTGATTACTACTGAAGCTTCGAAGCTCAAAAAAGAAAAAAGGTATTCGGACCAGCCCTAGTGATTTTACAAAGATGAAGGACGGTTCAACATGGTTAAAATTACCGTAAAACAACAACTTATTGCTTTTATTAATTGCTCATTGATTCCACTGAATAACCCTACATGATGACCAGATAAAATGTTGCTATTTATAACATCAGGTTTTAAATGGTCATGCCTATTAAATCAATGCATGACTAAAGAACAAATCAAAACCATCATGTGCATTAGCTGGATTATCTATAAATCATTCTGAGCAAAACACTTTGTTCGATCAGTTACATCTCAGCAACTGGAGTGACACGAAACACTAGATGAGAGCTTAAGCATCAATAGGAACGATTCATTACAGCATGTGTCACTGTCATGGAAGTGCAGCACTCGACTCAAACAATTTCATGGACACAACAGTGACACGCTTCTGCAGTCGCAGCCCATCACACACACAAGCTCTTCTGGGAACAGGGAACACACACTGTGCTGTCCAGGGGTTTAAACTGGTGGGTAGGGGCACAGAAACGGGTCACATGTGTTCTGATGGGGTCATGGGCAGCGAGGAAGAAATAATGCTAAATACAAACTAGACGAGTAAAGTTCATTGGGACAAACTTTGATGTTGACTGTTTTATGTTTGATGTAACATGTTGCTAGCATGAATTAACATGTTAACATTTTTTGAAGTTAACATGATTTAACACGTTACTAGCACGGTTTAACAATGCTAACATGAATTAGCATGTTGCTAACATAAATTAGCATTTCTTTAACATGTTGCTAACATGAATTAGCATGTCACTAACATTTTATTAACATGATTTAACATGTTACTAGCATGTTTTAACACACTGCTAACATGAATTAACATGTTACTAACATGAATTAGCATTTCTTTAACATGATTTAACATGTCTTTAACATGTTGCTAACATGAATTAGCATGTCGCTAGCATTTTGCTAACATGATTTAACATGTTACTAGCATGTTTTAACACATTGCTAACATGAATTAACATGTTGCTAACATGATTTAGCATTTTAACATGTTTTAGCATGTCGTTAACATGAATTAACATGTTGCTAGCCAGATTTAACATGATGCTAATATGAATTAACATTTTTTTGGCATTTTGTTAACATGATTTAACACATTGCTAATACGAAATAACATGTTGCTAACATGAATTAACACATTACTAGCATGTTTTAACACATTGCTAACATGAATTAGCATGTCTTTAACATGTCGCTAGCATGTTGCTAACATGAATTAAAATGTTAACATTGTTTGACATTTTGTTGTTTGATTTAACATGTTACTAGCATGTTTTAAAGCGTTACTAGCATGTTTTAACACATTGCTAACATGAATTAACATGTTGCTAACATGATTTAGCATGCTGTCTTAGGACAGTCATTATTAAGCTTTGCTAGTGATAGATGCGTAGTGGATGAAGTTTAAATACTCTATAAGTCTCATTGTACAAAAGTTTTGACCCCTTTTTGAAAGGCTGGGAAGTTTTTTTTTTTTTTTTTTAAAACGTTTAAAGGTGCAGTGTGTGATTTATTTATTTATTTATTTATTTATTTTTAAGCGGCATCTAGTGGTAATTGCATCCCCCCCCACCCTTTCGGAGCACACAGAGAAGCTACGCGGGCCGACACAGAACAAAAATGTTGTCGTCAGATCAGTTTGAAAAGTTACAGCAACCCGAGTCAAACAGTCTGAAGGTCTGAGTTGACCATATAATAATGCATAAGGAAGGATAATATCTAGATTTTTATACAGAGAAAATAAAATGGTTTTCATCACTCCCTGAACCTGACTGCTGAAAACAGACAAAGCTCAATATGGATTATATCAGAAGAAGTCATTCCTAAACCCTGTTTTAAACCTACAGAAATGCTGCTGTCACAAGATCAGAATCTCCAGTGTTCAGATGAGGGTTTTCCTCATATACTGGTGACAACATGACACAACAATGGCTCTCCATTCTCACTCCATCACTACAGCTTTGAGCTTTCACTGACAACACAATGAACATGGTTTAACTGAAAGCCTTGCTTAATGGTGTCACACGTATTGTGTGCAAAATAAACAGTTTATGAATGATCATCATAATCATGCTTGCTATTGTGATTTAAATGCACTGGCAATTTGCCAAACAATTTCACTTATTATAACCCTAGCTAAATATTCACATTATCAGGGTACATTATCATTACATTGTTATTATTATTTAATATACACAAGTTACAATAACACGTTTTATTTTTATTAATGTACATTTATAATAATAACTTAAGTAAAATCAGACAGTATGGTAACAAAGTAAAATAAATGCCCCACCCACCTTTCCGATTGAAAAATATGCTTCCGCTTTCGTAATCCAGCACGTCACTCTTCCGTTTTCAAATTTTTTTCACTCACAGCCAGCTCGCTAGCATTAGCCAGTTAGCCAAAGACGGTAATTTAACTCCACTTCGGTTCACAACCCATTCATACCGCGATCAAAACGGCACCTCATCGTCTTTAGTACTGTACTATCACGTTGTATGAAAAGAGAATATATTTTTGAGCCGCGCCAGAGCCCCTTCGGTTGATCTGTCATGTCTGGGTTTGACAGGAAGCTCACTCATCCCTGCTGCTCGCGCTTAAATACGCCATGGAGTCCACAGAGCGCATGCGCAGAAAGTGGGTGGGGCCTGAAGAGATGTTTTTTTCCCCCCTGACGCTGCATTGAACAGTGGTAGATGTAGTTTATATCTGCGCAAAATATATATACAACAACATTCAGTCAGTGTCATACACAAATTTACACTACATCTGCACAAAATACTAACACAGTAATGAAGAAAAGGTCTCAAAATATTAAACTTCTACATAAGTATTGGTATGATTTTTTTTCCATATATATATATATATATATATAATATAAAATTAGCCTATATATTTTTTTAAATTTTATTTTATATATTAAACTATATATATTTTTTATTTTATTTTATTTATATATATATATATATATATATATATATATATATATATATATATATATATATATAGAGAGAGAGAGAGAGAGAGAGAGAGAGAGAGAGAGAAATTGAAAGATTTAACATTTACTGTTTTTATGTTCTGATTTAATGTTTAGCCATTTTCCTGAGGCACTACAACACAGCATCGTTTGTTGTCCTTGTTTTATAAATAAATAATATATATATATATAAAACATATTATATATATATTTATATATTTATAAAACAAGGATAACAAACGATGCTGTGTTGTAGTGCCTCAGGAAAATGGCTAAACATTAAATCAGAACATAAAAACAGTAATGATGAATGTCTCGAATAATGTTGAAACTTGAAAGACTGGTTAGTTCTTTCATTCAAATAAGCGTTTAGACTTTTCCTCAGATTTAATTGTGCATAACGAGCAGGCGCGTGAAAGTGGGCGGAGCCTGGACATATTTCCCCACCTGCTGTTGAACTCTGGGAAATGTAGTTTATGTCATCATTGTGCGTTCCATCGTCCGAGTGACGACATAACGCGGGTGTCATGTTCAAAACATACAAGTCCCGTGTATCTTTGCGATTTCTTTGCGATTAAATTAACGCCGAGACGTTTTCCCCCGATTTTACCTTCCAATAGCGAACGAACGGGGCGGTTGGTGCGCGCGGAGGAGCCAATGAGCGCGCGCGGTGTCCACAGTGGGCGGTTTGTGTATCCTTCAGTCCGTTTCAGACGCGGAGAGGATTACCACAGAAAAAAAACGAGTGCGATTGCTGAGCTATTTTGTCGGATTCGCATCCCGACACCTTTCCTACATTTTCGGACGACGTTTCCAGCGTTGATCGTCGATGATTTCCTTCGATTGTCCAATGGATTACTAATTCAACGGAGGAACATCGCGATCTGTCGGATACATCAGGTAGGACATTATGTTGACCAGATAAAGTCTTAATGGAGACGGAGATCGAAAGAAAACTACGCTGCGTCGAGCGTTCAACTAAACCATCACTTGTTAACATTATCTACGCGACTGCAATCGAATCGTTTGCCTTTATTTTGACAGCGATCAGAGGTTTTGTTAACCTTGTTTTCTCGCTGGCCAGAAGGGGTTTAAATAGTGCATCTAAACAGCGGGGGACTTTTGTTCACCTTTATTAGTTTGTTATTAGTAGATATAGGAGACTGGGCAACTTTGGGCTTCACTTGTATCGCCGTCAGCAGATGTTGTGTTGGAATTTGCGAAAAGACTCGACCACTTTCTTTTTCGCTGCTCGGCATCAAATAGCTGATGGGGGAAACACTGCCTTGCTGGATCCCTTACGTAAGGCTTTGTGCGATCGAAACAGATATTTAGACTAAAAGCGTTGAAATCTTTGAGTGTATGAATTGGGGTTATGTGCACAAGCTGGGATCGTTCACTTGCTTTCACTCTCCCGCACGATCGTCCCTTCGAATGAATCAACAATCGTGCAGTTTTCGGTTCCGAACGTTCAATTATCGCATATTTTCTGGAAATTCTGTGTTTATTACGAGCTCTACCTTTCTCTGGATCAACGGATCTTTCTGAGCGTGAGCAGAAATGGCTGGCGAGTTTTCCAGCAAGCAGATTTTCATCACTACCGTCGGGTAGTTGTCAACCTAGTTGTTGTATTTGCCAAGATAGTCGGTTGCATTTCGACGGTTCGAACGTTGGTCTTAAAATGACCGTTATTATTTGAAATGACATTGTCTTAAAACGACCGTTATTGTTTGAAATGACATTGTCGTTAGGCGCATATGTTTTCCATTCAGTTGACGGGAGATGTCGAACGAAAACAAGTCCGATTTCCCCGATCGCAGTAAGTTGTACAAACCCTGTTTGGGTTGACCTTGTTCGGAAAGCCTTTAGATCGTTCATTGTGTTGCACAAAAGCCGTCAGCATTTTGTAGCCGAGCTCTGTCGCCTCCATTTAAACAACGAAAGCTGGTCTCGTGTCAGTTCTTTGTGATTTAACCGTCTAGTTTGCGTGCGTTTCTCCATTGGGCTGTTTGGCTTTATTCGAAATAGCAAATGTCGCTGTCGTCCCACTTCATGAAGTCAACATGGCTTGCAGCATTAAAGAGTGGGGGCGACAGATTTCGTTCCTTTGTACAAACCAGCGCTGAACGTCGCAATGATAAGAATGTCGATGTCAAGCGACTGCAGTTGTGTGGCACAGAAATGGCGTCATAATGCTGTAGCGCAGTCGACATTACGCGAACCCGTGCGCGCGGACTAGTGTAGTTTAACGAACGCTACCTCACTTTCTCTAGTAGTTTAACTCTAGTTGTTTTACTCGATTGTAATGCTGACTGACTCCTCAACTCCGTTCTGAGCAAAGAGTTGAAGCGCTTCTGTGGTAAAAAATTGTGGTCATTATATAAACGGCTGAAACACTGGGTGCTGTAAGCAACTACCACAAATAAAATGTCTCTATTTCCTGACAGTTATCACTGAATGGGTGTCTTTACAAATCACAACTGTCTCTGTGACAGCCACAGGCTCTGTAAACGGCAAAAAGAGTCAGGGGAGCGGTCCGTCCTTGTCTTAGCCAATCAGAAACGTGCTTTGTCCGTCAATCATTTTGTGCTGACATTGCTGGCATGTCTGTGGGGGGCGGGGTTGAAGTGATGGGGGTTGGGTTAATTCATTAAAAACAAGTGTTGGGGTAACTCATTACAAGTAACTTGAGTTATGTAATCAGATTACTTCTTTCAAGTAACTAGTAAAGTAACGCATTACTTTTAAATTTACAACAAAATATCTGAGTTACTTTTTCAAATAAGTAACTCAAGTTACTTTGTTTTCCCATTTATTGACTGATAGCTCTCCTGTCCCCATGTTGAGAGAAATCGTAAGTACGATTTTACTGAGAAAACATTGCCTAAGGAGACACCATTTTTATATCTGAAGTTTCCCCTGTATATTCTTACAACGCAAACATCCTAAACATGTAAATGGTTATTCATTTATTTATTCATTTAAAGTCGGGAATTTCCCCTGCTTATTAAAAAGTTACGTTCATATTCATTACAGTAGTAAACATCAGATTAGCGGACAGACGAGACACTTCAGCATATGTATTACAAATGTCAAAGTATGCATTCTGAAATCAGAATAAAGATTTATGCCTTGTAACCTGAACTCGCCTTGTATTGTTGTTTATGTATTTATGTTGTGTTGTCGTATTGTTTTTATTCATACAGTAGGCTAACTGCAAATGTTTCAACAAGGATTTCGTTAACAGCATGCATTTCGAAGCAGTTAATGATTTAAACAATGGTTACATTAATAATTCATAAACGTCAATGTAAATGTAATGTAATGTAAACGTCATAAATTTGCGTTGTCTTTAAGAGTCTGAAACAGATGTTGCTCAATCAGGAAATAAAATACATGCATCATAACTTATTCAGACAAATAATGCTGACTGCTTTATTTCCGAGAATGATGCATGGTAAACTTTGAATTTTAATACAATATAGTGCAATACAGGGCTCGACATTAAGCGTGTCATTAGTCATTTGCTTGTCCAGAAAAAAAAAAAAAGGATTTTTATTCTATTATTTTATTTTATTAATTTATTCTGAAGCAATATTCTCATCAGTGTTCAGTCAGCTTTGACATATTTATTATATTTTAATCTTTATAAAGGGCATTTTTCCCCTAATCGTTTTAAATATATTGATCAAATTTTAGAATTTAAAATGAAAGATTAAGCATATATTAAATTAGAATAAGACACTATAGGGCTGTTACCAGTCAAATTAAATCATTTACACTGAAAAATTACAACTGCATTAAATAATGTTATGAGATGGTTTTAAATATTTTTTTGAATTTAAAAATAAGAAATGTTGGAACGAATAACTACTTTTAAACATGAAACTAAACTGCCAGTAGGTGGCGTCAGGTGACCGTCTTAATAAGTGAGTCATTCAAATGATTCGTTCAAATGGCTGATTCGTTCAGCAATGAGGCAGTTGTTTATGAGTGAGTCATTGACTGATTCGTTCAAACTGCTGAATCATTCAGTAATGAAACACGGCTGAGTGTTGCTGTGAGACGTGCTGTGGTTCTGCTGTGATCTTGGAACTATTTTCGCTGCTGAAACAGAACAAAAACAGTCAATATTGCGTCTAAAATGTAAGTGACTTAATATTAATTGTTTATTGAGCTGTCCAATGAAATCAGTGTCACATTTTCAATCGCGATGGCATTCAGCACTCTTGGTCGTGTGATGTTGCTTAACTGTATCATATGTTATAAATATAAAAACTTCACATTTTGAATTTTTGCCGCAGTATGTGAACTGAGTTTCTTTGAGTTGCGCTCATTTGTTTCCATTTCTCCTCGAGAGGCTGCGCGAGCCTCAACAGCACAACCTTGTTACCGTCAGTACATTATACATTATATATTATTATCCACTATCAATCACCACTTTCACTAAATAAATGCAGAATCATTCTCGTGTTTTGGTGATTCCCTAGTTATTTTTGTTATTGATGTTTTAATCAGGATACTTGTCCGGTCGGGCAAGTAAAATTCTCTTTCACTTGCCCCTTCAAAAAATCCACAAGCGTTAATGTCGAGCACTGCAATATAGTAACAGAGGCCTGTATTAATGTTTATTGTATAGGCTAATCAAATTAATTTCTGCAGCTAAAGACATATATATGTTAATGTTTAATATTTCCTCCATAATTATATACATAAAGAAATATATTTTTTGTGTTTGGCCAGTTACCTGTGTCGGCAGTGTGCAGTAGACACACCCACATCAACGATTTCAATATATGACTTATCCTCTCCGAAAAGACCATAAACATTACAGATAACATCTAAAGTAGCTATTAGTTTACATACATATATCATAAAACTAATCCTGTGAGACTGAGGTGCTGCAAATCGGGTGATTTTTAGGTCAATGTTTTGGCTGTAAGTCAATAATGCCCTCTGTCGGTAGGGAATAGTAAGATGGCCGCTCGAACACTTCACTGCCTGATGGCAGTTTAAAACGCAATGAGCAATCCAGCCATTTATATAGATCAGTGATTTAATCTCACTTTATTAAAGCGATAGTTCACCCAAAAACGAAAAAGTTGTTCCGAACCTGTATGAGTTTCTTTCTTCTGTTGAACACAAAAGAAGATATTTTAAAGAATATTGGTAACCAGACAGTAATATAACACATTACTTTTCATAAAAAGTAACTAAGTAACACAATTAGTTACATTTTTAGGGAGTAACTCAATATTGTAATGCATTACTTTTAAAAGTAACTTTCCCCAACACTGGTGGTGGAAGTTATCAAATAGCCTGAAATCGTTTACAGCACTTTTAGATCTTAAACGACCAATTGGACTAGGTTTTTTCAGTCTGTTGGAATTGCAAATGCAAGGACTGTTTTCAAACAGGTTTCCACCGCACACTTCCCATGTCTGACATTGGTCGACAAATAGATAGTTCTGGCCCCAATTCATTAGTTGAGTTAATATTGCTGTGTCGGCACACAGTGTTTTACACTCTTCAATGAAATCAACTTATTAATTAGTTGTCTCTGTAAATTAAGCTTGGATAGTAAAAATTATGACGTTGAAAAATTGCGCACATCACCTTTAACCATTGACATGTTGTGTTGATGCTGTGTTTAAAGTAGACTTTAGTAAAGTATTACTGTTATTTCTACCATTATTTTTTACTGTTACTATTACAACCTTTCGGTAACCAGACCAGATCAGCCACCACCGCTTTATTACCTCTTCTTTGCAAACATTAAGCTACTTTCTAACAACTAGAGACGATTGCTTGGTTACATTTTCGATAGATTATTACAGCTGTTAACAGTTGTGTTCATATTAGCTTGTGATGTTCCTCATGGTATGTCCCTTTGTAAAGGTAACACTTTACTGTAATGTCTTGTTTATTAAAATCAGTTAATGCACTAACTATGAACAATGTATTTTTCAATGTATTTAACCTTTGTGTATGTTAGTTAATAAAATGTTAGTTCACAGTGCATTAACCAATGTTAACAGATACAACGTTTGATCTTAAAAATGTATTAGTAAATGTTGAGATGCACATTAACAGAATCGCCATTGGCTAGTAAATTTTTTAGTTTACTCGCCAGACTGATATATTATATGATTCCACCAAATCAGCTTATCTTTGTAAAATGGCACAGCTTTTTAAATATCTGAACGTACACTCTTAACATCAGTCAATCAAGCATTATGTTATGATATTATGATAATCAAGCACTATTTAATGATAGAACTTTAGTAATTAACTAAAACTTAGTAACCATGTATGAATGCATATTTGTCATTTTAACTGAACTTAGGACTTGTTTGGTCATTCAGTTTTTCTGGATACCTTGTGAGCTCACTACATAGGCAGCATTTTAAATTATCAATAGGTGCACACCTAACATAAAGGCTGTTCCAGAAGTTTAGTACATACTATAGTAAGCAGAATTGCATGTATCCTTATAAGACATGAATAGGTAATTTTAACTGGACTTAGGACTTAGAAAAAAAAATGATAATAGTAATTATTATTAAAAGATACTACTACTACTAATTCTACTACTAATAACAATATTCAACGCACTAAGAATTGATGAGCTGCTGGGTTTATTAATATTAATCACGTTGTCTGCGTTCACTCAAACTGAGTGTGTGTGTGTGTGAGAAACACAGCGCTCTCAGCAAAGCGACGGCGAGTCGTGTGCCTTCACACTAGAGTTTACGGTACGTCAAATACAGGGACGCTGCGCATCCATTGAGCTGAACTGAAATAGACAGATTGCTTGACGGAGAGTGCGAGTGAAAATATATCTATGCTAAACTTACACTTAGCCTCTAACACACACACACACACACACACACAGGCGAGTAAAAATCTAAGCATTTATTAGCCAATGGCTAATGATCGACATTATTTAGTCGCCCAGAGTGAAGATTTAGTCGCATATGCGAGTGATTTACTTGCATTGTAGAGGGTTGCATTGCTAGTTCATGTTAACTAATGTAGTTAACTAATGAAAACTTATTACAAAGCGTTACCAATGAAAAATATAAATTAGACTAAGCTATATCTTCATCAAGTACCAATATCGCTATGATTGTTATGGTATCATTATGACTGATTGAGTTTTGTAATTGATTTGAAAATATAATGCCGCACGGTAGACTTGCAAGTTTCTTGTTGGTCTATATTGTCTGTGTACTACTTCTGAAAATGTAAATGTTAATCACAAATGTATTAGATTCCGAGGCTTGAATAAAAGTGTGTTAAAAACAGCTTAAACACAGCATTAATGGTCTCGACCACCAGCGTGAAGTCTATCTCCAGCTGCAGGTGTGTGTGCCTCGTGGCTAACAACACACTCTGAAGCACAGTTTGCTTTCACTGCAAAAATACAAACATGTAGCTGCAATCAACTGGTTGCATTACTAATTAGTCATTTATTTAAGACTTTTATCATTACTAATTGACAGTCCCTGTGAAATAATCTGATGTTAAGTGTTTTCATCAATGGTTAATGGACTAACCATTTGATTACCATCTCAGGTTTTATGTTAAAACATGCAAATATTTTGCGGAACCATTTGTTTTCACTTTCCTACTATTTAGGGCACAATTTGGGGGAATATTATGATGCATATGTGTTTCTGTGTAGGTCCAAAGTTATTCACATTTCTCAGCATCAAAAAGCCTATGATGGATAAAATGTTATTGCTTTTTTCAGTGTACTTTCTAACAACATCGACGGCCGTCAGCTGGTCACATATCTGGAGATTTCTATTAGTGTCCTTAGAGATGCACTGGTCGACCAGACATAAATTGGCCGCATTTACATTACATGGATCAAGTGGCCCAATTTCGATTTTTTTTTTTTTCTTCTCCCCTCCCATGTGGCACAGATCGGATATAACCCACGAACGTGTAAGCAGGAAAAAAAAGCACATGGATTCTGATATTCTGCCATGTAGGCAGACAGATTTCCCTGTGAATGTGAGTTGTACATCATTGGAAAAACAACGGTAGCGAAATGATCACATGACTCTTTTCAGTCGGCGCAGTGGAGGAGGAAAGCTCAACCCAATGTTTTGCTGACCTTTACAGATGGTGCGGAAAGCAAAAGCTTGTATTATCATTTCATCTGCGTCCATTGCAAATTGCGACATTTTTACTTTCTTTTTGGTCTAAACTATTCCGGGTCAGTATGTCTACCTTGGGTTGTACGCAGTGTTGGGGAGTAACTAGCTACATGTAATGGCATTATGTAATTTAATTACAAAATAAATGTAACTAATCCATTACAGTTACTGAGAAAAAATGTTGAATTAAATTAGTTACTTATGAAAATGTTAACAATTACAAAGAGGGTTATCTGAATATTTTCGGTAAAAAGATAGGATATGTTGAATAAGTAAGGAATAATTGACGACGGGCCGTTGAATTATTCGAAAAATGATGCACACCCGAGGTGGTAATACGTCCACGATGCGAAGCGGACACCTTGGGTGTGCATTATTTTTCGAATAATTCAATGGCCCGGAGTCAATTTTTCCGCTTATACTACGGTTACCACACCTCAAAACATTGTTCAGATGATGCATTTTAAGACATTTGTCAGGTTTTGTCTTTAAAACGCTCTTGTGTGCAGGACTAATTTCTCACGCATCTCATCTCACGCCTCCATTGCTAATTCCAAAACGTAATTTTAGAGCTAGTAACGGAGGCTTGAGCCACTGATAGCAGAGTATTAATGCAGTTATTAAAGAGTTATTAGAGAGAGAGAGAGAGAGCGTATGTGAATTAACGTTACCTCAGGGTCAGTCTGTCTCTTTCAACAATGTTCGGCATCAGTGTCTACTAATACAAACTGTAAGAACAGCACCGTTATTACCTCACTAGTGAGAAATGTCATGTAGCTTATAATTTGCTAAACTATTTTACTGATAAATCGTCAGAGCAGTACTGACAACGTTTCTGTGCGAGTGTGTGTCCGTAGTGTACGTGTGTGTGTGTTTGAGTGGGCAGAGAGAGCGGGATAAAGAGAGTATGTGCGTTTCGTACATAATTAAACGTAATTTTGTGCGAAAAACATGGAAATAAGTAGTCGTTTTTATCCTAATGTTTACTATATTTCTTTGCTTGGTCAGTGTCGCTGTGGGTTTTGGTTCTTTTGCTGTTGTCGCTGTAAAGACGTGAAATAACTGAAATCATTTGGCGAAATGATAACTGTAATGCCTGGAACTACTTTAGCCGTGCATTTCCCTGAAAATAATTGCACACCTTAGAACGTTCGTCAGCCAATCAGATTCAAGCATTCAACAGCCCCGTAGTATAATATTAATATTAATTTGTTGCTTTGTCTGTTTTTAATGTGCACGATGCCTCCTGACATTTAAAAGCCGTTTAGTAAAGCAATGTTATTCTGATGCTTTTGATTGGCTCTCTTGCTTGAATTTGAAAAAAACACATTGCAATGTTTTGTTTTTCTGCAATATGAAAATTACTTATTACTTGAATAGCTCTATTTGGAAAGAATTAATCATTCTAGATTGATTAGGGTTTTTTTTAAAAAAATTTTTAGGGGAGTGAATCTACATAGAAAATAATAAAGAAATTACAAGCATAGATAAATACAATAGAACAAAGATACAAATGAAATAAACAGTTATGTTTTTCAGGTAAGTCTAACAGTATTCAGATACAGAAATTGAATAATCAAATGTAATATAACACTGCATAGTCTTCACTATATAAATGAAGTATAATTACTCTGTTACAGCTACAAAAGTGATTTTCTCTTTGTATTTTGTGATTTGATTATCATTAATGACAGACAGCAGCAGGGATATTAGGCTGCTGTCACTTTAAGAGCGAATGCACGGATCCATTATTATGATACACATCTGTTTTCTTCCTCAATTGTTTACGTTAATGTAATCCATAAGCGACTGTTTACACAAGGATACTTTCTTTTCCTCTTACCTCCGTATAAAGTAGTGTTTATAAGCGCACAGTCCGTCTGCAGTTTTTATTTTGTGCAGGTGTGTCTTATGTAGCATAATTTCACATCTACCATCAGACCGTTCTGTTTTTGCTTTAAATCTTAAGATTATACAATATAATGCAAATAAAAAAAAGCTGCTCATGCTACATGTGTGTAGTGTCTCTGTTTGGATCGTGATTAAAAAATGTATGATTTCAAATGGCCTTAGAGATTCTTTGTTTAAGGCCAGTTTGCCTGTTATAGAGCAAATATATTAGATTAAACAAAGAAAAAAATTGGCCAATTTGCTTGTAAAATATCGGAATCATCCACGATCAATCATGATCGGTGCGTCACTAACTGTCCTACCTAATGTCAGATCAAACATCACGCCAAAGCAGTCTTTCCACTCATCTGTTCTCATCATCTCTCGTTCTCATTATAAATATGTTTCCATGTCTTTCAGCTGAAGACCTGAAAGTGAGTTCACTCAAGAGGATCACTGTCACCGTGGACGGAGATGAAGGTAATGGGCCTGAACTTTACAGCCACTGTATGAAGATGAAATGGTCGAAGTCAGATGAATTGAGTTGTCTATAGACATTGGTTTACATCACAGCACGAAAAAAACATGGGTTTATACTTGCTTTTGTCGTTTGGTTGCAGTTTGTATTGGGAGAGATTCTCATTTATCTGGACAGTTTTGTATTTGTAAGTGCATTAAGTTATTAGTATTCTCGGTTTGTTTTCCTGGAGGTGGAAGACAAATGCGCAAATGTATGCTAAGTTTGACTTTTGATAAATGCTGCAAGCCTGAAATTGGATTTCATGGGGTTTATAAGATGCTCATTGCCTGTTTTTAAAGTTTAAGCATTAGAATTAAAGTTTGTTTTGGTATTGTATTTTAAACCACATTATTATTTGGTGTGGATTTGTGTCTGCTGTTTTTGTTTATACAAGAATCTTTTCTTTGTGTGCACTGAATCTATTTTAATGGTGAATTTTGCATAATAATTTTGCTCCAAAGTGCAAACATGTTCCCTCAGATGTGCTGCTCTCTGGTATTTATTAGGGATGCACTGATACCATTTTTTCAGAACCGATCCGATCCCAAAAATTCTGAGTATCGGCCGATACCAATCCGATACCAGTGCAGTTTTGTTTAAAAATTCAATGTAGAATTTCTATACCTCAGTGTGTTGAACTGATAATCACTCTTTTGTGTGTTAAACACAATCTACTAAATACAGACAACTTCATTATAAAGAAAAACAACATATTAAAAAAATATATAATCACAATCTATGACAAAAATACTACTATAAACTAGATGGTGGATAAACTAGATTAGTGGATAATTCAGCAGCAAAAGTTACTCTAGAAAAATCATGAGTGCACAATAATTGTATAAAATCTAAACATTTATTGGGGAACAAATAAAAGTGAATAAGTGTAGCACTAAATCTGGTAAAATGTTACACATTGTTGTAAAATACATTCATGAAAAACAAGTAAATATATTTATAGAAATAGGGCCTATATACTAAGAAATTAAAAGACATTTAAATGTATAGCGCAGCTTTTTTTTAATGAGGCAGCAACATATTATAGATAGGGCAGAACAAGAAAGGCTAAATAATAGTCTTTCATAGCGCAAAAGTATTATAATACGAAAGTCTCCAATACAGAGCGGCACAAAGCGCTTATGCACATCCCGTGTGCAGGATGATGTGCTTGAAGCAACACAGAGTCACAGCGCTCCCGCTCCGTCCGCATTGAGAAGTTCAAAACACAAAGGGAAGAGATATCGATGCGTAGTGTATCGATCTATGCAATATTTTATTGAGCCGTTTCTTTTAACAGTTTAACATTTCAGTTACCGTGTGTGTGAAGAACAATACAATCTCTAGTCCAGTGTTGTGATCTAACAGACACCCGGTAGAAAGTAACACGATTTACAGTAATAAACTCCAGCCAGATAAAGTCATTTTATGCGAAACCATAGAGCGTTATCAGATCAAGTATAATAACAGGAACATTGAATCGTCTTGGAGAGAGTTTCATCGTGTTGACTGTCGTAACCGAACGCGACACACACTTTGAAAGCTGAATGGAGAATGACTGACAGCCGCAGCGGAGGGAAGCGTTCACGTGAACTTGAATATATAATATAATATATAATATCTGTACCTCACATTAAACTATGGAATGGCTTCAGAACACTTAATATAGTGCACGAGGCGTTGATGATGCTTTATAATGTTTTTGTGTCTTTTGTGGGGCACTGGGGCTTAACAATAACACAGAATATTATACGCACAGTATCGGATTCGGATCGGTCCTGTCTGACCGATACCCGATCCGGCAAATAATGGCGGTATCGGAGCCGATACCAATACTGAGTATCGGATCGGTGCATCCCTAGTATTAAACTTCACTCTAGTAACACAAGACGTTAAGTATTTAATTTAACTTCTTGTGCTCGGTACAGAAAACACAAACGCTTTGCTTCCTGATTTTCTCTTGGTCTATTTCTATCTATAAATTCATCATTGTAGGAAATTTAATACCAGTCGGCTCTTCAGTTGTTTTCAATGTAAAACATTTATGCTTTGCTTTTGTTTCCATGGTGACTAGCGACCAAATCATTACCTGTAAATTTAAAGTGAGGTCCTGTAAGTGCACTTAATGTATATCATATTGACTAAACTAGGTTAAATAACAAGGGGCGGTACGGGGAAGAGAAAAGTCCAGTGGATGGTGAAAGCAATATTGAAATGAAAGCATACTTTGTCAAGGTAAAGACTGATAATTTTCTGAATTTAAGGGCCTGTTTACTAAGAGTCTTTTGGAATCTCACAATTGGATTAAAATTGATTCTTGGGGTCATGATTCGATTAAAACCCGATTCTAGATTTTGAATCGAATTTCGATTGAATATATGCATATGTTTGAGTGCCTGTGTGGAAAGATCGATGAACTGCGCATGGGTCCTTCACAGAAACGCCTGATCTAAAGCAGTCATATTGTCCTTATATAGAAGACAACCTGTGCCCCAATTGAATGATACTGAATACAACTCATAGTGTAATGAAACTTTAATTAAAGTTTCGTTGAACGTTTATTTTTCAATTTCATGTTACAGTGATTATCAGCTGGTTCTGAACAGTGGCTGATCGTTTGGAGTTAGAAAAATATTTAGGATGCATCGATATGAAAATTTTGGCCGATACGGACAACCGATAATTCTTTATATTTGGATAACCGATATATTGGCCGATAAATCTAAATCCAATTTTTGAGAGCCTGATTACAAAAACAAAAGTCTCACCATTAAAATCCATGTCCGAAGCACACAATTATGTTCTCATTAATTTTATGTAACATGCGCGCGCCGCGATGAGATTAACAACGCTCACCACATGGATCATATAGATCAAATACAGACCGGAATGAGCGCGTTTTATGGACATATTTCATATACTCTAGTGCTCTAAACATGGACCAGCAGCGTGTATGTGCACATATTTCATCACGTCTTCTTCAAATGAAATATATGTGCAAATAAGGACACTGATACAGCCGTACGTCTGATCACGACCGCGATGACACGATGGATTATTCACAGAAGACAATGATGTAAGTTAATAAATAGACTGACAATTCAAAGAAGAATGGGCAAAAGTGACTGCTTTATTCTTTCTGTGTTAAACTGACGTGTGTGGTTTGTTCAGAGACTGTAGTGCTCTTAAATGTGCTGAAAATATCCCTTTTTAAATGTTCTTCCGCGTTTCTCCCTCGTTTTGTTGTTATATAGGGTTTTTAAAATGCTTAAGGTGTCCTCAGCTCTGTTTGTTTTCTCTCCGTGGTCATATTTTAATATTCATGTGTCTGTAATGAGTGTGTTGCAGGTCTGTTTTATTGGTTGTCGTCTCCCCACAGCATCATTTTGTGGGACTTTGTAAACCTGTATTAATTGTAGTGTGGATTTTTTCTACAATATTCACTCATCATGACAGTAAAACAGGGCATCTAGTCAATCTACTGCAGTTTTTCCTCTCTCAATCAGTAGAAAATGTGGTTTAAACCCTGTCATGCATGGGGAAAAAAATACCGTCATATACCGCAAAACCAGTATAATTTTGAAAAATACCGTGATATAAATTTCTGGTCATACCACCCAGCACTAACTCACAAGCTGTTTGAGTGGCGACTTTATGTGTGTGTGCTTTGGGTGTGAGCTCGAAAAATCCTGCTCAATCTATGCAATCCCGTGCCTAAACTCAGGCCCTGTAACACCAACACTATTAAAACCGGAGTGAATGAAACGAGAGAGGAGGCGGGTGTGCGTGAACCTGCTGTCAGAGAGAGGAGAGCGCAGCTGGTATTGGTGTATCGAGACTGTGGAAAATGAGTACTGGAACCGTTTCAGATATTAGAGTTTTGATATTTTTGACAGCACTAAAGTGCATCATGCAGCACAAGTTAATACCAGTTGTAAACAGGCCTTAAGGCCCACTGTGCATGCATTACGCAGGGTACTGAGTTCAGTCTTCAGCAGCGCTGTGATAAAAATTCATGGCAGTGACGTGGAGGTGCAGTGGGCACTGAGTCACGCTCCATTAGCAAACTCCAACACTTTTTGCTTCCACCCCTGTAACATATGGTCATGCCCAGCAGCGAGGATGACAGCATGAAGATTATCACAGAGATCCATCATGCACTAGTGGTCAAGTCGGTGGCGGCACTCGGATTCTCTGTTGGCTGTGGTTGCTTGAATGACCATAAGTGGTACAATGAGATTTACCCATCTGCTCCATTGACTAACCTGAGGCTCTTATTCACATTGTTCATCAAGCTGCTCATTTGACTGAACTTTTACTGCTCTTTTAGGTTTAGTAGTATTATATTCGGGAAGAGAAGGCCATCTAACTGTCATGCTTACATAGTTTCTCACACACTAGAGACAGATGCACATGTCCGGGTACATTAGGAGCATCAACTCTTGTGTTAAGTGTCACGGCCAGCTCGTTTCAAGCCACAACATAAAAGAGGGATCACCACGTGTTTAACGAATACAAGTTGTTTTATTATTTTTAATGAATCTATGTGATTATGATCATTTGATAAAATGAAGCAAGTGCGCCGTAGTTACATTTGGCATCATTTTACTTTAATTTGTGGCTATAGGGCAGCAAGATATATAGTTTTACCATTGATTATCGTGATGTGCGCATCCGTGATAGTCACATCACAGGATGTGGGATGTCAAGTAGGGATCGTAGTTGATCCGTACGGACCAGGCACCATGGTTCCAAACACACGATTCTCGGATTAATTGCAAAGTTTAACCATCAAAGAGCGAAAGTTTATTGTTTGCATGTGTTTTAGGTCCTGTCGATTTAAACATTCAAGTGATTTTAAAACCATTCAAGCACAAGAAGAAGCGTAAGAGAACTCAATTCAGAACTGTCGCGCTGTTTTCGGTGCGCACACAGAGCAGCACAGACAGTAAATATACAATAAAACGAAAAGCATGCGAACACCAAATTTTGTTCTATTTCGCATCTATTTGTGCTTGAACGGACATATACACACAAAATTATGTCAAAATACCTGTCTCGGCAAGTATCCTCGTAAACAGTCGCTTGTGGCATGAGAAAGAAAATGCGTATCATTATATTGGATCCGTGCATTCGCTCTTAAAGTGACAGCAGCTCGTCGACTAACATTTAGTTGACTATTAGGGGGCAGCCCTAAATTAGGGTTTTTTTTATGAAATAGTTGATACCATAATAATAAACTAGATTGAAAAAAAACTTCAAACAATTAGCAGTTGTTCCAAATTAGTCTCTGTATTCAGAATTTTCTTCATTCAAATATAATATATTCAGATTTATTCACAGATATAAAATGTAAACCTTGTAAATGCCTTCGTTTTCAGTCCGACTGTTGCATCCCTGGACTTCTGGAAGTTTCATAGCTGGCTGTTTAATCTGTTTTTATATCCAGTATGCATCAGATATTTAGTGATAGACTGGGCGTTTCACTGGCTAGTTAATAGCAGTAGGAAATAGTGGGCAGCAGACTGTCCAAAACTCAATGAGATCGCTGGCCAGTTGAGTGAGCACTACTGACTGTTGTAGCAGTCTTGGCATGTAATTATATCACATGACATCACATCCTCAGTCATTTGAACGCTGTGTGTGCTAATTTTGAGCTGGTCATAACAGACGCTTCCCTCCCTCTGATATGATAATACAAAAGAAATGGCAGACAGGACCGGTGTTTATCTCACTTGCGTACTCCGTAGAGTGTGTTAACATCCGTCTGGATGCATTGACTTCCCCATTCTGAGAAGCGTTTCATTTCACCTTGTGGCAAGAAATGCTGACGTCGTAGTTCCCTCTGCGATACTGCGACCTCAGCCAGTGGCATGGAGAAATGATGACTGCAAATGGTTTATTAATCGGGCTTTGGCTCTCAGGTATGCAAATGTAAGTAACATCTCAGGACTAGAAAAAACGTTCTTTGTGTGCATGTGTTAAGCAGAACACTTGAGAAATAAGAGGATAGGCTGAATTGCAGTTCCTGAAAACAAATGGATTTTGGTTTATAATTGGATTGTAATTTTTTGGTAACACTTTATTTTACAGTGTCCTTGTTACATATGTTACATGTACTTATATATAATAACAGTAAATTATCCATAATTATATGCAACTAAATCTCAACCAAAACCTTAATCCTACCCTAACCCTATAGTATGTTGTTAATTAATATTACTCAGTACTTAAATATATAATTACACTGTAACAATGACACCTTAAAATAAAGTCTAACCATTTTTTTTATTATTATAGTATTCATATTTTGATTTAGCTTTTATTTTTATATTTTTTGTTTTCATTTCAATTCTATTTTTACGTTTAGTAATTTTATGTTTTTTATTCTTATATATATTATATTTTTTATATATATAAAATACACTTATATATATTTTTTACACTATATTGGCAAAAGTTTTGGGACGTCTGCCTTTACATGCACATGAACTTTAAAGGGGTCATATGACGGTTCTAAAAAGAACATTATTTTGTGTGTTTGGTTTAATGCGATTTGTTTACGAGGTTTTAGGTTTAAAAAAAGTCATTATTTTACACATACCGTACATTATTGTTGCTCCTCTATGCCCCTCCTTTCTGAAACGCGTCGATTTTTACAAAGTTCATCGTTGTGAAAAGCGCAGTGTGCTCTGATTGGCCAGCGATCCAGTGCATTGTGATTGGCTCGTGTGACGGAAATGTCACGCTCCTTACCATATTTGGAACATCAGCTCCCGAAGCAATATTGACAGGTGATAATGTCGGTACTACCTTACAGGGCTCGACATTAAGCCTGTTCACGTGCTTGTCCTTCGGACAAGTAAATCTGTCATTCACAATTATTTTTTTTATTTTTTTTGTGTTGTAAATATAATTTATTCTGAAGCAATATTCTCACCAGTGTTCAATCATCTTTGTCATATTTAAATCCTCATATTTGTGATATTTTTACCTTTTATAAAGGGCATTTTTCCCCTAATCTTATTAAATATAGGCTATGCTTTAGCTTTCATTTTATATTGTTAAATTTGATCTATAAATTAAATTAGAATAAGACACTATAGGGCTGTTACCAATCAAATTAAATAATTTACACTGAAAAACTGCATTAAATAATGTTATGAGATTGTTTTAAATATTTTTTTGGAAAGTTGGAAAGAATGTTTAAACATGACAATAAACCGCCAGTAGGCGTCAGGTGACCGTCTTAATGAGTGAGTCATTGAGTCGATTCGTTCAAACGGCTGATTCATTCAAGAATGAGGCCGTCGTTTACGAATAGGTCACTGAATCTTTGATTCAACCGATTCATTCAGAACACTGAATCATTCAGTAACACACACTGTTGCTGTGAGACGTGCTGTGGTTCTGCTGTGATCTTTGTTTGGATCTATTTTCGCTGCTGAAACAGAACAAAAACAGTCAATATTGCATCTAAAATGTAAGTGACTTAATGTTAATTAATTGTTTATGGAACTGTCATATGAAATCAGTGTCATATTTTCAGTCGTGATGGTATTCAGGAAAACAGCACTCTTGGTAGTGTGACGTTGCGACTGTATCATATGTTATAAATATAAAAACTCCACAATTTGTAATTTTAACCGTGTATGTTAACTGAGTTTCTCTGTGTGAGAGGCGCACATTTGTTTCGATTTCTTCTCATGAGGCTGCACATCAATTTGAGCACAAATCTGATCCGGAAAATGCAGATGTCATACAAATCCGGGTGATGATGGCGTGTGTGTGTGTGTGCACTCATCTGAAGCGCGCACACGGCGTGTCGCAGATAGCACGCAAATATTGAGTTCTCTTTCATGTCTTGCTCTTGAACGGACAAATTCACACAAAAAGTATGTCAACATGCCCGTCTTGGTGAGTATCCTAGCAAACATAGTAGGTTATGTCTTAAGTAACACGTAAACAGTCGATAAAGACGTGTGTTCATTTGTAACAGTATGTACAGGATCTGTGCATTATTTCTTAAAGGGACAGAAGCCTTTTCCTGCTGTCTGTGTTTTTAATGTTAATCAAACAACAAATGAATCACTCTCGACTGCTCTCGACTGAATAGCTTTTGTAACTTTAATAATGATTAATCTTTATTTAATTTATACAGTGAAGATTATAATATGCAATGTTATTTTATATTTCATTACTTTTATTCAATTTCTGTACCTGAAAAACCTAAAAAGTAGGGCTGTGTAAAAAAAAAAATAGATTTCTCGATTTTAGTCGATTCTTATTTTTACGAATCGATATCGATTCTTAAATCCCAAGAATCGATTAGTCATCCTGTTTTCAGTTGATGAATGAACGGATCATTGTAGCGCGCCTCCCATCCAAATAATTGCAATAATCTTTGTGCTTTGTTACTATAGCTATGAAACAAAGTCTCAGATCTCAAATGACATCCATTTTATTACGAAATTCAAAAACATAAATATGGTTTTGGCTCTGTGGCGTGAGATCGCTCTGGCGCAGCTCAGCTCAAGAGAAGCGAATCTTCTCTTCCGCCTTAATACCAGTTACAGCGCGAAATAAACATGAATGAGCATCTGAAAGTGTGTTAAAGATACAGTACAACTTACCGAAATCCGCATAGAATAAAATACATAGGCTATTCATTGTAATTTTTTATGTTCTTCAATATTTAATGCATGTATGAATAAATCTGGCACCATTTAAATGTTTATATTTCAAAAAATGAATTGGAGTAGGAATATGATTATGTAATTGTAAAGTTAATATTATAACTTTTATTATTATAAAAAAATAGTGTAATTTAAGTATTTGTATAGAAATCAGTTAATTTTTACCTTCAATATTATAGTAGGCTACAACTGACTCCCATAGTTTACAGCATTAGTTCAGAGATTAGTTTTCCTTGAGAAAATTTGCCGTGTATTGTATCTGATATATATCCACAATAATCAATATTGAATCGAATCGGATTCAAAATCGAATCGAATTGTGAAATTTGTCAATACCCAGCCCTACTAAAAAGCACTGTTTATTTTATATGCATCTTTGCTCTATTGTATGTATTTGTGCTGTTGCTTGTAGTTTATTTGTTCTTATTTAGTTTTTTATTTGACAAATGTCCTGATTACCCTGAACATAGCACATACCGAACCGCACCGAAACCGTGACCCTAAAACTGTGATACAAACCGAACCGTGAGTAATTTGAACCGTTCCACCCCTAGTAAATATATAATAAATTAAAAGCAAAGGTGTTCTAGAAACGTCTCAATTGTTCCTGCAAACCTCCTAAAATAAATAATTATTGCGCTCATGTCCTATTTAATGGTATTTTTCCTCGAGGTGAAGACTAAACATCTTTTTATTGCATGGTAAGACAGATCAGCAATAGCACAGACTAGTTCACCAGTTTAAAGTATTGAACGGCACAACAAAGAGAGGCTTAAAAGCTGGGATATTTTCTACTGTTTGGTCTCGGAGAAGCTTATTTCTTCCTTATATTCCCCTTGATGTCCTTTTGCTTGGCGAATAAGCCTAGTCATGGTTAGATAAGAGTATTGTTTGGTTCTTGCTTTGAATTTTTGTCCATAAATGCAGTTGAGAACGGCTGAAATGCATTGGCGAGGTTTGTTTTTGTGTTCGGTGTCGCCGCTCGTCTCTTATGTGCGGCTCTATCCATCAGATTGACCCATTTTGAGGAGTGTGATTTAGGGTTGGTGGAGAGACGGACATCTCTTGGCTGTTTCTATTTATAAAGTATGACCCAGAAGACTGGCAGCGATGCCGTCCGCCGGCGCAGCGACCTCTTCCTAACCCTGGTTTGCTTTCACGTCTGACACCCGTCTCAAATCAAGTTGGTGAAGTGCTTTCAAGCGAGTTTTCAGTGACCAAAGGATATATATTTTCCATCAATATTCTGCTCTGAGAATGAGGAGTAAAGGAGTTTATTGAGATGTTTTATATAGTACACTGCTTTGATTATGGCACGCTGTTGTTAGACAGTTCATATAATAAAACCTTCTTGGAAAAGCATCTTTACATTCATCCCGTTTAAAGCCCCTTTTCCCCAGATAACAATTGTAATTGCAATTTTCAAGTGTAAATATTATTTTGTTTATTTTTTGGAATGGATTGTAGTTTTACTTTAGTATTATAGTAGGGGTGTAACGACACATCGTTATAACAACGATATGTATCGTTGATGTAAACGATATGATTCGCGATATGGCGTTTATTTTTTTCCAAGGCTCAGCTTACTGTGTTTATAAGGTATAATTCACCCAAAAATGTAAATTCTGTCAGTTTCAGTGACATTACTACATTAAACGGCTATATACTGTATAATGTTGAATATAATGTATAATAATGCAATGGGGAACTATTTGTGGGTCCTGATAATAACACAATTATAATATTATTATTTAATACTAATACATAGTAATAATAAAAAATCTCTCTTTTTTATTTTGGCTTAAAATATTGCAATAAGTTCATCTTGATAATGTCAGATCACTTTGATAGAAAGGTGTGTAATGGATTACAATCAACCAATCAGCTGTTAGATTTAAGTACACAATTAGATGATACCAATTTAGGTCAACCAATGACAAGCAACGCTTCATTTTGTTCAGTCTGTGGTGTCAAAGGTCACATTAGCAATTAAAGAACAAACACTTCAGCGAAACATGCTCAGGTCAAAGTGTCTGAATCATTTTGCTCCCAAATTTGTATCAATTTTACTGGTATTCACTGTATGAAGAAGTTTTGGGTATAATACGTCAGTGTTTACTTTATTTTGCTGTCCTCACTTACATAAATAAATTAATAAATACAAATTACAAAAAATCGAAACAATACACTTGGCCGAAAACCGAAACCGAAACAGAAAATTACTTTTTTAATATAATTTGTATAATTGTATTATTATTAGATGTTTTAATTAAATTCAATAATTTTACTGAATCTGAATTTTAAAAAAATACAAGCCAATAAAATAAAATAACCACACTTTTATTTAAAGTAACACACAATAATTAGACAGAAAATAGGCCTATATTCAAATAATATTAAATATCAATATATTAATATTAGTGCTGGGGAAAAATTTATCGTGATTAATCACATCCAAAAATAAAAGTTTGTGTTTACATAATATATGTGTGTGTACTGTGTATAATAATTATGTATATAGAAATACACACATATGCATGTATACATTTAAGAAAAATGTTATATTTTTTTATAAAAAAATTATATTTATATATAAGATAAATTATATGTACGGTATATACATACAAATATTTCTTAAATGTATACATGCATGTGTGTGTATTTATATATACATAATAATTATACACAGTACACACACATATATTATGTAAACACAAACTTTTTTTTGGATGCGATTAATCACGATTAATTTTTCCCCAGCACTAATTAATATCAATATATTAATATCAATATATTATTCTTCATTCAGTTCAGTTCAAATCAGATTTAACAGATTTATTTTTTGACCAATTATCAAAATAATGTATAGTCCTAGAAAACTATTATTATCAGAGCATGTGAGCAGAGAGCGAGGAGCGGGTCAGTGAATGAGAGGGTAGCGTCATTTTACCCCAGCACGGCTATACCATACCATATTACAGCACAGGCTAGTGCAAACAGAAACAAGTGTGGAGAAATGTCATGTCTGCACGCGGCACACACACGGAGCGGAACACGGAGCAGTCGTTTCAAAGCTGTGCATCTTCGGAAGCGGAGCCGCTCGCAAAGTTACAAAACATGCTGCGAGAGAGTGAAACCTGATCCTGAAGATTCAGGAGCAGTTATCTTTGTTTATACAATCTGGATGCTCAGAATTACTATGGTAATTGCATGTTTTACACAGTTAATCGCCGTTCTTATATGCTCTGCTACATGAACACACAGACGGTGCGCGCAAGCCCCAAAGCCAGATTACTTTCACTTGCGTCCTCATGAAGTTTGTCAATTAAATGCGTTTTAAAGGCTTGCCAGTTTGAACATTCAAGAGATTTTACACTATTCAAGAACAACATGGCAAACATCTCCGTTCAGTGCTCGTGAGCTTTTTTCTGTGACAGAGAGCCGAGTCGTGTCTCTTACAATGCGCGAGCCCTGAAGCCAGATCACTTCCACTTGCGTCTTCACAAAACTGTTAATTGTATGTGTTTTAAAACCTGCCCGTTTGAACATCGAAGCGATTTTAGACCATCAGATGTGTATTATGTTGAACTAATGCCTGATATATTGTGACACACAAACACTCATACAGACAATAGCTCGCACATCACGTGAAGATCGCGCGCAGAGAGGAGCGCAGAAACTCATGGTCAACGCTGTCCTGTGATTTATCACTAAAGTAGCTTAGAAACTCAACTGTTATAGCATAGATTTGTCTACCTTTAAAGTAACTACAAACCACAGCTTCATAATTAAGAGACGGTATGACTAATTCACACACACAATCACTCTCTCATTAATGCATTCAAATAAATGTAATGTAGGCCTACTGTGCTAATTTATCTGTATCTGATGTACAACAAACAGAAATCTGTAAGAAATGTTACGACCCACAGACAATAACTGCTGAAAGTGAGCTGTTTCCTTCAAGTATTTTAAAATCATTAGAAAAAAATATCCCACCTTTAATAATTGAGCATATTTACAGTACAAACCTTATCAGTGAACTATGAGGGCAAAAAAAAGAGCAAAATCATAATTGAGGTAAAATGTTCAATTAATCGAGATTTTGATTTTAGATCAAATCGTTCCAGCCCTAACTAAAATGTATAGCTGTCTTAATTTCTTAATGTTTAAACATTAACCCATTTTATTTTGACGGTAAACTGCAGGGGTCCTTTAAAACAGCTTTTTTGTTGAAAAGTGCTTCTCATTACAAATATGTGAATATGGTTGATCCATGAGTGTTGAGTTGATTGAGTAATAGTGCAACTGAATTCGAGCAAAATGTTGTTACATAATGGATAGGGGTGGGCGATATAGCCTCAAAATTATATCACGGTATTTCAAGAATATTTGCTATTTAATGATATTTATGACGATATAGAAAAAATATATGGAACAAAGTTTTATTGGTGATTGCAGCTGCCTAGTGCAAACAAAATGAAGGGCATTTTCCATCCTTTTCCAGTGAGCTACTGTCATTGATGACTGAATACCTCATTCGAAGTGTAAGTGTATTGTCATAAGGTGGCAGCAGCATCACAGTCACACAGCACGAGTCAAATGGAAGCAAAGTAAAGAAGTAGCCTTGGTACAAGTTGGTAGTTAGACATGTGCCGGTATACAGTAATACGATATATCACGATAATGAACATGCACGATATTGTTATCGTGATCACTTCAAAATACCGTGAATAATTATTTATTGCGAATTATTTAGATTTTTAGAATGCATTAAGAATACTTTACCCATCTACCGTTTAAAATGAACTACACCGCTGTATGCTGCGTCAAAGAGGCATGCGCACTGACGTAAACAAGCCCAATGTGCATGAGCAGCGCATGGCGGGACGAGTGAAGGAGACGCGCTGAAGGAAAATGCACATTGACTCTCTGACAGCAGATGGCGCTGATGGAACAGCAGAAATGCAGCCGTTTCACCGAAAACCTCGTAAACAAAGCAGACTCGCGCTACTAAACAGTATTTAAATGTTTCAAACATCCATTCAGTTCTGTATTCGCTACGGTGCTCATCACATCACCAAATACTTAAAGGGTTACTTCAGCGATTTGGCATTAAGCTTTGTATCAGTAGAAACCCGGTAGTATATTCGAATGATCGTGCTCCCCCCCCCTCATATCCCCCCAAGACGAGAGATTTATGTATTTTATGTCTGGAAAAAAGCCTCAGAGTCATTTTGCGTCATCGCAAAGGCTAGAGACTACAGCCAGTAGTAGGAGCTAGTTCTGCATGTTTTCAACCCGCCCATAGGGGGTGGGATCTCACTCACAGAATGTAAATGTGCACGGCCGCTCGGGCATTCATAACGGAGCGGTGCGGAGCAAAGCGAGTGTTTCAACTTTTCAATGAATTCCTATGAAAGTTAAGCTTCCATAGGCATGATCTGAAAACGCGCCAGACTGTACATGCACCGTGAATGACTGCCGTGCTCAGCTCAGCTCTTGCTCTCGTGATGAATGAAATCTGACTCCTGCTGCGCTTGTGCTGCGACTCTCGTTCGGCTCACTCACACTGTATTGAGCAGACACGTTCAGTTTTTAATTGTAGTGTCTGTTCTCTAACTGAACTAAATGATTTTATTACTATAAAAATGAAAACGACGGTGCCGCGGTGGGCAAGTGATGTAACCGGTAGCCGTGGCTTGGGAGTGGCCTCGTAGGGCAGCGAAGCAAGTGCATTCTGGGAGTTGTTGTCTTTCATCCACATGAGCCAAAAATACATTTTCTGGCTTTTCTCAGTCTAGAAGGCACCAACTTCAAAAATAATTTCACATTTCTACTACATAAATGACCCAATTTAAATACACATTCATATTCCCAGCAGTGAAGTACCCCTTTAATACTTAAAGACTTAGGCTATTTATTTTCAAACTTAAACATTTTGTATTTTAATCTGGACTACATGCCCTAGATATTGTTTGAATATGTTCTGATTCTTTATTGTTCAGTCACACACTTTACAGTAAGGCTCCATTATTTAACATTAGTTTATTCATTAGTTAACAAACTGACAATGAAAAATACTTCTAAAGCATTTATTAATCTTAGTTAAATGTAAATTTCAACATTTAATAACACATTATTAAAATCAAAAATTGTATTACTGTATTATTTAATGGACCTGAGCTAACATTAACAGTTGTATTTTTTTTTTAACTTACGTTATCAAAGAATAATAACTTTGCATTAACTAAATTAGCATTAACTAAATTAACTGCTAATGAGGCCTTATTGTAAAGTGATACCTGTTGTTCTTTATAATTCTTTTGCACTTTAATCTGTTTGAAACATTTGTTTACTTATACATTTTTGTGTATTGCTTTATTGTATTTAAATGTTCAGTTCTTTTTGTCATAAGAAAAAGTTATTAAACCTGTTATAGTATGACAACACTTGTTTTGCAACTTATTCAATATCGTGATGATATATAGATAATAATATAGTATAACGTGATAACTTCAGCAATTAATCGCAACATAAAAATTTGATACCGTCACATGCCTATAGATAGTGTTTTCACTAGAAATCGTAAGTAAAAGTATAACATGACTCCTTAACATTTTAGTTTAACAATAACTAAAGTATATTATGCCATGGTCTGTCTGAATATTCGATTCTGATTGGCTGGAAGGTGTGCAATAAAATCGTTTAATGCACAGGTACATGTAGTTCCAAGTCAGATGAATCACCGTTCTATATCAATGCGCTGTTTTCATTGACACGCTCTCACACACACACACAGCCATAACTGACGAAAATAACCGTCAATTTTACCCTTCCGGTCAAATATTGCGCTGCAAACATCAATAACAGCTTTAAGTTGTCAATGTTTTGTCAGTTGTCAAGAGGGCTGACCTCTTGTAACCAAGTAGCTCCCTTTTGAGGTACTAAATCATCATCGGAGGCTGCTCTTACTCTCAGACAGGTGGTGTTGTTGTAAGCGCTAGGGAACGTAAATGCGCCATACGTCATCGTGTCGCTATATCATTGATATCGCGAGATGACACTTTTTTTTTTTTTTATCATGTAAACATTTATACTGGTGTTATCATGGACGGTATGATATGGCACACCCCTAATAAGGGATGAAAAAAGTGTAATTTTGTCCAGATGTTTTAAAGGATTAGTTCACTTCAAAATGAAAATTTCCTGATAATTTACTCACCCCCATCTCATCCAAGATGTTCATGTTTTTCTTTCTTCAGTGGAAAAGAAATTGAGTTTTTTTCAGGAAAACATTCCAGGATTTTTCTCCACATAATGGACTTCAATGGCAACCAACAGTTGAAGGTCTAAATCAATGCAGTGTCAAAGGAAGGGCTTCAGAGGCTCTGCACGGTCCCAGACGAGGAATAGGGTCTTATCTAGCCATTTTCTAAAAAAAATTAAAATTTATATACTTTTTAACCTAAATTGCTCATTTTGCCCTGCTCTGCGACACACCACGGATTGCGTAATCACGTCTGAAAGATCACTCTAGACGTAGGCAGAAGTACCGCCCCCGTGTTTACAAAGCGCACATGCGAAGACTAATACAAACATCCTTTAGCATAAAAAGGTTAAACAATGATGTCAGACGATTTTGAAGTTGGAGACAGAGTTTTTTTGTAAAGGGCGTTTGTATTAGTCTTCGCACGTTCGCTTGGGGCGGTACTTCTGCCTACGTCTAGCGTGACCGAGATTGCGCAATCTGTGGTGTGTCGCAGAGCAGCGCAAGATGAGCAAATTAGGTTAAAAAGTATATAAATGTTTATTTTATTAGAAAATGACTGATGGTTTGTGTAGATAAGACCCTATTCCTCTGGGATCGTGCAGAGCCTCTGAAGCCCTTCCTTTGAAACTGCATTGATTTGGACCTTCAACCGTTGGTTGCCATTGAAGTCCATTATGTGGAGAAAAATCCTGGAATGTTTTCCTCAAACTTAATTTCTTTTCCACTGAAGAAAGACAGACATGAACATCTTGGATGAGATGGGGGTGAGTAAATTATCAGGAAATGTTCATTTTAAAGTGAACTAATCCTTTAAATATCTGGTGTGTTTTTGTCACTGGGGTGGTGTTTTTGCCCCCAGCCCTGGTGAACGTCGAACCCTTCCCTCCAGCACTGTTTATCACGCACTGATGAGTGAATAGTGAGTGAGTGTCGTGCTGATGGTAATTTCGTCCTCTGGGAGATGAGGTCGTGATTCATGGAAACCGAACAGATTTTTATATGTTTGGCTATGATGGTGGGAGGCATATTTGACAGATTTTGCGGTTCAAAGGAAGCTGTCTGGCCTTGAGTGCTTGTTAATCGCCATTTTTGATGTTGAAGCCAGAGGCAGACTTAACCCAACTCAACTGTGGATTATTGAACAGCCCAACACCGTTCCAGCATCGTCATGACAAAGGGTTTTTTCTGTTCTTTTCAAGAATGACAGATTAATTACTGACTGCAGAAAAGGACATTCAAGATCCAGAACTTTATACAACAAAAAGGTCAGACCAGGGCTGGGCGATATGGCAAAAAAATGAAATCTCGTTTTTTTTTTTTTTTTTTTTTTCAGAACGATCGACCGATTCACGATTTCGACTATAAACGTAACTACAATATGATTCTCTTTATTAACCATCTGGTTAAAACAGTTTTATTCCAAGTGCACACATCTGAAGTGATCAACATGGTGTAAATGAAAAACAAATGACTTATTTATTATATATCTTTGCAGAAAATATGCATGAAATATGAAGGCAAATATTGTACAAACGTATCTTAAACATATCCTATATACTATTTAAGAAAAATGTCACACGAGAGCGGTCCATCAGACGCGCCATCATGATTTAGGCTAATCTAAATGTAACGTTTGCTAACATTTTTATTTCAAAACCGGTCCATTTCTCGATTTAAAAATAATAAAATCACGGCAAAACATTAAATTCGAATTAATCAAAAAAATCTGAAAATTCGCCCAGCCCTAGTTCCAGACTATAGATGAACTGTGGCCAATGTAAAATGATGATTGATCAATGCACATTCTGTGTTAATTCTATATTCAAGTTGAAAAATATACAGTTAGACTGAGCTATATTGACAATAAAATATTTGTTTTAACTATAAATGTTATTAAATTAAACGATTTAATTTAGTACTAATTGTTCATAATTTATTAAATGATTATTAATAATTTTAAATAATGTATTAAGGTACATTATAAATAAAATGTATGATTATTATTAATATTGGTGCCATGTAATGTTTTGCTGTTCCCGCCATTTTCCATTTGAGGTTGTAAGTTTTATTTTTGCGAAGCTATTAGTTTTTTTTTTTTTTTCAAAATTTTATTTCTAAATATGTTATTAAATTAAACTATTTTAGTACTAATTGTTAAGAATTTTAATTAAATTATGTAATAAGGTACATTATAAATAATATGTATATAAATTATAAAGTAATACATTATAATTATAAAATATAACATATGTAATTATAATATAAAAATATATAATTATAAAATAATACTTTATAAAATAATAATAATTCTTATTATTATTAATAATAATTATAAAATAATATTAATATTGGTGCCATTTAATGTTTTGCTCTTCCCAACATTTGAGGTTGTAAGTTTGCTTTTTTTTTGCTCTAGTTATTACTTATTTTTGCTATGCTATTAGTTTATTTATTTATTTATTTTTTATCACAGTTAAGCCTCTAAACTGTTTAGTGGATAATCAGTCAGAATAAAATATTTTTTTAATTCTAAATATGTTATTAAATTAAATTAATTGTTAATAATTTAAATTATGTAATAAGGTACATTTATAAATTAATATATAAAAATTATAAAACAATACATTATAACTATAAAACATAAAATGTATAATTATAATATAAAAATATATAATTATAAAATAATACTTGACAAAATAATAACAATTATTAATAATATTTTTATTATTAATACTGGTGCCATTTGATGTTTTCCATTTTTCCACTTGAGGTTGTAATTTTATTTATTTTTATTATTAGTTATTTTTGCTATGCTGTTAGTTTATTTTTTACCACAGTTATGGTGGCCTCTAAACGGTTTAGTCAGTGGATAATCAGTCATTTAGCTACAAGTAACTGTTAATGTTAATAAGTTTAACTGCTTACTAATCATTTTATGTATTATGTTTGTAGTGCTTTGAGTATACGGTGCATTATATATTGATTTGCTGTTGGTGCCATTTTCCACATGAGCAAAGACATGGAGTTATTTTTGAGATTTTTGCAATTCTTAAAAAAACAAACCAATAAACAGCCAGTGCCTGTTTTATTCACTCACATGTGCCACTTGATGATTTTTTGGCTAATTGTCCACTGCATTATGATGTTGGTGTGTTTTATTTTAGTAGTATCTCTTCACTCTCTCATTGTTGATGTTCACATTGTCAGAGGAAAGAGCAGTTTAATGCGCTCTCAGCTACTCTGGCCGACCGAACACGTGTGTTTAATCAGGCGGTGGACGGCAGGGAAGAATTTTCCACCCCAGCAGAGGTAGGTGAATCGAAACGCTGTAAAACCGCCAATGCAAGGGAACTGCTTTCCCCCTTGCATAAAGTCGCCAATATTGCAAAAGCTTTCCTGGTGTTTCAGCGCAGGTTATATAACCTTCACTTCAGTGGAGTTTGTAATAATGTTGGCAGTGCAGTGCAGGATTTTGAAGTCATCATTACCCTGCTGGCCAAAGTTCCTACAGCCCAATGCAAATCACTCCGCCGAGGAATCGCGCTCTCCTGCCTTTGAGGCGAGTCTGGCTGCACTTTCCAGAAAATACATGAGTGCCTTTCTTTGTTAGCTATTGTAGAGTAATGGATGCACGCTCAGCAAAGGCGTGACTCATGAAAGTATGACGGCGCTGATGTTGTTGTTCAGAGCAAAGCCAGTTGAAATTTCAGCTTTGGAGCATTGAAAACCTTTTTTAAGTCACTGCAAGTGAATCGGTTAAAAAAATGTAACTAATGGACATCACCGTACTTCCCCTGTTGATTAATCACAGTACATTAAGACAAGACACGTTTTCTGAAATGTTCTGTTTAAATATGCAAATGAGGCATTGACTAATTACATATGCACTGATTTGCATACATTCCCAGAACAGAAATTGGATTGAGGCAGATTCAAAATTCTTGTTTCATTTTGTTGACATTAATTTAGAGTATCTTTTTAAGTATTGGGAGCTCGCTGTGACAGTCTATTAATCAGAAATACTGAAAATAGACAGAAAAAATCACCATGTTTTTAGAAGTAAAATGTCATATAAATGATATTTGAACAGATCTTCAGAATATAGCTAGGTATGAAACTTTAAAGTTTAGCTGTAAAGCTGCTGAAGTGGAGATTTCTGACTCTAAACTGCATTGAAATTGAAATCTACATGGATAATGTGTAATAAAATAAATGCCACTAATTTCTTTCCACTAGTTTGAAATAAGTCATGCTATGGAAGCAAAACAGACAAAAATCTCAAAATTGACCACAGTGGTTTTGCCTGTAATATCTTGCATCATTATTTTTGTTATTCTAAGAGTTAATGATTTGAACAAAGACCAAATCCTAAGTGTCTTGCGCTGTTTGTGCTATGGACATAAATTCTACTTCAAATCATACAGCATATTGTGTAGTATATTGGAGGCAGGGCCGGGCTTTAGGCGCTGAGCCCACCGAAACGTCTGCCTTGCCCACCCAATCAGAATTTAGGCACAGATAGTGTTAATCTGTTTTTTTACAATTTGTACATTGATTGAAAACAGTCTGAGGTGGGCTATTTGGTGGGAACTTTGATGAGAGGCTGTAGAATGCCCCAACCAATCAAAAAATAACACCAGAAAATTGCAGTGTTTTTCTTTTCTTAACTGAAAGTCACAGCGCGGCACTGAATGAATGTGTATCTTCATATTTACTTGACTGACAGATACACTATATTGCCAAAAGTTTTGGGACGCCTGCCTTTACGTGCACATGAACTTTAAGGACATCCCATTCTTAATCCGTAGGGTTTAATATGGAGTTGGCCCACCCTTTGCAGCTATAACAGCTTCAACTCTTCTGGGAAGGCTTTCCACAAGGTTTTAGGAGTGTGTTTATGGGAATTCTTCAAGAAGCGCATTTGTGAGGTCAGGCACTGATGTTGGACGAGAAGGCCTGGCTCTCAGTCTCCGCTCTAATTCATCCCAAAGGTGTTCTATCGGGTTGAGGTCAGGACTCTGTGCAGACCAGTCAAGTTCCTCCACACCAAACTCGCTCATCATGTCTTTATGGACCTTGCTTTGTGCACTGGTGCGCAGTCATGTTGGAACAGGAAGGGGCCATCCCCAAACTGTTCCCACAAAGTTGGGAGCATGAAATTGTCCAAAATGTCTTGGTATGCTGAAGCATTAAGAGTTCCTTTCACTGGAACTAAGGGGCCAAGCCCAACCCCTGAAAAAAAAACCCACACCATAATCCCCCCTCCACCAAACTTTACACTTGGCACAATGCAGTCAGGCAAGTACGGTTCTCCTGGCAACCGCCAAACCCAGACTCGTCCATGGGATTGCTAGACAGAGAAGCGTGATTGGTCACTCCAGAGAACACGTCTCCACTGCTCTAGAGTCCAGTGGCGGCGTGCTTTACCCCACTGCATCCCACGCTTTGCACTGCACTTGGTGATGTAATGGAAACCATGGAAACCCATTCCATGAAGCTCTCTACACACTGTTCTTGAGCTCATCTGAAGGCCACACGAAGTTTGGAGGTCTGTAGCTATTGACTCTGCAGAAAGTTGGCTACTTCTGCGCACTGTGTGCCTCAGCATGCGCTGACCCAGCTCTGTGATTTTACGTGGCCTACCACTTTGTGGCTGAGTTGCTGTTGTTCCCAATTGCTTCCACTTTGTTATAATAACACTAACAGTTGACTGTGGAATATTTAGTAGTGAGGAAATTTCACGAATTGATTTATTGCACAGATGGCATTCCACGCTTGAATTCACTGAGCTCCTGAGAGCGACCCATTCTTTCACAAATGTTTGTAGAAGCGTCTGCATGCCTAGTGCTTGATTTATACACCTGTGGCCATGGAAGTGATTGAACACCTGAATTCAATGATTTGGAGGGGTGTCCCAATACTTTTGGCTATATTGTGTATGTATCTTCATGTTACTGACTGATTTTAAAGTGTTATTTGGCTGCCTGCCTTTAGAATGGGTCATACCATTGCAATTCTAAGCACTTGAAATATGCTAGAAAACCTCGCTCATTTGAGAACGTGCATTTATTGCATAGAGCAAGAACATAATGTAAGGGTATAAATGCAAATGCATAGTTCAGTTGAAACCTTGCCCTCTTTGGCTTGCTGTTAAACTGAATGTACAAGGCAAACTGTCTGCTTGAATAACAACACTGAAATAAGCATGTACTGTTTAGTAGCCTATCTTTCAATCAGTTAGGATCCATTCAAACAGACTCACAGACACAGGTTTTGCGACAAGGTCAGTGAAGAGGAATAAACGCAAGGTTCCGTAGAGACATGTTAGAGACATGTTAGAGACATGTTTTTTAAAAAAGTTGAACTGGAGCACAGCGTTTTTAGAATGCGCGTCATGCCCGAGACGCTGCAAAAGTATGGACGCGAGTGCAACTGTCAAACCTATCCGTCTAGCGCGTGTTTACATGTACTGGCCTGTAGAAAAGTAAAATTCCTAGCATTTTATTTAAAGTGAAAATAAGCCCATCCTTGATATGTGCCAGTCCACCCTTCTATAGATGCCAAGAACCGGGCCTGATTGGAGGAGAGAAAAGCTGCTTTTATTTTATTAACTCTTTCCCCGCCATTGACGGAATTTTCAGTTTTTTTCCGGAATTTTCACTGTTATACGGTAGGGGGTGCTAGTACGCATCTTCTGAAAGAGTACAGAATCTCCGGATCCAAAAACAGGCGACAAAGAGGGACTTGATCTACTCCATCTGTGTTTTAATCTTCGTTTGGACATCGTATTTTCAAATTTTTTTTGTTTAAAATGTTGCTTTGTTTAAATGAAACTTAAGCCTCGTGCACACCGGGACTATTATTGCTCACGCTTATCGCCAGTGTTTTTCGAGACGTTTTTCGACGTGTCTTTGTGTTCATACCCAATCGATTTTCACTGGCGACGCGCCAGGTGAACGTGCAGATTCACTCCCTGACAGTAGATGGCACTTATTGAAAAACAGAAATACCCCTGTACACAAGGTGGCGCTGCGCAACTTTACACTTCTGACACTCGCTTGTCACACAGATGAAGAGAGCCAGTATTTACGTGCTTGCCAAAACCATTCACACACTTTTTCTTATCAAGATTTTTGTAGTCGCTGTGGCGTTTGTCATAAAGTTATTTGTGTTCAGACACCAAAGAGACCAGCAGCTCCACATTCATCTTGCCTCGTTGCATCTTCTTCTTCGTCTACTTGCTTCCTCTTTATCGTCGTCTTCTTAGGTATCAGTGTGTGCTCGGCAAGACCGTTTTGTGCTTGAGCGCCACTGAGTCATGTTTTACTGTAACTTCAGCAGCTCCAGGCACGTGAACAAAAGTGCCAAACTCATTGGTTGGCCAGTTTTTAACGCGGCGCGTAAAACCCAAAAAACGAACCCGAGGCGTTTTAAAAAAAATTACGCTTTTACGCCTGCCGTTTTGCTCGTCGGTGTGCACACTCACATTGGTGCCCTTTGTTTAGACACGAGGCGTTAAACGGCGGCGATAAGCGCACGCGATAATCGTCCCGGCGATACACATGGCTTTACCCATATTCAAGTGTTGATAAAAAAAGAATGCATGAATAGAATAAAATGTTTTTTGTTTTAAAACAGGTTTTGTTCTTTCTTTTGATATATTGCATGTTCAGATATTCATATAACAAAATATTCTGGGGGCCATGAAACTTTTGTAAAGATGATCAAAAATGCTTGCACTGGCTGGCAACTTTTTTTAAAACAACACTGGCCGGGAAAGAGTTAAGCCATCAGACTTTTTGCATGGCAGATGCTCAAAGAGGTGAATAAAGCCCATAGACGTAATTTAAAGAAGTGATGCTGAACCATGTCTAGAGACCAGAATCGCTGGATATATCAGTCTGTCCTAATCTGATTTTTGTTTTGAGAGGTCAGTTTATTTGAAGGTTCAGAGAAGCTGTTTCACATCACAGTACTTTCGAGTGCCGTTCTTTCTTTTGTATTCCTGTTTCATCAGAATTGAATTGAAGGAAATGGGTCGGTAACTCTTTGTTATATTTTTTTGATGGGTTATGGCAAGAAATTACAGTCATATCTTGCCAAAGCACTCAAAAACACCAAGGCATTGAGGAAAATAAGTCGAGTTGGGATAGGAGAAGGGTTTTTGAGGTTGTGTGTCCTCTTACATTTTGTTCCAGACCAATCCAACCCTGTTGTACCAGAACAGATCCATCACTTATTTGGGCCACTCTGGTCTTGAAGATCTTGCCAAACCCAAACTTTTCCTCATGTCTTAATATCAAGCCTCAATTTTGCAGTGTGAAAATGCAAGGGAGGGATTCGGGAAACCACAGTCGAACAGATTCCAACACAGCCTCGTATTGCCAAGGGATGGTCATGTAAACATTTTGCAGCCGCGTTGGTTCCCAGGCGAGGCGGCTCTGCGAACTAATGAGGTGTTTATGTTGGAATGAAGTGCCTGCGACTCCCTCCTCCGCTGACTTGATCTGCCAGTATTGACTAATTGCCATGAATAAAGCCACATATCTTACCTAAAGAGCTTCTACCATGACGCTCATCTTTTCAGACGCATCACGTTGAATGCAATCCTTCAAAAGTTACTGTATTCATGCATCTCCATTAAAAAGTAAGCTAATATTATAAAACAAATAGTTCTGACATGAAGTCCTGATTGGAACATTAGTTCTGAAATAGCTGATAAATGCATCGCCGTGAGGGCACACAAATTCTCTGTTAATGTGGCAAGTTGTAAACAACTAAACGCCACGTCACATTTTGCCTAACATTAGTTCTTCCTCGTTTTGTTTGGGACACGTCTCAATCTGTGTTTTTAGATTACTGTGTTGCAGTCTAGATTACATTCATCACTTCTGGTTGACACACCATTTTAGTAGCCTCCTCTGAAGGGTGTATGTTTCACTGCCAGACGTGTTGGTGTCGTAGGAAATTACCTAATGCATGTATTCGAGTGGTTAATTTTAGTTTCAGCAGTCATCTTTGTAGGAGAGGCGTTAATATGCAATATAGTTTGAATGGAATATTCCATCTTTTGCTTCTACCAATTGGCTTATACAAAATTATTGATATATTTGTTTATGAAGAATTTCAGGGCTCCACACTGCGATCAAATGGTCACATTTTGCGAGCTTTTTTCCTGCCGGTGGGACTAAATTTTGTTAGAGGTTGCACTGGTGCCACCACCACGTTGGCCAACTGATAAAAGTGGCAAACTAAACGAAAGTGGAACGAAACTGTGCTATTCGTTTGAGCTGTGAAGCACGGACCGTTTATCAGTTCGGAGCAATAATAGGCCCTGTTTACACCTGGTATTAAGATGTGTTTTGGTTCGATCGGATCACAAGTAGACGAGGGAAGCGCATTCCCGTTTACACCTGGTGTTTTAATCCGTCTCTTTTGTCCACTTTCAACCACTTCTGTCCTGATTTCTTCGAGGGGAGGGTCTATAGGTGGGTAAATGTATGGGTTTTTTCAGATCTTTTGATCTAATGGATGAAATAAGCTCGTCAATTTACATATGAAAGCGCCCAAAGACGACGCAACACATACAGAGAACAGCTGCTTTCATTTCTGCTCTGACAGCCGCAAGAACAGCCGAATGCTGTGAGTGTGTGTTAGAAATCAGGAATGGTGAGAGAACATTGTGTTTGATTAGTTTTTCGTCTTCAAACCAAACTTGGGTCTCCAGACGACAAAGTTTAAATCCCATCTGGCTAGCGCGCATCCCATAATGTTTACGCATTAGGTCAGTAGGCGGAGAGTAGGGCGTCTTTTGTGGCTGTTCGAACACATTCGACCACGTGAGTGTATTCGACCACGTGAGTGTCTTCGACACTCGAATGTGTTTTCGACCTCTGGAAGTGGTCGAAAGTGGACAAGCTCAAAACGTTTGAGACCCCGTTTAGCGTCGTCCACTTGTGATTCGATTGACCAAAACGCATCTTAATATCAGGTGTAAACAGGGCCCTAGACAGCACAAGTTCAGAACAGGTTTACTTTCGGGCCGGTCTTGATCACGCGACACTTTCTACACAGTGAGATCCGGTGAGAAAACGCTTGAATTCGTTGCAGTATTAATAACATCTCTGCAAGATCTTGTGAGAGGCATTCAAGATTTGCATAGAATTCTCTGTTGTAAACCATATCAGATCAAAAAACGCTGATGTGGAAACCTGGAGAAACATTGTGCCATGAACGAAAAAGTTATAGAAGGCTTTTCAGTCCACAAATCATCAACATTCACCATGGATTTAATGTAGCAACGCTAACTGTAACCATGGTATCGTGACGGAAATAGTCAAATGTTTTTACATTATTCATTTCAGGGTTCATACTTTTGAGTGAAATTTAAGCACTTTTGACGTTTTTTTAAGTGCGTTACACAACACTTCAAAGCTCTAAATATTATCCAATTTAAATGTTATTTTTTAATGTTATGACCCAAAACATTATTTGTTCATTCTTCAAAGATTGTACCAATTTGAAACTTAGTTTCAAGACATAGGAAAACTAACACTTGGTTTCAAACAAACTTTTATTTAAAATTAAAAAGACCAATATAGACCAATATAGCCAGTAGATGGCAGCAGAGGAGCACTTATTGGCTTATTAGCCATTACCACTCCCTAAAATATATTTTTAACACGTTTTGATTTTTGAATCTATATTTAGACATTATGAAATCACTACTATAAGTGATCAAATCATCAAGAAATCAATTTTTGTCCGTTTGGCACATTTAGTACTGAAGTATCACATAGGAAAAGTCACAAAATATCATGAAAAACTTTTTTTTTTTTTTTTTTTTTCAAATTGCGACTGAATTATACAGAGTAAAGAAGTAAAGTAAAGTAAAGAACGCTCCTTTTATAATCACTGAAGCTGTTGGTTAGTTCAGTATGACTCTATAGAAGTGCTGAAGAATCGTATAGAAGTATTTGTAGAATTTAGTGGCTGGTGCTACTGCTCTAAAATGTTAGTCTGGGGCCCTGAATAGTCAAGTCAAGTCAAGTCACCTTTATTCATATAGCGCTTTTTACAATGCAGATTGTTTCAAAGCAGCTTCACAGTGTTAACAGGAAAATAATGCAACAGAATTTGATTCGGCTGTACAGCCGCTCTGGTGAAAACGGTGATGTCATCAGCTCATTTCAATTATCGTATAGTGTCAATGCGGGCAGATCAGTAATATAGTTGAATATTTGCTTTCAATCTCTCAGAGATCTAGTGCATTCACTACGCTGCTTTTCCGCGTAAACGTGCGCTAGACTAGGGGTTCCCAAACCTTTGTTGCCCCTTGTTAAAATATTGAAGGAATAGTTCATTCAAAAATGATCATTGTCCTCATTTTCTTACCATCATGTCATTCCAAACCCAAATCCTGTTTAAGAAACTTCATGCATCTGTTTTCCATACAACAACAGGTCATAGTGACTGATCTGTTAAAAAAAAAAAAAACAGTTGTCCAATTGATGTGCACTATATTCATCACACAAATCTATTGAATGGATGTATGACTTCAGAATAGTTTAAAGAAAGTAAAAGAAATTAAAGTCACACAAGTTTGGAACGGCATGAGGGTGAAGGTGTTCATTTTTGGGTGAACTATCCCTTTATGTTCATGTTCAACTTTTGAAGTGATTATAGGCTGTAAACTGAAAGCCTGTGTAACGCTCATGAACTCAGCAGATTATAAGCAGATTTTGAACTTCATGTATTTTATCTGCACGCCTCACTAAAGGGATTCGGAGGATTTTTGAAAGTTAAACTGCTGAAATAAACTCCTTGAAGCTGCGAGTCGCTCTGATCATGCATGAGCTGAAAACACCTTACGGGCTCTGAATATATGAAGCCAAAGTAGTAATAAGTGTGTTTGCTCAAGGCCTCCTGACCTTCAGATCTCGCTCATCTCCAGTTGGTCACCATCTGTGTCCGAATTTGCTGAGATGGTTTTTTTTAAGGCTGAGTATCTTTCACCATCCTTTATTAAGAACAACAGATGAAAGCCTGGTAAGTGCTTACTAAATCAAACGCTCCTGATTTGATACTTAAAGTGTTTTTCCTATTTTATATTATTAAATTGTCATGTGCCAGTTTTTATGCTGAGACAACGGTAAGTAAACCATTTATAGACTGACTTTCTGCTAAAAATTATGTGTAGAAATAATTTTTACTCAGAAATCGCTAGTAAATTTTTAAACATTTCAAAGAAATGCATTAAATTTAGCTCGGAGTTTTGAAGCAGACAGACTGAAAAACATGTAAAATATGCACTAATAATCTTTGTTTTATTTCCAACTTTAAGTTTGCATCATACATAGTATGCATTATGCAAAGATGCATTGTGATGCACAAAGATGCATTGCATTGTGGGATGCACTATTGCACACTGTGCTCTGGTTGCACACTTTGGCACTTGCGACCTTAGTAGATCATCTGGGTATTTCATGCATATAGATAATTCACACACTGTGCACGGTATGGAAATGACATGCTTTACCTTTAAATGTGGGAGTGATTCCTGTTCTCAGAGTGTTTTGTGGTTGTTTTCTGTCAGTGTCTCTCGCTTCGCTAGAGAGTGACGGCGTCCGCAGAGCTGCAGTTGTTTCTCTGGACTGCGTGAGGAGGACTGATGGCAGTCATCTAAGAGCAGATTGTCAGGGCTGTTTGTGTGATGTTAATGAACATCTGTGCCGTGTCTGCTGATGCCCCGTCAGGCTGAGAGCCACAGGATGGGGCAGCGCAGCAGAGCAGGCTGGGTACTTCACTCTTTGGCAGCACCACCGTTCCTTCTGGAGACTGAGAGAGCTTGTGACCGTCTAGCTGGGAACCTTAACAGAAGTGAATTGTGACATACATGTTAAGGAAATTGCATGTTTAACTTTAATATCAGCTGTTTTATGCATGTTCACTAAAAATTTATTTAAAAATATTACATTTTACAGAGGAAAATTGTTCACAAATGGGCTATTCTTAATCATGAAAAAGTGATTTTCATGCCGTTCAGTTCCATGAATGGTCCTCAATCGTGAATTTTGGTACTGAACACCACACTTAAATGCTATTCATTCCAACACTGCTACTGAATCTATAACATGAAATGTATAGCGATCACCATCAGTGTAGGCCGAACCCCAAATGAATGACTTATGAGTCATTTACTTATTTTTAGTGAATCAAAAACACTTGAATCAGCCTGAACAGTTACTGAATCATTCTTACTCAGAACCGTTTCCAATATTCATGTTGTTCAGTTCCGTTTATTGCTCTAAAATTGTTAATTTTAGTACCAAACACCATACTAAAAGAGTAAAATACTCCATTCAGTCGAACACTGCTACTGAGTCTGTTACGTGAAATGTATAGTGATCAGTGTAGACTGAACCCCAAATGACTGATCGTTCTTTTAATGAATCAAAGACACTTGAATCACTCAGAACAGTTATTGAATTATTCTGACTCATTAATTGAACTGCATGTTATTCTTTTCGCCATTCTTTTCGTTTCACTCCAAATGAACCAAAAACTGTTACTGTGTTATGTTGCATTTAAAGCTTTTGTCACTAACATCAGTGTTTTGACTAGAGCCCGACCAATATGGGTTTTTGGGGGCCGATACAGATAATAGAGAGTAAAAAAAGTCAGATATCGATATATCGGCCGATATTATTTATGTTTATATTATAGTACAGTACCAGCCAAAAGTTTGGACACACTTTCCCATTGATGTGTCCAAACTTTTGACTGGTACTGTATATATAATAGAGTAGGCTATATACATAATATACATACATTATACATAAGTACAACAGAGCAAACATACAAATGAAAAAGTTAGTTTCAGGTTTTTCATAGGTCTAAACTAGATTTTCAGATACAGAAATAGTATTCAAATGTAAAATATCACTTAATAGTCTTCACTGTATAAATATAGATTAACCCTTATTAAAGTTATTCAGTCAAGAGCAGTGAGTAATTTTTTTTCTGTCTTTTATCTCATCTTTTATGAGAAAACACTTCCCTGCCATCGAGATTTTCCGTGTTTCCATGTTTTCACTGTTATACGGTAGGAGGCGCTATTACACATTTCCTGAACAAGTACAGAATCTCATGAAGAAGAAGCAGAAACAAGCGATCTCATATAAGCAGATGCATATGAAAAATAACGCGATCATCAACATTAAACAGCATATAAATCAAAACGGCTATGTTATTGAATGAAATGTCGACCCAGGACGAGCTGTAGGACTGTGAAGCTTTGGGGTGTTGATGGACTCGATCTTGCCATCTGTGTTTCGATCATCGTTCTGAATCACATCTGTATGTAGTCTTTGACAAAAACGCAATTTTCTCAGCTTTTTGCTCAAAATGTTGCTTTAATGTTGCTTAACTTACCCACATATTGCATGTTCAGATATTCACACAAGATATCCTGTGGGCCATGAAACTTGTGAAAATGACCAAAAACGCTGGCGGTGACTGGCAAGTGTCAAATTTCATGTTTACGTTCACTTAAGACATAACCAACTATGTTTACTATGATACTCGACAAGACAGGCATTTTGACATCATTTTGTGTGAATATTCACACAATGCTTGGGCGCGCGTTCATCTCGGTGGCATATCTGCGGCATATACGCCGATGCCGATATATCTGCGACATGCTCATATCGGCCGATAAAATCGGTCGGGCTCTAGTTTTGACTTACTGGTTCCCCACCATTGACCGAATTTTCTGGCTTTTTGTGTTTTCACTGTTATATGGTAGGGGGCGCTATTACACATCTTCTTACACATCTTACCCACATTCAAGTGTTGATAAAAAAAGATGCATGAAGCTAGAATAAAACGTTTTAAAACCTTACATTTTTGTGAATATTATCAAAAACACTGGCGGGGAAAGAGTTAATGCACAATTTATAAATGAAATCTGTTGGTGGTCCCATTTGTTGTTTTTGTATTTTTATATAGTTTATATAAATTACACCAATTAAAAGGTACTTTGTACATTTTATATCGGTGTCATTAAACCTTAAACGTGTATACCTCGGGTCTTTAGTGACCCGGGACGTCATTCACAACCCTCCTCCTCATTCATTTTTTAAAGTTAGACATCAACATTCTTAGCATTCCTCAATCAATTCATTATAAAGAATATAACAGTAAAAAATAATAAAATTATAAAAGAATGCCTGTTTTTTTTTTCTTTCAATTGTATAGGGTCGCTAATGACCCGAGGTGTGTAACAGTGTAAGTATTTTTTGTTCCTGTGCAATTCACCTTTATTCCATAAGGTGGCGATGTCTGATACACAATGATGAAGTGACGTTTCACTCATAGTTACCGCAGGCAGAAAACAAAAGAATAGGAAGTATCATCAGCAAAACTTGAAACGCCTCAGCGGTTTACTGCAGAGCAAATACTGAACACAGTCAAACATGATGATGGTGGATCTGGTGAAGAAGCTGTCCGTGTTAAAGACTAAAGACCCGAATATGTAATAATGATTGGCGAAACATCGTGCATTTAAGGGTTAAAAGTTTAACACCCTTTGTAAAAAATTATCCACAAAAATACTGAAAGAATCGCTAATGTAAATGTTAAGAAAAGAGAAATATTAAACTTACAAATCTCATCTCTGTTCATCATTCTGGTCCATATTTTGATCAATCCCTTTTTGGCTCTTGGAGAAGTGCTAAAAGTTTACATATTTCAGTGAGTTTGTTCCTTATGAATGCTCGGCCCCTGGATGGACACGACTTGGGTATTGATTATAGTTGAAAGGACTCATCAAACTGCCACAAAGTGAGCGTGACTTATAGATGGACACACACCCGAGGTCAGTAATATGTTAAAGCCTTTAGAGTGGCCATTTGACCAGCCATTCAGTTTTTAAAACATTACTGACCAATCTTACCTTCACAGCCGTTGCTGTTGGGTCATAATGTCAAAGATTTGTTCTCATCTAATGCCATTTTAAATGTGCAAAATGAAGAAAGAAGATTGAGAAAGTCTGCCAGTAGGGCATTAACTCACAGTTAAGTGGGTAAAACTCATTAAAACATGTCCAGGCCACATTTCACCAAGAATCAAAAGAATTTTGATTTCTCATTACTGCAAAAAAATTTGAATTTTTTTTTTTTTTTTTTTAAATCTGTTTTTATTTAAATTGTAAAAAGTTTTTTAAATGTTAATAATAATTTAACTTATTTAATTTTATGATGTTGTTTTTTATATTAAATAATTTAATTTTAATTTTATTTAAAGGCAATGGAAGTCCTTTGTGTTTAGATGGGATTTAAGCAGAATTTTACAGAAATTATACAATACAATTTTGGTGAAATGCTATCGTTGTGGCCCTTGTAATGTGTGCTGATGCGGATCATTTACATATTGATTAAGTTCTTTCTATAGTGCCAACAATTACTAAATCAGTTCTGTTTGTTGTTATCGGTTTTCAATGAAGCTTCTCTTGTTTTAGTGGATTGTGATAAGCCTGTGAATCAGACCTCTCCATTACGCTTTTCTTTACCCAGTTTTATGTTAAGCAAACCATTTTGTTGACTAGCGTTAGTAGTTCAGCTTCTTTTCTTCCATGGCCAGTGCGTTTATTGCAGCTGCGTTTGACTAAGTGTTCTTGCATCTGTTAAACTGCACAAAACGCTTGCTTTCCTGTACCTAATCATGGTGTTCATCCTGTGATCATCAGAAACATCAGCTCTTTTGTGGTTGTGTGTTGGTTAAGGCACTTGTCATCTGGCAGTCAGTGGTTTGTTTAAGCTGGGAGTTTAAATGTAGCAGCTGTGTTTCATTTACCGACGCTTGTATGATGGCTTTTTCTGTTTTCAGTGTTCACTTTCTCTGCTGAAGGCTAATGCAACAGTTGCACAAAAGGAGTAAGTGCGTCTTGTCGCAGTTAGTAAAACAATGATAAGGAAGTCACAATGCGATTGCAAAACACTTCCCAATGCATCTGTTTTTCAGCAACTAATTGGTAATACTTCACAATAAGGTTCTATTAGTTATTATTAGTTAATGCATTAACTAATATTAATGAGCAATACATTTGTTCCGGTATTTATTAATCTTTAGGGCCCCTATTTTAACGATCTGAGCGCATGGTCTGAAGTGCATGGCGCAGGTGCACTTACACTGTGTCTACACCAGACGCGACAAAGCGACCGTTGCAAAGCATTTGTCCTTCATGTCAGTACGTCATAAACAGTACGTTTGTGCCGCATCCAGTGTAGACAGCATCACTGATTATAATGGGTTATATTGTCTTTTGTCGCGTCGCATCGCGCTGCTCTCGTCCGGTGTAGACACGGTGTTAGGGCGTGTCCGAATCCACTTTTGCTAGTTTAACTATGGGGAAAAATGGTCGCCGCGCCCGTCCAAAAGTGTTGTCCCTAGTCTCTTAATGAGTCATGGGTGTGTTTTGGGCGTAACGTGCAATAAACCAATCAGAGTCTCATCTCCCATTCCCTTTAAAAGCCAGTTGCGCTCGCGCCATGGCAGATTCACTATTTACATGGAAGAATACAGACACCCTCAACCTGACGAGTCCGTTTAAATACATGTGTGTATCGCCACGATTGGTTAAATAAGTAGCCAATTTCATTCGTCATTACTGCAAATAGGTAATTCTGATACATGCAATGACTATCCATTATGACATGTAGGCATTTTTATGTTCATGTACACAATAATAATCTTTTACATTGTAATCCTTTTATTTTTAATATTTGGCATGTGTGTGTGCTGCTGCGCGTCCCTGTGTGTGTAATAAGCAGAGTGTACGCGTGTTGTGCACCACCTATAGGCACATATTACTAACACACCCTTTAGATAACACAAAAAAAACTGCGCTATTGACTTTAGAGCAGGTTTTTGTTGGTCAATGGCGCAGTCGTTTTCAGTTCCTCAAAATAGCAACACACCAACAATGCTCCTGAACACACCTGGTTTTCAGACCAGACGCCCATGGGCGAACAGATGCGCCAGTGCATTTGCTATTTAAATAATGTGGAGCTGGACGTGAAAATGAGAACTGCGTCGGGCTGAAACTAGCAAAAAACACTTGCGTTGCGCCTGGCGTCGCATTGCACCGGGTGTATGATAGGACCCTTATTGTTAAAGGTACACTATGTAACATTTGGCCCTCTGGTGGTTAAAAAATAAAACTGCGTGCATTTTGCAGTAGACATTGTTTTGGTTGTGCTTGGGCTCTGCGTGACTGTGCGGAGGAATATGATTATCCTACTGCTCATAACACATTCACTACTGGACTTCAAAGATGTAACCAGTTTAGATGAATGGGTTTCAAGCTGACTAGCTGAAGACGTTACTGTAGCTTTACCCGTTAATAGACGCCGTACTTCCTTAAAAATAAATTCCAGCACAGCACTACAACAACCATAATGAAATGATCTTCACAATAGATAATGCTGTTAGAGAGCTACAAATGGCATCAGTTCATTAAAATATCGTACTCACCTGAGTAATAAAAACACCATCATTCATCTTGAAATCATATGATTTGATTTGCATCTTGTGATTGGTTTGTGTAAACTTAGAATCTTTCGCTGCTGGAAGTGGCGTTTAGTGGTTTCTGCCAACAATCCAGTATTTCTGACGCTGGGATTTAGTGGATTTGAAGCGAAAGCATTTGATGAACGTGTACTATGTGCGGAGAGCATTCGCTCAATATCATTATCTCATTTTTGATGGAGGTGGCGTTTATCGGCTTCTGCATCTGAACTCTTCGTTTTGATAAATTTAGCAATTTCTGAGGGAAAATTGTTTCTACACCAAAAAGTTTTTAGTGTAGATCATTCAGATGTTTGTCCACGATTAAGGTTCTTCGACTCTTTTGGTTAAAAATGTAATCTGGGCTCTCAAGAAAAGTCCAGATTGTGAGGGAACAACTGGCTGTTGTTTGCAGAAACCAATCTTCCCAAAGTCCTAATCTCTGATTCTTCGGGATATGAAGAAACCTGGACTGAAAAGAGCGTTTATGTCTTATGTCTGTGAAGTCTTCACGTCATGTTCTTGTGGGTGTCTGGATGTCTAATGACTCAATCAGTAGCCTTGGGAACCCTTGTGTCTGTGTTGGTTAAGATGTTATGTGAGTGGGTGGGTGGGTGGGTTATCTCTCGGCCTGTTCGCTGGTAAAGCACAGATTCTTCAAACAAGAGAGACGGGTCGTCAGGGTCAGGTACACAGAGCCAATCCACCTACACATGCTATTCCTGCTCTCACCGTCATCTTAAGATCAATAAAAGATGAAGTGTAGTGAATGCTCAGAGCTGAGGTGTGCTGGCCGAGTGTCAGTGCAGTGTGTGTAAGGTGATGTTATACTTTAATCACAGGTTATGAGAGCGATGCCGCCAGAACTGGAGCGCTAATGGTGCGTTCACATGGAGATGTGATGAGAGGTCTTCAGTTATTTCTCTCAGTATAACAAAAGATATGCTACAATCTGTGAGATGGTCCAACTCAGGTAAATCAAATTAATGAAAGGGTTATTCAAATGGATGTCAAAAATCTACTATAAAAATGTCTTAATACTACATCTGTATGTACCAATTTAATCAAAAATTAGTTTTACTTACTGAATATTTACCTAAATACCTTAATAGATATTTAGATACAGAGCCAGCTTTATTACTAATTTACTTAATCATTGTTCTTTTGTTTATTTGCTTTATTGCTTTTAATTTGTTTCTTTATTCTTTTTGTGTTATCTACTCTTGTTTAAAAAGCAATGTTTACTTAAACTTGAAGGCTACGTGCTTGACACATTATTAAACATATAATAGTGTAAATAAAAATATTTTATATTAAAATATATATATTTCTTTTCATTTATTTTAATTATTTATTTTTAATTAAAGTGGTATATTTTACATTTGATTGCTTTTTACTTTCTGAATGTTTGCCTATATTTATTATATATTTGAAAAACACATTTACTTTTTACTTTATTGTATCTTTTTGCTGTTTAGATTTGTTTTATTGTTTGTCATAATAAATAAGTTAAATCATTAACTAACAATAAGCAATACATTTTTGTTACATTATTAATATTTTTAATGTTTAGTTAATAAAAATACAACAGCTCATTGCTAATTCATAATAACTCAGGTCCATCAAATAATATTAACATATACAACTTTAATAACTTTAAGTAATAACTTTTAATAATTTATAATTATTTAATAATTTAATTAACTTTTAATAATTTAATAACTTTAGTAACTTTAATAATATATTAGTAAATGTTTAAATTAGCATTAAATAAGATTAATATGCTTTAGGAATATTTTTCATTGTTAGTGCATGTTAACTAATGAAACTTTATTGTAAAGTGTTACCTATTAATGTAACATTAAATTGTTTATAATATATATATATATATATATATATATATATATAAGAAAAATAAATATATATATCTATTTTATGAATTCTATATTTTGTTACTATTTAGCTCCAGGAGTGTGTTCAGTAGGATAGTAGTTTTTTTTGCTTTTGTATTAAAATATAGGCATTAAAAAAGTAAAATTTTCATTTAAATTGGTATTAACTCCAAAAATGATAGTCCTGTCACAACTCTAGCATTGTAAAGTAACAACTCAGCATTTCTTATTTTCTTCAGAAATATTGTAAAAGTATCGTTTTTTTTTTTTTTATAAGTTCTTTCCATAGCTGTAGTCATAACTTTGATATTTTTAGATAAATTAACTGTAATGCTCTGATAGTGATGCATTTTAATCCCAAACAGTTTCATATTCCATATTCAGACGTCATTACACCCTCAGAACTTGCTTAAAGCTTAATTTTTCTTACTTGTCTCACTTTACCAGTTGTAATCGTTTGTCTCATAGAAGCAGTTTAATAGAGGTTATATATCATCACGTTCGGTATCCAGCATGCTCTGTTCTATTATGTAAAGTGAATGGAGTCGTGCACCTGTTGTTCACTCAGTTTCAGTTTGTTGGCTGGTTCGAGGGTGATTTAACTGGGCTTTAGTGGCCTGAACACACATTTCAGTCATTTCTCCAGTTCCATGCTTGAAACGGTTCTTTATATTCTTGACTAGGGATGGAACGATTACCAGTTTCACGATAAACCACGATAAAATGTACTGACGGTTAGTAATATCGTTTAAAATTTAACCCGTGTTTGATTATCACGATTTTGAAAACTCGTGGTAAATCCTGTCCAGTCAGCATCAGTCTGGTGCAGCGTGCAACGTTGTTTTTGAACGAGAAGAAATGGCGGAAAGCAGTGACAGCGCTCGGGAGATTTTTCAGCCTGTTCTAAAAGGACCAAATCTGAGGTGTGGTCATATTTTGGCTTTTACAAAAGTCCTGAGGGAAACTTAATCGAGGATGGTCACCGTCTGCAGAATAGTCGCTGCAATAACACTTCACTGGGGAAACACTTCAAATCTGCCGAGTCGTCTTCGTGACCGTCACACACTGTTGTATAGCGAACGCAAGGCAAGTGGACTTTGACCTCAATACCAGAACTATGTCTGGGAAATTATTGGACACAAAGTTTTGAGTTAAAATATTTTATCTCACTCACTTGAAATTAACGTGAAGCTTCCGTGAAGAAAAGTTCGCAGCAAGTGGCTTTGAGCCAAAGACGAACGAACGAGTTCAGACAAGACTAGGGTGACATTGAATTGAGATCTTTTAAATCTTACCTGTTTATAAATCCATTTTGTACAGTGTACAAAACAATCGTCCAGACAAGATGATCACAAGAAGTTATAGTAATAATTATAGTAGTATTAATAGTAAAGTCCTCTGATTTCATTTTCAGTACAATCGAAAACAGAGACGCAAGACGCATTTGAATGAAACGAGAGAGCGTCCGTTGATACGTGGATGTGCGCCGTTATAATGCGTTGCTATTGACGACGGTCATTATAAAGAAGGAAATGCCACAGAATAGAATCTTGCTTAAAAAAGTGCATAGAGCTGCTTGTTTTATTTGTTGTTTGTTGATTTTCAAATATAAAACTTGTTGAAATGTTTCAGTGTGTGCATCTGTTCTTTTTGAACACTTTCATCTCATTTGAACAAAACCGTGATAATATTGATAATCGTGATAATTTGGGTCACTATAATCGTGATATGAAATTTTCATACCGTTCCATCCCTATTCTTGACTTTCTGCCAAAGTGATTGCATACTTTTAACCGGTTGTTTCAATTTGTTCTATTGATAAAGTAAAATAAATCCAAAATAAATGAACTGAATTAATTGATTAATACTAAATCCATAATATGATGCCTTGATGGAACGGAAAATGTTCTATACATGAAGTGCCTGACAAGAACCTTTTCTTCTCAGAGTGTAGGGACTTGATGTTTTCCTCCATTACGCCACCAAAAGCGTTATCATTAATCGACAGTGAAACTGACGTGTGTTTATGTGTTTGTTCAGACACTGGAGGAGCCGCCTTACCTGACCGTTGGCACTGACGTGAGTGCCAAATACAGAGGGGCGTTCTGTGAGGCCAAGATCAAGACCGCCAAGAGACTCGTCAAGGCAAAGGTGAGCCACTGAAACACAAGATGATCATTTGAAGACATATTTTTTGACTGTTATGCAAATTTGAGGTGTTGAGTTTGATCGTACGGTCATCAAAAAATCAATGTACAGTAAATAAAGATAATAAAAGCGATCTGTATTTTGTTTGTTAACTGATGTAGTTCATCCCTACTATTGAAAGTGAATAATGCTGGTCTGATGTTTAAATAGATTAAGTGTTTAGTAGAGCTGCACAATTAATCGTTAAAAGATCGCAATCTCGATTCAAACACTCACGTGATCTTATTCTTCGATGACAACGATTCGGCTGTGTATTAAACCTTACGATCACAGCGAACATTCAAAACATTTGTGAACATTTGTGTTACAAATAATCATGTTACCACTGAAGTACTGGGATAAAAGTTTAGAGTTGGGATATAAACACTGATGTGTACGGTAGCGATCGAAATAGAGTAAATCACCTTCTGAAAGTAACTTTATGCTTCAAATAACGATTATATCAATTACATTGTTGCACCAGTAGGTGGCGACAAATGTAAAAAAGTATGTAAGTATGCCCTGTTCGGATGGTTTGTTTCTCATGTGGACTTCCATAAAACTCGTGCATTCGTATGGCGATTTATTGACGGTGGAGGAGCGCGTTTTGTGATCCTACGAACCCGGGAACGTGCTGCTCATGTGGTCAGTCGCATGATTGTCTGCTGTAAATAAAATGTCATATCCTTGGAATAATACGAATACATTTAATTTAATAATAGGAAAATAATATTCTGATTATTATTTAATTATTTAAATCTTTATAAAACTATAAAACATTATAGTTAAAATGGTGAGCGGACCTCTTATTTACGTACATGAGGTGAACATAATGCTGTTTGGTCTAATTTTTTGTGTAATTGCTGCTGTAATAACGGCCCATTTCAAATGTTTACGTGCTTTTCTTTTGCTCTTTTGAGCGATGATGAAATATTGTTCTTGTAAATACTTCCCAGCATTTCAGTAATAAAAGTGTAGGCTAGATCTTTAAAATGCAGTGTTAATCTGGAGTGCTCCGCAGTGGTCAGAAAGGATGTAAACAGTGAATAAATTCAATAAGTGATCTCTTATTGAAAACTCAAGAGATGTGGATTCGGATGGCAATTAAATTACCACATGACCTTAGTGTTTGTCTAAAAACAGTAGGTAATTCGGCCGCGGATTTTTACACGGGTGGTGGGAGAAAAACACTGACATTCTGGTTTTGGACAGCAATAAAATCACAGACTAGCCCCTGTAAATGATGAAAATACCTTATGACCCCACGAGAAACAATTACCGTCCGAATAGGGCTTTTGAATCATTCATTCA
>CM077179.1:39216509-39334009 GCA_039654105.1 Coreius guichenoti | reverse complement strand
ATTGGCTAAAATTAGAGAAAAAAATCAATTAGAGACATCAGTATCAGTTTTAGTATCAGTGATTCTGGCCTTCGTTCATAAAACGATGCCATTACAACAAATATTTAAAATATACTGTCTTTATGTTGTTTCTACATTAATTTGGAGATTAAATGTGAAATTATTACAATATAAAATAGATATTAAAAACTTTAATGTTAGGTGTGATTAATTACAGAAAAATGTGCGATTAATTAGTTTTGTTTTAATCGATTAACAGCACTAGTTTATTTATATATATTTAAAATATTCATAATGCAAATAATGTTTAAATTGATTTAGTCTAAAGATCATTCACTTTATCACTTTCAAAAAGCATAAATAATATGTAAAACAACAATTGCATTCACGCAGCAGTTGTCACTTATCAGACATTAAATAATCAGTATTATTACTGGTCATAAAAAACATTTTTCTTTATTATACATTTTTGCTATAACTGTCATTTTTTACATTTAGTAATGCTTGTGATGCAGAAATTACACTCTTCAAAGATGCAAAACCAGTTTTGTTGTAATAGTATTAAACGAGATATATATATATATATACACACACACACACACACACACACACACACACACAGTGAGTGTAATTGAAGGTTCGTCAGCGCTGACCTTGTGTGGAGCAATCAGAGCTCCATCAGACGTGACTGTGGCGAGACACTGAAGTGTGAGACTTATTATCTCTTGTGACAATGACACACACACACACACACACACTGATGATAGTCACTCCACAAACTGCTCACACCACAGCTGGAGTCGTACACGTTTAACCATAAACACCATCATGACAGTGTGAGAATGATCGGACTTCACAGAGTCAATCCACTATGGACTTTTACATATCCTTGTTTATTATTAGTATTAGGGATGTGACGGTGAGAAAATTTTCCCACCGGTTAATCGACGTGTGACAACACCGGTAATACCGGTATCACCAGCAGGGGCTTTTAAATCACTAATTCTAAACCGAAAGTAAAAATGCACGCAGCCGCTCGGGCGTTCATAACGGTGCGGAGCAAAGCGAGTGTTTTCAGGCATGAACTGAAAATGCGCCAGTGGTTAATCGTGCTAAGCACCCTCGGTTGATACTGTAATAATATTGGCGAAACAGATTTGGCAGATTTGCCAATTTGTGTTCGCGCTCTGGAGAGCGTCAAATGCATCTATTACAACATTGTTTTTGCAGCGGTGAGTATTGTAGCCAATCACAGATATAACGTTAGTTGTGATCTCTTGAACGCGATGTCTAATCAGGTGTTTAAGTTAGTCAGAATCTCACCGCTCAAAACGCCAGAGTTTTATTCAGTGCTGAGTTAATGCAGGCTCGCGAAACCTCTCATTAACAAAGTGAAGACACTATGTAGCTAGGTAAGAGATTTATTGTGCATTGTTGACAACTTCAGTTTTTATAACAGAACTTTGTGAGATCGCGATGAACTGACAAAGCAACAGCATTTTAGTGCGCGATCTTGGTTCGCTTTCGAGGCTACAGTAAAATTCATTGAATAAAACTATTGTTTTTCATACTGCTAAGAGGACCGACGGCCAGTTGCATGCTGCAAATTTTCAAAAGTGACATATATATATATATATATTAAAAGAAAAAAAAAATATATATATATATTATAAAAATATTGGATTCACTCTGGATTCCTGAGACCCAGAATCGATGTTTTGCCTCTGTAGAAGGCATATTTTAGCGAATTTCTCTGACAACATACACAATTTTAAGTCTGGATATTCTTATGAATATTCCCATTTATTATTCCCATTATAACATGTCTTTTTACATTACATATTGTCCCAAAAAACACATTAATATGCAAATTAATTACAGTGTATAGATGCATTGCATTGAAAACACATATATGGCCATGTTTACATGCATATTGCATAAAGTAAAATGGTATATCAAATTATTCTGTTATATCTTCCATGACATAGTTGAGAATCATCTTTATACAAAGTTTGGATAAAAAAATCCCATTGTTTTTGCCTATTCATGTCTTTTAATTTTCTCAATAAATGGGTTCTGGTGTCCTCTACAGAGAATATAGCATATAACATAGGTATATATATATATATATATATATATATATATATATATATATATAAAACAATGGGGGTTTTTTTCGTTCCCCAATCCATTTTTATGCTCTTTATTTTATCGATTTATTTATTTATTTATTTGAAGAATGTGAATTTGTTTTTTTTATGCTCCAAACAATGTAATGACCTAAAAAAAAATCTAAATTCACAAAACCTTTTTCTCTGCTTCTCAGAAGGATGACATGTTAAAATACTAACGCATTAAAGCAATGTAAAGGCAGACTAATAGATTAATAGACAAACATTTGTAGCAAAATATTTTTGAAATTCCACTTATTGGTAAAAGTGATGACTTGTAAATAATCTTACATTTCTCACTGTACACCGCTATGGTGGAGCCGTTGCTTAGCCTACATCTGCACTTTACTAGAGCACCCTCAGTGATTTGATTCTGTAACCGGGCCTGCAGTGCGGCCGTAAATGCGTGCACCTGTGCGGCCGTGAATGAATGTGAGTGCGGCCGTGCGCATTTTACTTTCGGTTTAGAATTAGCGCCAATTCGGGGGCGGGTTGCTTGAGTGGTGGGTTCATTAGCTTATTATTCTTAATGAAAAACACTACAACAAAACATTATAATGACAAACTCACTTAAATAGGCGCTTTTACATTTAGCTTTGAAGCCAAATCTTCCACGATCATCTTGTCAATCATCTCCTCACTCTCTGATGAATGAAATCTGACTCCTGCTGCTGATGTGCTGCGACTCTCGTTCGGCTCACGCACACTGTATTGAGCAGACACGTTCAGTTTTTAATTGTAGTGTCTGTTCTCTAACTGAACTAAATGATTTCATTACTATAAAAATCCAAACGACGGTGGACAAGTGATGTAACCGGTGTTTCGCCTGAACACCGGCAACACCGACTATCGCAGCAAGCCTAATTAGTTTGCTTGTGTATATTATACAATCAGCATATTTACATTTGGCCAATATTTCTATTTGTGTCATCGGATTCGCTCAAAACAATGTGCTGGGTATAGAATTTTTTTTTAATGATGACTGTTAATTGTGTTTGACTGTAATTAATTCTTAATTTAGAGAAATAGAAAATATAATTTAAAAACAAAAAAAAACTTTTTAAATAAAAAAATTTAACTTTTATTTTTTATTTAAAAAGTTTTTTTTAATTATATTTATTTATTTTTTATTTATATTTTTAAAAATATCATTAAAAACTAAAAAAAAAAACTTAAATAAAAAAATAATAATTAAAAGTATTTTATTGCTTTCTAATTGTAACATTGAAATATTTATTTTCTGTGAAGCTGCTTTGAAACAATGTTTTGTAAAAAGCATTATACAACTTTAATTGTTTTGAATTATTTATATTTATGCAATTCTGCAGATGTATCCAGAATGAATTACATTGCATTCATGTTCAGTTCATGCCTTTCCTGGGAATTGAACCTGTGAACTTGGCGTCGCTATGAAATGCATTATTTATGTTTAGTCACAAAACTTGTGTTGGACTGTATAATTTGCGATTCAGAAAATTCTTCTTCCTGTCATTCAAATTCAGCATCCTGCTGGACGGGGTCCATTTCATTCAGATTTCAGCTTAATCTTAATTATGTGTGGCATGTCGCAGTGTTGTGGGTATTTGTGACATTTTGTTCCTCCATTTTTTTTTTTTTTTTTCCCCCATCCTCTTGCACAGGATGTTTGATCCGCCCCACTTTCTGTATAATGATCTTCTGTTCTGTGACACACAGTGATTCGGTTACTCAGTGTGTTTGGTTTGATATCAACACAGGGATGTTCAGGTCTCTCTGGTGAGGATCTGGCTTCCTGATACGAGCAATCGATGCTTCTTGGCCTTTAGGGAAAGCCCTTCCGTGTTTCCTCTCCTCACTGACTGTGTGTGTGTGTGTGTGTGTGTGTGTGGCTCTTTCCAGGTCACCTTCAAACCGGACGCGTCCACTGCGGAGGTGCACGACGAGCACATCAGAGGACTTCTGAAGGTAAGAGCCAATCTGCCTCCTTCAGCACAAATACATGGCGTGTTGCATCACATCCTGGGCTTTAGGAGAATGTGTCTGTCCACGCTGAAAGAGAAAGTCCTGCGTGATGCAGCAAAATCAAAGCCATTTACAACATATTTAAGTTTAATCATTAATCAAGCCCCTTTGACGTTCATAATTCCAATGAACGCAAAACCAATGAAATATTTTAACTCTGTAAAGCCTGACATATTAAATAATAGTCAGGATTTTTTTTTTTTTTTAAATGGAACAGTTTATTGAATATTTAGACAAAATATAAAAAAAAGTTTGTATGTGTTTTTATTGAGTATCATATTTGATTATTTCCGTGATCCGGAAAACGTGGACGGAATTGCGGAATCCAGTCATAAAAACGGAATTTACTGTGTTCCGTGGAATTTCACGGAATTTGTAAAAATTTTGATGAAGAAATAGAAAGCAGGTCAGCACATTTAAATCAAATCGTAATATAGACTAGTGTCTGTGAATATTAAACCGCAAAAAGACAGATTAAAGATTAAAGATTTAAATATGAATCCTGCATGTTCTGCGTGTCTCTGTGTGAATGAATGGTTTCATTCCACACACACACACACACACACACACACACACACACACACACACACACACACACACACTGAAGCATGTGTAGTGCTGGGTGGTATGACCAAAAATTTATATCACGGTATTTTTCAAAATTATACTGGTTTTGCGGTATATGACGGTATTTTTTTCCCCATGCATGACAGGGTTTAAACCACATTTTCTACTGATTGAGAGAGGAAAAACTGCAGTAGATTGACTAGATGCCCTGTTTTACTGTCATGATGAGTGAATATTGTAGAAAAAATCCACACTACAATTAATACAGGTTTACAAAGTCCCACAAAATGATGCTGTGGGGAGACAACAACCAATAAAACAGACCTGCAACACACTCATTACAGACACATGAATATTAAAATATGACCACGGAGAGAAAACAAACAGAGCTGAGGACACCTTAAGCATTTTAAAAATCTAACCCTATATAACAACAAAACGAGGGAGAAACGCGGAAGAACATTTAAAAAGGGATATTTTCAGCACATTTAAGAGCACTACAGTCTCTGAACAAACCACACACGTCAGTTTAACACAGAAAGAATAAAGCAGTCACTTTTGCCCATTCTTCTTTGAATTGTCAGTCTATTTATTAACTTACATCATTGTCTTCTGTGAATAATCCATCGTGTCATCGCAGTCGTGATCAGACGTACGGCTGTATCAGTGTCCTTATTTGCACATATATTTCATTTGAAGAAGACGTGATGAAATATGTGCACATACACGCTGCTGGTCCATGTTTAGAGCACTAGAGTATATGAAATATGTCCATAAAAAAATTAAACGTGCTCGCTCCGGTCTGTATCTGATCTATATGATCCATGTGGTGAGCGTTGTTAATCTCATCGCGGTGCTCCGCGCAGAAACCGCTCTCATGCGCGCACCGCGTGTTGTTTGAATTCTCCACTGTAATCATAGGCTGAATCTGAAATCGCCCCCTAAACCCTCAATCACTATTCCCTACGTTAGTCCACTAATACAGTTCACTTGAAGGAGTGAATGAAAACGAGTGAGTGAATTCGGACAGCCGCTGTGTGTACATCGGCTGTACACTCGTTATTGCGGTGCAATGTGGGATTGAATGAGTGCACTCAATAACGTCCACTATGGTTTCAGACACCACTACAAATGGCTGTCCCCTCAAATAATGCCCTATTTAAGGGTATAGGGGGCGATTTCGGATTCAGCCCCAGGCTGTCATGCGATCTCTGCTGCTCTCACTACAGTGCGACAGTGAAACGGGACCCCTCTCAAACATTGTCGCAGCGCCGCGTTCCGAGCGTTGTTTAAGCGACATACACCGGTATTGCGGTATAATCAAAATTCATATCATAACAAAAATAAACACCGGTATTCGTTATGAACCAGTATACCGCCCAGCACTAAGCACGTGTAACGCTCGCTGTGTTTTCAGCCTCTGCCGCCTCACTGTATGAGGACATGAACGCATGAACTTCATCTCCAGAGTCACTTCATCAGCATTTTACCGTTTCATTTGAGAATTAGACATGCTTTTTGATTATTAAAATGTAATTAAACCATAAAATGGAATCTAGAAAACTTAAAATAGAAAACACAGAATTTGGTAAAAAAAAAAAAAAAAGGATTTTTGAGGGAAAAAAATTAAACGTATTTCATATGGCCCTAAACGTAATTTTTGTTAAACTTTTAAAAAATTGTTGGTAAATTGTATAAGTTTCATGATTTCAATTAAATAGATATGCTTTTTGATTACTAAAAGTTAATTTAACCAGAAAAAATGGAATCCAGAAAAATTTTAACGGAAAAAAATGAATTTGGGAACAAATCAAACGGAATTTGAGAAAAAATCTAACTGAATTTGGGAAAAAATGAAACAGAATTTAGGAAAAAATAAAACGGAATTTGGGAAAAAATAAAACGAAGTTCAAACAGAATTTGAGAAAAAATAAAACGGAATTTGGAAAAAAATCAAATGAATTTCATATGGAATTTGAGAAAAAATAAAACAGAATTTGGGAAAAAATAAAACGGATTTCATAGGGCCCTAGATACTTTAGGCTTTTATGGCTCTTATAGTTTAATATAGCGAGAATATGGAGGAAGAAAACAGCTCAGTTTTATTCGGAGGCCCAAACTGAGCAAAAATATGCAAATATGCTGATATTTATATTGACAAAAAGTAAGATTCTGATGTTTGTAATGTAAATCAATGAGATCTAAAGGACGTTTGTACAATTATACTGAAAGACTTTTACTTGATACAACCGTCTAAACTATCAGATGACAGAAGGACTGGAGAAGATTGTGTGTGACTGGTTTATCAGCAAATTTTGATCATGTTGATCATTTAGAGGCCTTATAAATATGCATATCAAATATGATACAGTAGGCTTTATAGGGTTAAAGAATCTGCTCTTTACATACAGTGAAAGTAGACCGTGGTCACATCTGTCAAGTTCCCAGAATGCATCACAATGACACGCTGGTTTGGACACACTGTTAAATCTGTTGTCTGGAGTTAATTTTTGATGCCAGTCATCCATATAATCCTCTATTTCATATTTATATTGCGTTGAAATCTTTGTTTGTTTTCCCTTTTCTTTTCTTTTTTTTAGCTCAATCATTTGTTTAAAAATCTCCTGGCAAAGCAGCCATTGCATCCGTAGCTGTGATTATGAATATGACAGTAATTATTCTCCGCCGGCTGCCATCAGCTCATCAGAAAACATCTCGCTTATGTCTGGCAGAAGTGTTTGCTTTGAGCACTTACTGATTCTTTTTCAGAGAGAATAAATGACAAATACAAGCAGCTCAAACATAAAGAGCCGAAAACCACGAGAGCAGACTAGATTAAACTCTCACGGCTGGTTATTTACTGCTTACTCACAGGTCACAGTCATTACACTTGAAGTAAAATAGCAATAAAATGCAACAAAAAAAAAAATGTTTATATATATATATATATTAGTGCTGTCAGTCGATTAAAAAAAAAACTAATTAATCGCAAATTGTTTCTGTAATTAATCACGATTAAAAACATCTGCCTTTTTAATATTTTTATATTGTAATAATTTCACATTTAATCTCCAAATGAATGTAGAAACAACTTAAAGACAGTATATTTTAAATATTTGTTGTAATGGCATCTTTTTATGAATGAAGGCCAGTCTCACTGATACTAAAACTGATACTGTCTCTGAAAAAAGATTTTTTTTTTTTAAATATTAATGATAGACATTCAACATTACAGTATAATTAAAAGCTATATCAATGAACGTAAAACAATCTTCACTTAAACCCATTAATAAATGTCATATTTACCTGTGGTCTTCCTGTCTGACAGGCAGGAAATATACATAAATTGAATAGTTGAAGTTAAAATTTAAGTTATTAAACAGTCTACTCTGCATAAAAAATAAATTAAATATAGATAACTCCTTATTAAAGCTACAGTTTTCTCTGTTACCTTTGTTCTGTGATTAACATTAATGACAGACATCATTGATCGCCTATGGGATCGGTCTATGGGATTGACTCCCTTCTGGAGCCTGTCTCTAGCGGCCAGTCGATGAATTGCAGTTTAAGTCACTTCCGTGTTGGTTTCAAGGGAGACCGCGGGAGGTTGCCGCTTGCGTAAAGCATGCTAGAAACGTGCTAATTAATACTAGGGATGCGCCGATCCGATACTCAGTATTGGTATCGGCTCCGATACCGCCATTATTTGCCGGATCGGATATCGGTCAGACAGGACCCATCCGAATCCGATACTGTGTGTATAATATTCTGTGTTCAACAAAAACATTATAAAGCATCATCAACGCTTCGTGCACTATATTAAGTGTTCTGAAGCCATTCCATAGTTTAATGTGAGGTACAGATATTATATATTATATTATATATTCAAGTTCACGTGAACGCTTCCCTCCGCTGCGGCTGTCAGTCATTCTCCATTCAGCTTTCAAAGTGTGTGTCGCGTTCGGTTACGACAGTCAACACGATGAAACTCTCTCCAAGACGATTCAATGTTCCTGTTATTATACTTGATCTGGTAACGCTCTATGGTTTCGCATAAAATGACTTTATCTGGCTGGAGTTTATTACTGTAAATCGTGTTACTTTCTACCGGGTGTCTGTTAGATCACAACACTGGACTAGAGATTGTATTGTTCTTCACACACACGGTAACTGAAATGTTAAACTGTTAAAAGAAACGGCTCAATAAAATATTGCATAGATCGATACACTACGCATCGATATCTCTTCCCTTTGTGTTTTGAACTTCTCAATGCGGACGGAGCGGGAGCGCTGTGACTCTGTTTTGCTTCAAGCACATCATCCTGCACACGGGATGTGCATAAGCGCTTTGTGCCGCTCTGTATTGGAGACTTTCGTATTATAATACTTTTGCGCTATGAAAGATTATTAATAGCCTTTCTTGTTCTGCCCTATCTATAATATGTTGCTGCCTCATTAAAAAAAAGCTGCGCTATACATTTAAAATAAATGTCTTTTAATTTTTTTTAGTATATAGGCCCTATTTCTATAAATATATTAACTTGTTTTTCATGAATGTATTTTACAACAGTGTAACATTTTACCAGATTTAGTGCTACACTTATTCACTTTTATTTGTTAAATGTTTAGATTTTATACAATTATTGTGCACTTATGATTTTTCTAGAGTAACTTTTGCTGCTGAATTATCCACTAATCTAGTTTATCCACCATCTAGTTTATAGTAGTATTTTTGTCATAGATTGTGATTTATATTTTTTTAATATGTTGTTTTTCTTTATAATGAAGTTGTCTGTATTTAGTAGATTGTGTTTAACACACAAAAGAGTGATTATCAGTTTAACACACTGAGATATAGAAATTCTACATTGAATTTTTAAACAAAACTGCGCTGGTATCGGATCGGTATCGGCCGATACTCAGAATTTTTGGTATCGGATCGGTTCTGAAAAAATGGTATCGGTGCATCCCTAATAAATACCAGAAGCATCTCTTTCCACTTCACTAAATTTAAAGCTTATGAAACTTTCAAATCTTCATACGGATTTGCCAAGCCAACATCAAAGTTTGTCCCAACAAACTTTACTCATCTAGTTTGAATATGTTAATCATTCAGAAACATCTGATACCATCACTTTACATGGTACTGCCACGGTACTTTATTGTAAAGGTAACGTTCCTACCTCACAGAACATGATAAACCCTCACAGCCGTTTCTCTGTGAGTAATGTGGAAAAGATAAATACATTCCTGTTGCTTATCGCCAGCTTCAGTGTTTTAACACCCGGTGGACGGGCGAATGCTATCCCAGCGAGTGGTGCAACACAGTGAAAGCCTGTGAACGAGTGTTTGTGTTTCTCTGGTGTCAGGTGGGCGCTGTGGTCGAAGCCAAGAACCAAGACGGGATCTACCAGGAGGCCATCATCAACAAACTCACTGACGCCAGCCTGTACACCGTGGGTAAGTGATTACATTTCTGTGATTACATTCTACACATCCGTTCAAAGAGTTGGCTCTGTACCGGAGACGAAGAGGGAAATGCCGCTGTCCTCGTTTTATGGTTTGCTTTAGGTTGTGATTGTGTTACATTGAATCTTAGGATAATATGAGATGAGTCAGTCTCCATCTCTCACAAAACATTAAATATTCTGTTTTTATTCCTCATTTTGATAGCTTAATGCGAATATAGTGAGTCACAGCAGATGTTTTCTCCAGCAGATGATTTGTGTGTCTATAATTTGACACTGTCGTTCTTTCTATTTAATTTTAACCATATTGTATGTTGCAGCTCCTAATGAAGTTTCTAGCCAACTCGTGATCCGTTTTATTCTCATTTGGTGTTCATAAAAACATGATATGGACTCGCTTCACCTAGGGCTCTATGGTTTCTGCAATGCGGAAAACACGGACGGAATCAAGGAATCCAGTCATAAACACAGAATTTACTGTATAACGTGGAATTTCACAGAATTTGTAAAATCTTTGATGAATAAATCAAAAGCTGGTCAGTACACTTACATCAGATCGTGATATAGACTAGTGTCTGTGGATATTAAGCTGCAAAAAGACTATTTAAATATGAATCCTGTTCTCCGTGTCTCTGTGTGAATGAATGGTTTCATTTACCACACACACACACACACACTGAAGCACGTGTAACGCTCACTGTGTTTTCAGCCTCTGCCGCCTCACTGTATGAGGACATGAACGCATGAACTTCATCTCCAGAGTCACTTCATCAGCATTTTACCGTTTCATTTGAGAGAAACTATCATCATATCATAAACACACAGAAACTCAAAGATCTTCACGGCAACCCGTCAAAATAAAAGTTCAGTTTAACTTGAAGAAATTGTGACGGATATATATAGTGTTGTGCAGTAGAATTTAGCTGTCTCAATGTAATAATAATAATAATAATACAAACACACTAATAATAATAATTATTATTATTATAAAAACTTTTTTTTTAAATAAAAGTTTAAGTTCATATGATTAAAAGATAAATTAAATTAATGTTTTATGCCTTCATTTGATTGCCAGAAAAATTAAAATACACAACACAGAATTTCTGAAATAATTTTTTTTAATTAATAAATTGTTGTTTTTATGAATTTGAATAATTAGACATGCTTTTTGATTATTAAAATTTAATTAAACCATTCAAATGGAATCCAGAAAACTTAAAACAGAAAACACAGAATTTGAGAAAAAAATTAAACGTATTTTATAGTGCCCTAAACATGTAATTTTTTGTTAAACTTTTAATAAATTGTTGTTAAATTGTATAATTTTCATGATTTCAATTAATTAGACATGCTTTTTGATTATTAAAATGTAATTTAACCATTAAAATGGAAAAAAACGGAATTTGGGGAAAAATAAAACCGATTTCTTAGGGCCCTATTCCCGATCCTCTAGCCATTTATACAAAGGCAGCACAGAAACTGACCTATTATGATTTTTTCCATGTTCATCTTTCTTTAGTGTGTAATGTTGCTGTTTGAGCATGAAAAAGGCAGTTCTTCTCTATATGAGTGTCAGTGTTTCTGAACTCCCTGAAACGCCTCCATTGTAGTCTTGAGTTTTCTTCCGGGAACGAACACATCACAAAATTCCTAATTTAAGTAATTAATACGCAGAATAAAGGGGCGGGGCCTGGTTGAGTTAGTTAGTAGTGTGTTTAAACTGGCGGTTATGGTAAGGGGCGGGACATTTCCCAAACACGCTGGAAGCGCTTGACTAATCACAGCACACTGATCCAGCTGACCAATCAGAGCACATCGTGCTTTTCAGAAGGAGGGGCTTCATAGAGACAGGAACTAAACAGAGCGTTACTGACAGACTGGGAAGAGAGGAGCTGCAACAATGGGGAATATGGGGAAATAATCAACATTTAAGCAGGAAAACCTGTTCTAGAAGAGCACAAAAACCACAGCAACACTTAATAGGTCCCTTTTAAAAAATTCTAGAGTGTGTGTGATAACTCGTCTCTCTCTCTCTCTCTCTCTCTCTCTCTCTCTCTCTCTGTGCAGTGTTTGATGACGGTGATGAGAAGACCCTCAGGCGCTCGTCTCTCTGCCTGAAAGGAGCGCGCCACTTCGCTGAGAGTGAGGCAAGTCCTCTTTCTCCTTCTGCATTGGTTTAGAAGACTAGTAAAGTCCTTTACATTGCTGCCTTTGGCATCACATCCTGTTCTGGACACTGTCATTTTACAAATTAATTTATTTTTTTGAAATTTAAGGGGTATTTCTACAGACATTGAGACTTTCAGATCCAGTGTTTTAAAAAAGGGATTGATTGATTATAAATTAAAACAGTATTCCAAAGAAAACATGCTTTGTTTGAAACATTCAGATTTTTAAAAAAAGGGAAAAAAAATGAGTTTTTCATTGCAAACCTGAAGTCATAAAATGATTTATTAATTCCTGTGTTCACTAATATGATTTCTTTATATGAAAATTGTGAGTTTAACTTCTAATCCAATGTATGAAGACATATATAAATGGGTAGATGAAACTCTTCTGCATAATAGAAATGACCCAGAACTGTGTGGAGTCTGAGGCGTTTCATTCCCGGGTGATTATTAGAAACTGTGTCACGTCTCAGTGTTTGCTCAACAGTGTGCTCGACTGGCAGTTGTTTAAGGCATGAAACATGTTCTGCGCAAGTATGTGTATGCAAACACTTCTAGGTACACAAGTGACAGTTTATGTGTCATTGTCTTCCAGAATGTCATTTTCTTCAGTCAGTTTTGTCGATTGTCATGGCAGAGCAACAGTTTGAAGAGAATCTTCCTGTGTAGTTAAAGTTAGTTAAACACAAGACATGTTTATAGCAACTCCCTGTGATTGTGATTTTAAAATGCTGTGCTTGTTTGTAGGGCTGCACAATTGGTGATTGGATAATTGCGCTAAGCTATATCACGATGTCGCCTTTATTTTGATTAATCATGAAGCCCTAACTCTTAAGGTTTGGTACGGCCTCAGTAATGCAAAATCATGAATTGTGAGCTAAGATGAAGCATCCGCCTTAGTGTGCTTGTGTAGATGTGTTTGTTTCTGGGCTGATAACGCTCAGTGTGGCTTTCTTAGCACTAACTGGCTCTCTGATTCTCTTCCAGACACTCGATAGGCTTCCTCTTACCAATCCTGAACACTTTGGCACTCCTGTCATTGGAAAAAAAGGAAACCGCGGAGGCCGACGGTCCAATCCCATGTGAGTGTGTTTACTTGAAGAGGTGTTTACATGCATTCACTGCGGTTTTAGTCAAGTCGAGTCGCCTTTATTTCTATAGCGCTCTATGCAATTCAGATCATTTTAAAACAGCTTCACAGTAATAAACAGGTAAAATAGCAGTGTTGCAACATTCATCATTTAAAGGTGCAGTGTGTACATTTTAGCGGCATCTAGTGGTGAGGTTGTGAATTGCAACCGCCCACCGTTCACGCCTCACTTTCGGAGCACATAGAGAAGCTACGGTGGCCGACACAGGACAAAGATGTCGTCGTCGGAGAGAGCAGAGAGTAGCTAGTGCTCTGTAGAGGAGTTTGTCCGTTTAGGGCTACTGTAGAAACATGGCGGCGCAAAATGGCGACTTCACTGTAAGGGGACCCGCGGTGTGTGTAGATAGAAATGGCTCATTCTAAGGTAATAAAAACATAACGGTTCATTATGTAAGGTCTTTATACACCACTGAAAACATAGTTATGTATATTATATTGGATTTCTGTCAATATCCTCCTAAATAATACACACTGCACCTTAAAGAAATGCCTTCAGCTATAAGCAGCTCTGCAGAAGACAATAGTGTCAATATTTAGTGTAATGTTGATTCAGTTTAGTTCAATAACAGTGTCAATGTTGCAAAGTTCATCAATTATGAAATAACTCTATCAAAGACAATATTCAGCTCAATTCAGCTCAAGTTTCCGATCAGTGCATTCAATAATATTACTGAATGTGAGTTGTCTTTTTAAGTCCATTTTAATTGTTTTTTAGTCAAAATCAGCTCTATCCACTTTCTTAAGTCATGTTTCTTGCCTTATTGTACACAATTCACCAGTGCATGCTATTCTAAAAGAAAAAATAACTTGCTCCACTGCCTTTATATCCACATTTTAATTAGACTTTAAATCAATCCATCATATCCATCAGTCCCATCATATTTAAGAAGAGAAATGGGTTGCAACTGGTATTTTATGTTGACTTTAAGAACTTTTTTGAATGGTCAGTTGCATATTTTTTTTTTAGCTAAGTTGCTTATCTTTTTAGCTAAAAAGTTACGCAGTTGACCATTCAGAAAAGTTCTTGAAGGGGTGGTTGATTATGATTTGACTGTTTTAACTTTAGTTAGTGTGTAATGTTGCTGTTTGAGCATAAACAACATCTGCAAAGTTATGACGCTCAAAGTTCAAAACAAAGGGAGATATTTTCTTTTACAGAAATCACTTTTTAAGGACTACAACAAACGGCTGGTAGGGACTACAATGAGCTTATTCACGGGTTTGTGACATCACTAACCCTAAAATTTACATAAACCTGCCCCTGGGAACACCCAACAAAGGCCATGTTGAGAAGAGGAAGAGTTGTTGTAGTCGAGCACATTTGGGAGTCGCTCAAGCCGTCTTTCACATTTATTGCAATACAGTACGAACACAAATGCAATAGCATGTCATAAAGCAAGATGACAACATAAGTTATAACCGTAATTAAGCTAAACTATACCTGTTCTCTCTTCATGCAGCAGATATTCTCTGGCTCATCTTACAACAGTTCCCACACCAGCGGTTTATAGATTATCATGACAGAACATGCTAATCGATGACTTGAAAACATAAATCCATCAACTAACCCTTCAGAAACGTCCTGTCTCATTCTACATGTTGTCACTTCTTCTTGAGTCTCTCCATCATTGTCCGACTCCGGTTTGAAAATAAAAGGCTGAACAGTTTCGGACATTTTCAGTGCGTGTCTGTGTGAGGTAATCGGAGCTGCTAACATGAGCTCTTGAAGCTCTGTTCTCTTTTAGAAAGGGGGGTGGGAGCAGCAGCTCATTTGCATTTAAAGGGACACACCCTCAAAAATTGACAATTTTAACATGCTATAAAAAATGATCTGTGGGGTATTTTGAACTAAAACTTCACATACACACTCTGGGGGCATCAGAGACTTATTTTACATCTTGTAAAAAGGGGCATTATAGGACCCCTTTAAAGTGCCACTATTATGATTTTTCGGATATTATTTTTCACGTAGTGTGCAATAGAGCTGTTTGTGAATGTAAAAGCTCTGCAAAGTTTCAAAGATCAAAGTGCATGACAAATAAAGTGATTGTCTCCTTAAAGAAAGAAGCGATTCTTAACCCCCTGGAGTCGGCCGTCGCGCCGGCGTGATCAACTCGCTTTTTTTCTTATCAGTGCCAAAGAGACTCAAATAACTCTGTCGATTTTTATCATTCAGGCAAGTGTTATACATCATTATAATCTAAGTTTCTACTTTTATTTGTGTACAGTCACAATAAAAACAAAATGTTGTGCTTTTTGCAAAATAAAGAAAACAAACATGATGCGCGATCTGCAGCCTCTGTCAACGACGTCTAATCTGATTCTCTTCGGAAAATGATCTCTAACTTAGTGAAAACTTATCACACAAACATGAGACATATGTCTAAAGAAACATTAAAATGTCAGGTTTTAAATAATGTAAATCAAATTGAAAACAAATGTTCTGTGTTTGTAATCTGTTTGAAAAGAGAGAGATGTCAGTTGTTCGCGAGCCTCTTCATTATCCGCTAATGCGCCACGCCCACGCGCGTTCTTTTGAGATTCAAACCTGACGCGATCCATGCGAGAGCAGAGTCAACGCCCACATCAACTCAAATAAACACATCAAGATTAGTGCATGTGCTTTACACCGTTTTGAGACGCGTTGAGGAACAATCCTGGAATAATTTACCTCAGAAAAAGCTGTTTATTTCTAAGAGTAACTGCCAGCCCGAGGATTGTGAGGTAAGTTTATTCTGTTAGTTTCTGTGAATATTAAACCGCAAAAGGCCGTTTAAATATGAATCCTGCTGCAACATAAAATGTCATAGACGTAAGACTGTTTAGACAAGATCTCTTTGGCCTGTTTTGGACAGATTATGAAGTGTTTACTGTAAAATAGCCTAGTGTCACATCAATACAGCTTTTGTTCGCAAAGTTCTGCTCGGATGCTATAAGTTTACAATGTGTACAATAGGCTACTTGCTGTAGCCATTAAAACATATTTTGTTTCAAATTGATGTTTAAATATTAAAGCCTAATGTTATTTTTTAATCTAATCTATGTTGATTATGAAAAGTGAACAGCACGAGTAATAAAGGACACATCAGATGCGCAATATATCAGAAGACATGGAGTTTGTCACAAATGATTTTGACCACTTCATTAAGTTTTGTTTTGTAGAAATCCTTTCTTTACAGTGAATTTCGTTTTGTATAAATTGTATCTTAATTTTAATCAATGTTTTTAATATATCAAATACTCAAACTACTCAGACAATAGCCTTAGCGCTGGCATGATCATGCATTGCACGCATGTCTCATAAATGAACCGAAACTCGAAATGATATTTGAGTATTGTGTGTATCGGATAGTTTACAAAATCTAATTTTTTGCCATTGAAATGACTGGGAAAAAAAGTGTCCCAATCAACCTGAATTCACCCTATACTCTGAAATCATAATTGCATTGCATTTAAATCCCAAATATTTTACTTATAACATTTCATCATTACCAATTATTCAGTTATTTGTATTTACTGAATACTGAATTGTGTTCAGTGTCAAATCTTTTGATAATTTAAAATATAATAGGCCTTTGTAATGTGCCTTTGTTGACTACATTCTAAATAAACTACAACAAAATATATTTATTTAGTCCTGTTGCTTAGCTCTCTGTCACATACCTGAGGCTCATTCATTATGCGGCTCATTATGCGGCTCATTATGTGGTTCTTTTGTTCTCTCAGGTGTGAATCACAGCATTATTCATGATCATTCACGCCTCTTCGCATATGGCCTTTGTAAAGAAAAAGTGTCTTACTAAATGTAAATCAATATATTGTGTTGTGGGAATAAGTAGGCACAATGATTCTCACATCAGTTTGAAGCAAAAACTCTAGGCAACATCACCCATTAGTCAAAAGTTGTGTGGACACATATCTATTGTGTGTTTTGAGGCCTTAATTTGAGGTCTTACATTTTTTGTTTTTTCAAAAACCACGCATAAACGTTATTCTCTCAAAAATACAAGCATGTACATACATGTTGCTCACATATTATGCTAGCCCAGTTTGTGCTGAATACAGTGTATTACACTTTTGCCATTAATGTGTTTATAAGCAACTGAAAAAAGCACAAATGTCAGAGCATGTCAAAACTTCTGAAGGGCCCCAAAACAGCTCCGACTCCAGAGGGTTAACTGCCTGAAACGAGTCGTCAGTAATTCCTGTCTTGCTGTTACAAACCTCTGTAGGTTTGTAACTAATTTGCATATTGCCCACCTGTGGTCTGCTTTGCCCCGCCCTCAAACACTGTAGTTGTAGCTGAGACTGGAAGAGTTTGGTTCGTGTTGTTCATGTCGAGAAGACGCTGTTTTCAGCGCTGTGAAGCTACTTCCACAGCAAAGAAGATCTGGACGTTTGGTTTCTGACACGTGCTATAACCGGTCGACCAATCACAACAGACCATCTGACCAATCAGAGCAGAGTAGCTCTCGGAAAGGAGGGGTTTAGAGAGACCAAATTTTTTTAATGTTTCAGAGACTATGAGAGAAGAGCTGATGCTCTATGTATATGATGAGAAAATTAAAGTGATTTTTGACCTTTGATGCATGTAAACCTGTTGTAGGAGACTCCAAAACAACATTAGGAACCTTTAAAATAGCATAATAGGGGCACTTTAAAGTCATCAACATGAAACGCCATTTGCAACCCATTTCACTTCTGAAATGTGCTGACGGGAGGGTCCACAAGTCTGACTCCAAACTGAAAATCAACATTGATTCAAAGTCTAATCCTCACCTGAAGGATAAAGCACATGTGGGTCCTGATGCTCCAGGGACGCGGAGGCTCCTCTGGGAATACCGATTACACAGTGTTTGCTGTTGTAAAATACACCTCTTCTTTTAGCAGTCGCACAAATGGGGCGAGCGCTGCCCTGGAATTCTCAATCCCCAGACACAAATCTGAGAAAAGCCAGTGTTTTTCCTCCAGTGCTGAACAGCGGTTGTCTCGAAACGGGAGCGTCCCGCCGGCGCTGTGACAAATAGGACTCTTGTGTGTCTCGGTGAGAGGCGTGACCTCACAGTTATCTCCGTCAGTCACGGCTGGCCATGTGTGAACTTAAACAAACCACAGTCGTTTTGAGGGATCAGAGTTGATTGTAATGTTAGGGGTTGCATCGATTAGTCAACTTTATTGACTAGTCTATGGATTAGGAACTATGGATTAGTTCTGCACATCAGATAGTCGTGGAAACATGATGCATGATGGAAAAGAAATAATTTTATCATATGTTTTTTTTTTTTTTTTTTTCCCCAGTAGAAATATCAAGATAAGCATGATTTTTTTTTTTGTTTTGTTTTCATTTTAGTTTTAGTAATTTTATGTGATTTTGTCATTTATTAAAAAACTTTTCCATAATGCCATTTCCATAATAATTCCATAATAATTTAGTTTTAGTACTTTTAGTAATTCAAAGTAAACTGATGATGTATATTTTGTTTTATTATAATTATCTTTTTTCCAGTAAAACTATCAAGATAAGATAAATTGACTTGAAGGCAATGTTATATTAATATTATTTATATACTATTATAGTACTTATTAATATTTTGACTTTAGCTTTTATTTTTATTATATATATTTTTTTTTCAGTTTTAGTTTTTGTTGTGCTTTTGTCATTATATTAAAAAACTTTTCCATAATGCTTTCATTTATTTTTATTTTAGTATTAGTAATTTTAGTAATTCAACGTAAACTGATGATGCATAATGCAAAAATTAAAAAATTTGCTTTTTTCTTTTTTTTCTTTTTTTTATATTTCCGTAATGCTTTAATTTATTTCAGTTTTAGTTTTAGTAAATCAACATAAACTTACTTATTTCAGTTCTTATCTGTAAGTTTTTTATGTTTAAGTTTTTCATGTAAATTTATTTTAATTTTATTTCAGCCTGGTTTCAGTCAAAGAAATGTTTTAATAGTTTTAGTTTAATTAATAATTTAGTTAACAATAACAACACAGCTTGAAGCAAAAATTGAAGCGCTATTACACATCTTGTGAAAGAGTACAGAATCTCCGGATCAAAACAAAAGTAAAAAAAGAGGAGAAACAAGTGATAAAAGCATTGCTTATGCACGCTATAGTCTTTGACAAAAACTATTTTCTCAGGTTCTTCAGTTCAAAATGTTGCTTTTTTTATGAAACGTACCCACATTCAAGTGTTGATAAAAAAGAATGCATGAAGCTAGAATAAAATGTTTTGTTGTTGTTGTTGTTGTTGTTGTTGTTTAAAAGCATGTTCAGATATTCATGGAACAAAATATTCTGGCGGCCGTGAAAGCTTTGTGAAAATGATCAAAAATGCTGGTGGTGACTGGTGACACTTTTAAAAGATGCTGGCGGTGAAAGAGTTAATTATCTAACTAATTAATTAATTATTATTTTTTGAAGCATAAATCTAACTTTTTTTTTTTTTTTTTTTTTTTTTTTTAAGGTTAATACTGAAAAAAAATGACCAATGGTGTAAGAAAAGCTACTTTTGTAGACGGGTAGTTAAAAATAGTAGTTTCTCAGCACACTGTAGTATGTTTTCCTGGTGGTTCTGTCTCTTTCCCGCCCTCCTCCAGCCGCCGCGGCTCTTGTTTTGTTGTTTGTGTGAGTAGGAGTCCCTGTGGCTTATCAGGTCATGTTTATTCCTGATGCAGGCTGTTGATTGGCTCATTTAACACTAACAAGATTGGCTCTCCTTGGCGGTGAGTTGGAGTGTCGGGTCTTAATTGAGAGCGGCCGTTGAGTCACACTGCATATCAAATATTGGCAAGTGAGAAGCTCGTCAGCTCACGGAGCCTAATTACCTATTATCTTCATCAGAACAAGCAAGAAAAAGCATCTTCTATTGTGCTTGTGTGCCGCTGAGATACAGGTGATGCTTGTCTTTTTAAAAAGTGAATCGTTCAATTATGTTTAGCTCTATCTGACTCTTTGTTAGCAATACATCTTAAAATAATGATATGCTGAGGTGAAATTTGCACATAACTTTTTAAAAAATTAGCAACGGTTATTTTACTATTTAAAGCAAAATCACAACAAAAAAAGTTTCCGGGGGGCATCAAAATGTGCTTAATTGTCGTGCAAATAATGTCATAATACCAAAATTCTTAATTTACCTAGAAATAAATGTATGTAATTTTTCTGTATGCAAAATATAATGTCTTATTTATTTCTTTGGATTTTAGTCAAATGTGACCTGGAAGTGATTTAATGACCTTCGCCCACATTCATGAAGTTTTATTATGGCTGCTTTGAAAGAACAGAAAGAACATTGTGCTTATGAAAAATAAATATACCAAAATGCATTTGAAATACATTTATTTTATGCTAAGTATATTACAAATACATTTACATATTTATGTACTTAATATAAATACCCTGCGATTGTACTTTTGGTGTACTAAATTGATATACTTAAAGTCTGCTAAATTGGAACAACTAATTTTGTACTTAATGCACTTTAGTTATCCGGAAATAGTGCTGAAGTTCAACTAAAGATATACTTTAGTATATTTGATTGTGCTAATATGGAATTATTGCAAGTGCACTTTAAATATCTTGCATTTAAAGACTGATATTTGACAGAGATCATACTATGCTTACTAATGGTGATTATTAAAACGCATTTTAGGCTTAATATTAATAAATGTGCATTGTGCAATTAAGTACTCCAAATTAAGTTTCAAGCCTCAAGCGAAATGTCAGTAAATATGTTAATAGATTTGTGCTATACTTAGTATGAAATAAATGTATTTTAAATACATTTTGGCAGAGGTGGGAGTAAGTCACACATGTGCAAGTCACAAGTAAGTCTCAGGTCTTAACCTTCAAGCCTCAAGCAAGTCCAAGTCAATTTTTGTGAGAATCAAGCAAGTCAAGTCAAGTCATAGCTTGGGTCAAGCAAGTCACTGGCAAGTCATACAAATGTTTGATGATTTAACTGAATTTATACATTAAAATAAGTTAAAACTACAGTAATTATGGACTATGGGAGTTTTATTTGCAACAAAAAAAAATTGCAATATGCGTTTTTACTCAAAAGGTGTCCAGTTAAAGAGTTGTTAATACAATAAAAAAAAAAAAAAAAAAAAATATATATATATATATATATATATATATATAAAAAAAAAAAAAAAACGTTTAAACCTACATAGCCTAAAATGTAAATGTAACTGAAATTAGGCCAATATATTGGGTGAGATGCGTTCTAATGTTCTCTCTCCTGCTTGTCCTGTACAGCGTGACCAGGTGATTGTTATATGACTCATTAACTTATGAGAACTCAGATTGTGTTTGTTGCTCACACCCTGACGAAGGCTCATTAGCCGCAATGCGTAGGTGTGCAGTACTTGTCACCTGTTTTTAAAATAGTAAAGCCATGATGAAATAAAGGCTTTTTAAAATTTTTACAATAATATTCGAGTTCCTTGACTTTTATCAACTCTTAACATGTCCAAACAGAGGCGTAGCCAACATTTCAAAAGTGAGGGGGACAGAATGTCAAGTGTTATACCAGTTTTTTCTGACCTTTGTCTAATTGATGATTTTATTTTTAATCTTATATGTTTTTGCTTAATATGCTATTTATGTAAGCTATCTGGGTCTTTTTGACCCCAAATGACGTTTGCTGACATAAAATGAAAAAATCATCTAAAATAGCATGAGACTTGATGTGATGGTTGACATTTGCTAGCTCTACAAACAAAAAAATTAATTGGAATGATACTGGTTGTATGTTAGCGTGAGAAAAAGTCTGTAACATAATAATGTATTTTTTTTTTAACAAATGTAATATTACTCACTTTAATAATGTTTTACTAAAATGTTTTACATTTGTGCAGTGTTGGGGATTTAAGCATTGTATTTATTTATTTATTTATTTATATAAATTCAATCAATGGGAGACTATAAAAATTACTTTTTGTTACATAATTTGTCAAAAATCAGCTCCAATGCAGAACACACACAGAAATGATGGAGTGACTTTTAATCCAGCCGTCCAATCACAGTGGAGGAGGGGCGGGACAAATACAACTCTAACCAACCACCACATTCTGCTTGTGCAATGTCAACAGATGACAACAAGAAGCATAAAAACGGAGCAAAATGATTGAAAACAAGAGCAAATACTTTATATTGTATCGACATTTTATATAGAAACAATACAGAAACAAACTATCTGTGAACTGAGATACTAGTAACACTTCCGCGGATATTCCGTATATCACTCACACACACACACACACAAAAGGCTGCGCTGACGAAACGCTCACAGCTAGGCGTCTTCAGCAAAACTGGCTAATTATTCAAGAAGAGAAATAGGCAGTTATTCATCATTGTGCAACACAATTCGGATACCACATGTCAACTTACAATGCTTGACGTTTTCGTAGTGAAGAGTTTTTTTTGCCATTTTGAACTCATCGCGACCTCTTTGTAACCTTGAACTCATCGCGACCTCTTTGCTCGCAGGTGCGAGCATGGGGTGCCGTGACCCATGAGTGACTGATTACCATGGAAACTTCACATAATCCTGGTACCCGAACTTAATTATTCTTCCATGTTCAGTCACGACTCTTACGCTAGCTCTCTCTGCTTTCCTGCTGCGTCACGTGGTTAGGTTGCGGTGCGTTCAAAAACAGATATTTATTAACCAAAAGACAAGTTATTTCGAGTCATTTAACTCAAGTCCAAGTCAAGTCTCAAGTCATGAATATCAAGTCAAAGTCAAGTCTTTTATTAATATTTGTCAAGCAAGTCTCAAGTCCTAAAATTTGCGACTTAAGTCTGACTCGAGTCAAGTCATGTGACTCAAGTCCCCCACCTCTGCATTTTGGTATAGGTTATATTCACTAGAATTGTCACTCTGAATTTTATATTGTTGTGTTTTCTCTGGGATATTAATATTACTTGAATACCTTTCAGTATTTATTTCACATTAACACGTAATCTCATTCCACAGTCAAGAAGAAGAGTCATCTTCATCGTCTAGTGAGGAGGAGGAGGGCGATCAGCAACAAAACGAAGAGCTTTACGGCAAAGTGGTGTGTGTGGATGGGGTCGTCACTAGCGACAAAAAGAAAACCACATGGTATCCTGCCCTGGTGAGTCTCGACTGCACAAAAATTAAGCCAATATCTAAAGTAAAATTCTACATTATATGCAAGTTAAAAAGAAAAAGAAAAATATGCATAAAAAACAAGCTTCATTAGTTGGAATGTTTAAACACTGTGCCATTTTAATTCAATTTAAATGAAACCAAACGGAATATATATAAAATTCAGTTTAAAGGCACGGTATGTAAGTTTCACCACTAGAGGGCACTTATTCAAAACAATAACAAAGGCAGCTACGCCTTTGTTATTGTTTTGAATAAGTGCCCTCTAGTGGTGAAACTTACATACTGTGCCTTTAATGACGCCGTGAATGAGTGTGGAATCATGGGAGTTGTCGTCTTCACCTCCATAGCCGGTGGAAAGCAATCCGACGGACTCGGGCGAATGTATTAAAGTTTTATTAACGTTACTGTGGTATGAAGCAGGGCGGAGCCGAATGCCTGCTGTTTTTATTATGCTTATATGCTGCAGTCAACCACTTTCAATTCGTTTTGTTGTTTGTTTATTTTACAATTAGAGTTACGTTTAATGTCTGCCTCCTTCGTCCCTGAACTTCAACTTTGTTACAGTTGCGTTTGATCACTTAAAGGGGTCATGAACTGCATTGTTTTATTGTTTTATAATGTTTCCTGTGGTGCACTTATAATGTTAGTACTATTTTTACATCAGAAATTGTCATAATTTAGAAATAAAAGGCGTTTTTCCTAACCTGAATTTAGCCTCTGAAGTCTCACAGCAGACACGCCCCTTCAGAGCAACAGAGCATTCAAATCACTGTAAACGCCCACTGCTGTGATTGGCTGCTGTGAGACTTCAGTGTAAACGCCCACTGCTGTGATTGGCTGCTGTGAGACTTCAGTGTAAATGCCCACTGCTGTAATTGGCTGCTGTGAGACTTCAGTGTAAACGCCCACTGCTGTGATTGGCTGCTGTGAGACTTCAGTGTAAATGCCCACTGCTGTGATTGGCTGCTGTGAGAATTCAGTGTAAACAGCCACTGCTGTGATTGGCTGCTGTGAGACTTCAGTGCAAACGCCCACTGCTGTGATTGGCTGCTGTGAGAATTCAGTGTAAACAGCCACTGCTGTGATTGGCTGCTGTGAGACTTCAGTGCAAACGCCAACTGATGTGATTGGCTGCTGTGAGAATTCAGTGTAAACGCCAACTGCTGTGATTGGCTGCTGTGGGAATTCAGTGTAAACAGCCACTGCTGTGATTGGCTGCTGTGAGACTTCAGTGCAAACGCCAACTGATGTGATTGGCTGCTGTGAGAATTCAGTGTAAACGCCAACTGCTGTGATTGGCTGCTGTGAGAATTCAGTGTAAACAGCCACTGCTGTGATTGGCTGCTGTGAGACTTCAGTGCAAACGCCAACTGATGTGATTGGCTGCTGTGAGAATTCAGTGTAAACGCCAACTGCTGTGATTGGCTGCTGTGAGAATTCAGTGTAAACAGCCACTGCTGTGATTGGCTGCTGTGAAACTTCAGTGCAAACGCCCACTGCTGTGATTTGCTGCTGTGAGAATTCAGTGTAAACAGCCACTGCTGTGATTGGCTGCTGTGAGACTTCAGTGCAAACGCCAACTGATGTGATTGGCTGCTGTGAGAATTCAGTGTAAACGCCAACTGCTGTGATTTGGCTGCTGTGAGAATTCAGTGTAAACAGCCACTGCTGTGATTGGCTGCTGTGAGAATTCAGTGCAAACGCCAACTGATGTGATTGGCTGCTGTGAGAATTCAGTGTAAACGCCAACTGCTGTGATTGGCTGCTGTGAGAATTCAGTGTAAACGCTAACTGCTGTGAGACTTCAGTGCAAACGCCAACTGATGTGATTGGCTGCTGTGAGAATTCAGTGTAAACGGCAACTGCTGTGATTGGCTGCTGTGAGAATTCAGTGTTAACAGCCACTGCTGTGATTGGCTGCTGTGAGACTTCAGTGCAAACGCCCACTGCTGTGATTGGCTGCTGTGAGAATTCAGTGTAAACGCCAACTGCTGTGATTGGCTGCTGTGAGAATTCAGTGTAAACGGCCACTGCTGTGATTGGCTGCTGTGAGAATTCAGTGTAAACGCCCACTGCTGTGATTGGCTGACATCTTTGCATATGAAATAGCTAGTATTACATGTGGAACTCTTGAAAACTTTAGCACGTTTTTACTATTACAGCTCTCAAGGTTAACTAATCAAGAAAAGTGTTGATTATAGCATTATATTCAGCTCGTGGCATGAAAGGTTGCAGAGATGAACATTGTAGCCGATCACAGACATGTTGAGCGCATGAATGTAGCGATCTCTTCATTCCAACTTGATTTCTGCACACTAACGAATGCTTTCATCATAACTAACAGTGCAAACACAGTGTAAATAAGAGATTTGTTGATTATAACGGGAGTTTTGTCGAGAGTCCAGAACAGTCACTGATAAACTCACAATGTTTGATTGACAGCTCCAGTGATTGTAAAGGTAGTGTTCTTTGATCGCTTTCTATATATAATTTAATCACAGTTTAAATAACAGATTATTATCATCCTACTAAGAGAAACAATGTGAAGTTGAGCATTTAGTCACTGGTTTGATTTAATGACACACAGTCAAAGAACATCTGACTGTACATGAATCTTATCAGAAATCACTGGTCACAGATCAGGCGTTAGAATTAACACGGTTACTTACATGTGGCATTACTGTCGAGTCCATATCGTAAAAAAAAGTCTGTTTGCAAAGCCTACGCCAAAATTGCGACTGATTTACCAAAGAATCCACAGTGAAATGTAGCGAATACAAAGAAATAATGCTCAACTGAGACATTCACATTGTTGAAAATAAATAAGCACATTCCTAGCATTAGGATCCTTTGGAAGGTAATGTTATTTTTAGTCCATCCTGTATCGCTCTTCTCTCCTCGTCATCTCACTAACACGCCAGTGGGCGGGGCCAAAGTTGTGATGATGAAGTAGGCGTTGATCTTCTTCTGCAGAGGCGGGCTTTCACCTAATGAGTCGTTCGCTGGGCTTGGTTACAATAAAAGCTTTATTGTTTTCAGTTCTGAAACTTGCAGGATGATGACCTCTTATATGTCAAAAGGAACATTTTATTTCTCAGTTCATGACCCCTTTAAATTCACATTATTTTATTTCATCCTAATGAAACAGCCACAAGTGCTGAATTACTACTCATACAGGTCAGTTTATCTGACGAATTAAAATTGTTGGGTAACGCAGCGGTTTTACTTGCTTAAAACAATCATACTAAAATACATGTGAGTGTGTTGAAAGTTGTCTTACTCTGTGCGTTCGCTCGGTGGCTGGATGAGACACTAGATCGTGCAGTAAGCTAAATATATATATATATATATATATAAGAATATCATATTAATAAAAGCTGGATGACTTGTGTTGCTAAATGACATGCAGTTAATTTTAAAATATATTGTGTGGTGGAGGAAATGCTGTGTTACTGATACTATAAATAAAGCTCTTTCTGATTTTGCTATGTGACAAAATAGTGTTGTCTCTTCAAACATGTTACTCGCGGTAAAAACAAGAGATTCAGACTATAACCGTGTTGAGCTATATTGCAATGAATAGCTTTCTGTCTAGAGAGGTATCCAAACAGTTTTCCTCTTCAGGAAGTCACGCTTCAGCTGTAAACAGGATGAGCAGTGCAGGTTTCAGGAGAGAGTTTTTCTCCAGTATTAATGCACTTGTTCTTTTCTGAAGTTGCACATATTGAGCGGCATCATTGATGTAGGCAGTCGTTCTCTTGTTTCTTCTACATCTGTTCCTCGTTTACATGGCTGATGATTCACAGGGTCACTGCAAACCAGGCACTGTCCCTTTAAATATTCGTGCTAGCTCTGTGTTCCTCCAGAGATGTTGTTCTTGCCGTATTGTATCGCCACTCTCTGTCCCCTCCTCACGGCTCTCGGCAGAACGACAGCTTGAGAGAGGAAAACAAAGCCAGTAAATGTCCGTGGTGGACAGGCTCCTGCTGCTCATCTGATCTCTGTTGTACAGTAACCTCAGGTCAGAGGTGACGTGTTTGAAATACAGGCTGGATCGATCTTTTCAAAATGCTAATGTCAATTAGGCTTTCTTAAAATGTGTTTTTGTCTGTATTAATGGATGTTCAAGTCATTTTTTGTTTGTTTTTCTCAACATGGAAAACCTGGAAACATAATTGAATTGTGTGAATTTTTTTTTTAATGCCTGAAAAAGCCAGCCAAAAATTACATATATTATTTTTCTTAATGCACAACTTTAAATTATTCATATTAAGCTTCAATCTCAGCTTCAGTCTTTTTAAAATACAGGTTAAAACTTTGGAATAATTAATATCGTCTCTTCTACTCACCAAGGCTGCATTTATGTGATCAAAAATACAGTAAAACCGTAATTTTGCAAATATTATTACAATTTAAAAGAACTTTTTGAATATATTTTGAATGGTAGAGTATCACAGTTTCCACAAAGTATGAAGCAGCTCAACTGTTTTCAACATTGATAATAATCATAAATGTTTGTTGAGCATCAAATCATCATATTAGAATGATTTCTGAAGGATCATGTGACACTGAAGACTGGAGTAATGATGATAAATTCAGCTTTGATCACAGGAATAAATGTAGTTTTGGTGGGCAAAAAAGTCTTAATTATTACAAACAACTGGAAAGGTAATGTGTTTTAATGGACTTTTATTGCATGAAATATTTTAAAGTTAAAATAATCCTATTTGCCTAGAATAATTTCCTTAGGTGTAAACCGTTTTTTCAGGTTGGTGCACCTTTAAAGACTAAAACGAAGTTTTCTGTGCCAAACTCTCATTGACGTGATAATCTGTCTTCTGTTTCTCTTCATTTTTTTAAAGGTCATCTCTCCAGACTGTCATGAAGATGTGACATTGAAAAAAGACAACGTTTTTGTCCGCTCCTTCAAAGATGGAAAATTGTGAGTAGCTTTCAAATGAAGTTATTTCAGTCCGTGCTTCTACTTTTAGCTCTCGAGGTGCAGAAGAAGTCACGTCACGTGTGCTGTTGTTTCTGTTTATAGCTGTGACTTTATAAAACATCTTTTAAATGTGGCAGAAACACTGAAAATAAGAAAAAGACGCCACCGCTGGGCATCATGTAATGGAGGAGCCGGTGATATTTCTGTGGGCTAGATGGAGAATATTGTAGTTAAATGCCCGTCTCGGATTAACCTTCCGAAACCAATTTATACTGCAGAATTGGTCTTATTCAAGTGCTGTGCTGAGAAATGTCTGGTTATGGAGATATTTGTGTTAGACCTCATGGAAATGAAACCTGTGAGTGCCGCGATTATACAGACTGGAGCTTCCTGATGATTCTCTAAATAGACAAAACTCTGTTTCTAATGTTGTGCTTCAATAGACAGACAACAAACTCTAAATTGCCAGGATGTTGCTGAAGTGTTTGGATTGTTTTTTCTGGTGGTTACTATTAGGGGTGTGCGACAAAAAATGATATCTCAATATTTTCTGGGATTTTATTGAGCTGAGAGTGTTTATTGTGTTGGTACCTTGGCAGGTTTACGACTGCCGTGGACGGCTGACTACTAAAATTTTTGATATTATTTTTATTCTGTGCGGTGGTCAGTTCACAGCATTGAAAGAAATCATCTATTAACTTTTATGGGCATTTTTACCTTTATAAAGGCTTTTTTTTTTTTATCTAAATAAATGTATGCATCATGTTTTGTGTCAAATTCTTACATTTAATAAATAAATTCAATTAGAATAATAAGACACAATAGGGCTGTTACAATCAAATTAAATCAGTATCAACTATATTCATCTTTGCAATGCAGAAGAAACACAGAAGCTGCATCTGAAGTGGCATTTAGATCATTTACACAGACTGTTAATGAGCTCAGAGGGACATGAATAAGTTAACCTGCAGTTACACAAGCAGAAATAATGTGTTGTTTTAAACATAAAACTTTGAATATTGATGTTTTGAAATGATTTAAAAAATGAAAAGATACTTTAAATGTGAAATTAAAACCGCCAGTAGGTGGCAGCAAGTCTCTGTTAATGAGTGAGTCAGGGGTGTGACGAGACACTTGGCTCACGAGACGAGACGAGACATGAGATTGGGTTCACGAGAACGAGACGAGATTTTTGCACTGTATTTTTAAGAAATCCTCAATGGCAAAATACATAACTAGAAAAATAGTCTGCAGGTGCATTTTGAAATGTTTTAACTAATCATCTTGTAATGAATGTCATTTCAGTTCTACTTTATGAGTATGAATTATCAAATGCATTGAAAGACAACTCTATACAAGCACTGTAACAAACAAACTCAACAAAGCTTCTCTACTGTATGATTTCACATGAGTCTCTTCAGATCTTACTGTACATGAATTATGGGCTTCCAGAACTTCTGATTGATGCTGTGTGTGACCTCCTAATTCAACTGCTTTCCACAAATTGAACATAGAAATAAAAACAGCATACATAACAAAAATAAATAAGTTTTATGCAACCATAATCAAAGTACTCTCTCAATATTCAAATTGCAAACAGAGAGCAAAACAGAGACCAGAGCTAAGAGGTGGTTACAACTACACAGCCCAGCTTTTCACTCTACGAGAAATCTAGTCACATTTTAATCTCGTGGCACGAGATCTCATCACACCCCTACAAGTCACTGAGAATCTGAATCTGAAATCGCCCCCTAAACCCTCAATCACTGTTCCCTACGTTAGTCCACTAATACAGTTCACTTGAAGGAGTGAATGAAAACAAGTGAGCGAATTCGGACAGCCGCTGTGTGTACATCGGCTGTACACTCGTTATTGCGGTGCAATGTGGGATTGAATGAGTGCACTCAATAACGTCCACTATGGTTTCAGACACCACTACAAATGGCTGTCCCCTCAAATAATGCCCTATTTAAGGGTATAGGGGGCGATTTCGGATTCAGCCAATGAGTTTCAAACAGTTCATTAAATCGGCTGATTCATTCAGGAACGAAGCATTTGTCTTAATGAGTGAGTCATTGAATCATTCATTCAATCAATTCGTTCATTCAGTAACAAAACATTGCTGTGTGTTGCTTAGAGATGTAAAAAAGTTTAGTTTGGAACTATATTTTTTGGTGAAATAGAGTAAAAACAGGCTATATTATGTCTAAAATGTAAGTCACTTAATATTAACTTTATATTAAACTTTATATTAAAAACTTTATTGAACATTTGTCACATTTGCAATCATGCTGATATTTGGAGGAAAAAATGGCTCTCTTTGTGTGATATTGATTAACTATATTAAATTATATAAATGTAATTTTGAATCTTGAATATTGAGGGCATTATAAATGCATTTTAATAAACTAAAGCCATGTTTCCACTGAAATTACCCGAAACAATTTGTCCCAGGAACCTTTCCCCCCAACACCTGTTGCTGTCTGCGTTTCAATCGCGGTCTAAAGTACCGTGAAGATTAGTCCGGTGACGTAGGACTGCGTGCGACTTTCCAGTTCCCGCTGGATTTCGTCCTCCACATATAAGCTTAATAAAGCCTGAACCTTGTCGTCGGTCCACCGGTCGTATTATTAAAACTCCATTGTTGATTCGAATAGCAAACAACTCTTACTGCACGCTCCGCAACAGACTTTAAAAATGGTGGTTGAAATAAAATGCAGAGTGGAGTCAACCAATCAGCATGTTCAGCACCCAAGTCCCACCCCCGAAAGTTCCTGAACTTTAAAAAAAGTACTACTACCTCACGAGCATGCTCAAGTGCACTAGTTTAACCTACTAGACTACATCACATAGTGTATGCGTGCGCTCTCTAGGTGTGTGTGTGTGAGGGATATACTCGATAATGTCCGATCGCACATCGTTAAAACAACAATCAGGATATTATCGTAGACGATATATATCGCACAACCCTAATTACTATCTCAAATCAAAAGAGTCCTGCAGAGTCTCTGTGATATTCTGGTCTCTATGACTCAAGTCCCTCCTTCAGTGCAAGTCTGTGGGGAATATATATAATTTTTTTGTGTGTGTGTGTGTGTGTGTGTGTGTGTTACATGCCAAAGTTTAAAGTCGGCATGAAAGGGAAGTTGCGCTAGTCTTTTCTTCCCTATTGTGCCGTATATTCGAGTGAAACGCTTCTGGAACAAGAACAAATGTAGGGTGGGGCTTGATTTTGTCTGTGGGGAATTGATTGGATGGTTGTGGTTTGCTATTGGTGAATCTCATGTGAGTGACAGGTTGCCCCGCCCTCGTCATCAGAGAAGAGATGTCGCTGCAAGAGGAAGGGGAAGATATTCTGATTCAAGATTGGAGCTTGACTTCTGTCTGCTCTCGTGTTGCACATCTTCACTGCTCCCTCTAGTGTCTGCTTCGGGACAGTAATGACATCACTGCCACATGAGGATTTATAAATACTGATGAACAAAGACATGTCTTCTGACTGTTAATTACCTCTAAATTCCCTCATTATAAGCAGCTTCAGAAGGTATTTGGACACTGTGTGACCGTAAGGAGAACTGACTTCATTCATCCACTAAAAATCACCATCCTGCAGCATTTGAGCATCGATTCAGACACTTTTAACAGGACATGCCTGGTTCATGTTCCTACACTGTAAAATAAAACAAAGATTATTAGAGTATGTTTCACAAGAAAATACTATTTCTGTCTTTCTACTTCAAAGTGTCATGTTTAATTCAACGTTGCTTGCTGCTTCTTTTGTAATTATTAGTCAAATTTACTAGCCATTTTTGAGTGCTAATTGTTTATACACAAACGGCACGGGCAAACCTCATGTCTGTACAGTATTCTGGTACTCAAAAATGGCCTGTTGTGTGATTACATAATCACAGTTTTCCCAGGAAAAAGGTTTATCATCATATTTGGTGCATTTTTTAATGAACCCTTATGGAAGTCCAGTGTGCCACGTTCATGTTTTTGCAGGGCATGTAATGCAATTAATTCAATAAAAAATTGTAATAGATAATGAATGACATCCATAATGCATTTTAAATGTTTCATACAGCAGTGTGTTGAATTATGATTAGTAATTGACTCAGAGATGATGGTTATTTATATGTTTTCTCTCATATGTAATGAAGCCCTGCTAACAGTGTTTTATTTTATCTTGCAGTTACACAGTTTTACGGAAAGACATTCGAGTGCTGGATGAAGAGAAATCTCCCAAAGCGGACGCAGGACTCAAACCAGGTGAGAGCAAGAGCGCCACCTACAGATCACAGTTATTATCGTTAACCATAAATAAAACCATCAAGATCATTGGAAACACTAGGTCTCATTACTTAACGTTAGTTAATGCACTAACAAACAATGAACAATACATTTGTTTACAGTATTTATTCATCTTTTTTAACATTAGTTATGCATGTTAGCTGTTAATCGATACAACTTTTGATTTTAATAATGTATTAGTAAGTATTGAAATTAACAGTAAGTATTAGTCCATTTTAACTCATTTTCATTAAAAATAAAATATAAAAAACAAACTATTTTATTTCAGTTAGTTGCTTATTTTCATTTACTTTAACTTGAAGTACTGAAATAACTAAAACTATATAGACAAAGAAACTAATGAAAAATGACAATAACAATACAATACAATTTGTAAAACTTTTAACTAAAATTAAAATGACTTTTCACTAAAATGATAAAATGTTTAGTTTATGATTTAGTTTAACTTGAAGTACTAAAATAACTGAAACTAAATAAACTAAAACTATATAAACATAAAAAAACTAATAAAAATGACAAAAACACAACAAAAATGAGTAAAACTTTAACTAAAATGAAAACAGAAAATCTAAAAATCAAATCTAATTCAAAATATTATTCATACTTAAGTACCAGTACACAGTCTTTATCTTTTTGTCCCATTTTCAAATACTTTTTTGCTTCAAATCAAAGCTGGTTGGTTTGGTTCATGGCTTACGACTCTTTCCCTATGGGAAAAATACTTCCGGAAACAGGGAGCTGAACGAGTGGATGACAGCTGTTGCACTCTACAAGTAAAATGACACGCCAAACAAGAAATTTCCCATTGAGCACATTGTAATCTCATTGTCTCTGTTTGTGTGTTTGACAGCGTTAGATGCAGCGTGGGAATTTCAGCGTAACGGCACTGTGCCCAACACGTGGAGGACGGAGGTGAAGGATGAAAGCTCAAGCAGTGAGGATGATGACGAGGAAGAGGAGGAGGAACAAGAGGAAGAGGCCAGCGGCGAGGAGGAAGAGGTGACAACAGCATTCATGATCATAAAGCGTGTGTTGGGGAGAAACATCACTGAAAGATTCACACCGAATCAGAATCTGAATCGGATTGAGTCAGGGAATCTAATGTTTGTGTTGATGTGAGTCGATATAGTGGCGCTTTCACTCTTACAGCACGAGCTCCTGTCATCAGCGGTGCGTTTACCTTGATTTATTAACCACTAAATATCACCTTTGGAGCTTAAGCAGCGTGTTTCTTCATAAAAGAGTGAGAGATGAACAGCTTGTGTGTGTGTGATGACAGGTTTAACTGTTAACGGAGTCTGAAAACTACGACCTGTATTAAAGCCGTGTCAGGGTTGACATGTCTGTGTGTGTGTAATTCAGATTATAGAGGAAACCCACATCACAGCCAGAGTTGGTTTGACGGTCTTGACGACACTAATTTAACACATCTTCATAATAGTGTGACTTTCCCAGTAACTGACAAGCTACCTTTTCTAACAAGAAGCGACCAAACTGGCTATTATTTCTTATATTGCACACAGTTTTACGACCAAACTTAAGCAAAAATCATCGATGCTTGCTAAACTGAACTCGTTCTCGCTCTCATTCTAATGAACACCGGAAGGTCTGATTCACTTTAGTAAATCGGTTTATTTAATTGATCCTTTTCAAAGAAAGACTGAATCATTTGAGTCGCTGCTCACCATTTTATGTTTTTGTTGTGCATCAAAATTAGTCAAATCCTGTTATTTATCACTGTTATCAAGTTATATTTAGATGTTTGTTTTTTTGTAAAAAATAAAAATAAATCATGTCTGATTATATACTACCATTTTAAAAGTTAGGGGTTTCTTGTTCAGAAATTAATACTTTTATGTAGCAAGAATGCATTCAATTGATGAAAAGTTATAATGTTACAAAAGATTTCTGTTTCAAATAAATGCTGTTCTTTTGAGCTTCCTATTCATCAACGAATCCTGAAAAATAAAATGTATCACGGTTTCCACAAACATATGAACTTTTTTCAGCATTGATAATAATCCTAGATGTTTCTTGATCACAAATCCTCATATTAGAATGATTTCTGAAGGATCATGTGACACTGAAGACTGGAGTAATGATGCTGAAAATTCAGCTTTGATCACAGGAAATTACATTTTACAATATATTCACATAGAAAACAGCTATTTTAAAATGTAATAATATTTCACAATATTACTGTTTTACTGTAATTTTTAATCAAATAAATGCATCTTTGGTGAGCATAAATATATTGTCCCTCTAAATAGTTTCAGGATAATTGAGAAATCACGATTTTTTTTTGTGTCAAACAGAGATCACAATTCTCCAAAATAACAATTTACTAGAAGTTCTAAAAAAAAATGTTAATTGCTGCAGTCTATTTAAAATGTTTAATTAATCTGAATTATTAAAAAAAATTGAGTGAATGATTCAATGACTCGCTCATAAAGACTTCACTTGTTTCATTACTGGATGAATCAGCATCTTTGAACGAATCTCTTGAATGAATGATTTTTTAACAGTCACTTGTCGCCACCTACTGGTGTAACGAGGTAATCGATACAATTGTTATTTGAAGTGTCAAGTTACTTCAGTAGACATCAGTGTTTATATCCGAAATATAATCTTTTATCCCAGTACTTCTGTCATAATATGATTATTTGTAACACAGATATAACAAAACTGTGTGGTTGAAAAGACTGTTTGTTTAGCCGTTTCATACATGACATTGGCTCAGCGGCAGCGCAAACACAGATTTAAATGTTTCGCTGTGATTTTGTCAAAGGTTTAATAGGCACAGGAGAATCATTGTCACTTGGGAATGAGATTGCATGGGTGTTTGAATCAAGATGGCGATCTTTTCTAGTTGGTAGCTTGTAGTGTAGCTACAAAACTACTGTTTTCAAAAGCCTGTGAATGACACCCATCTCTCTGTGTGTTTGTGTTTCCTGTGTGCAGGAGGAAGTGGAGCCGTTCCCAGAAGAGAAGGACAACTTCCTACAGCAGCTTTACAAATTCATGGAGGATAGAGGTGAGCAGTGTTAGTGTATACACTAGTGTAGTATTTATTAATGTTTTGCTTTTATTTTTATATTTTCAGTTTTCATTAAATTGTAATATTTTAGTAACTTTATGTGCTTTTTAGTGCTGTTAAAATTAGCGTTAACGCATGCAATGATTTTTTCAGTTAAACGCATTAAAAATATTTAACGCAATTAACGCAGCATCCGTTTTCTCCGTCATCCTTTGTCTAGCGTTACATTATATGATCACGCTCTTATTCATGCAAATGCTTTTAAACCATTCAGACGCGACAAGACAGAAGAGAACGCGCTGTCTGTGAATGTCCTGACTATGACACACACACGACGCTCAGAAAGACAGAAGAGAACGTGCTGTCTGTGAATGTCCTGACTATGACACACACACGACGCTCAGAAAGACAGAAGAGAACGTGCTGTCTGTGAATGTCCTGACTATGACACACACACACGACGCTCAGAAAGACAAAAGAGAACACGCTGTCTGTGAATGTCCTGACTATGACACACACACACGACGCTCAGAAAGACAGAAGAGAACGCGCTGTCTGTGAATGACCTGACTGTGACACACACACGACGCTCAGAAAGACAGAAGAGAACGCGCTGTCTGTGAATGACCTGACTATGACACACACACGACGCTCAGAAAGACAGAAGAGAACGCGCTGTCTGTGAATGACCTGACTGTGACACACACACGACGCTCAGAAAGACAGAAGAGAACGCGCTGTCTGTGAATGTCCTGACTGTGACACACACACGACGCTCAGAAGGACCGAAGAGAACGCGCTGTCTGAATGTCCTGACTGTGACACACACACGACGGTCAGAATGACAGAAGAGAACGCGCTGTCTGTGAATGACCTGACTGTGACACACACACGACGCTCAGAAGGACAGAAGAGAACGCGCTGTCTGAATGTCCTGACTGTGACACACACACGACGCTCAGAAAGACAGAAGAGAACGTGCTGTCTGTGAATGTCCTGACTATGACACACACACACGACGCTCAGAAAGACAAAAGAGAACACGCTGTCTGTGAATGTCCTGACTATGACACACACACACAACGCTCAGAAAGACAGAAGAGAACGCGCTGTCTGTGAATGACCTGACTGTGACACACACACGACGCTCAGAAAGACAGAAGAGAACGCGCTGTCTGTGAATGACCTGACTATGACACACACACGACGCTCAGAAAGACAGAAGAGAACGCGCTGTCTGTGAATGACCTGACTGTGACACACACACGACGCTCAGAAAGACAGAAGAGAACGCGCTGTCTGTGAATGACCTGACTATGACACACACACGACGCTCAGAAAGACAGAAGAGAACGCGCTGTCTGTGAATGTCCTGACTGTGACACACACACGACGCTCAGAAGGACCGAAGAGAACGCGCTGTCTGAATGTCCTGACTGTGACACACACACGACGGTCAGAATGACAGAAGAGAACGCGCTGTCTGTGAATGACCTGACTGTGACACACACACGACGCTCAGAAGGACAGAAGAGAACGCGCTGTCTGAATGTCCTGACTGTGACACACACACGACGCTCAGAAAGACAGAAGAGAACGCGCTGTCTGTGAATGTCCTGACTGTGACACACACACGACGCTCAGAAGGACCGAAGAGAACCTGCTGTCTGATTGTTCTGACTGTGACACACACACGACGGTCAGAATGACAGAAGAGAACGTGCTGTCTGTGAATGACCTATGACACACAAAATGCTCAGAAAGACAGAAGAGAACGTGCTGTCTGTGAATGACCTGACTGTGACACACACACGACGCTCAGAAAGACAGAAGAGAACGTGCTGTCTGTGAATGTCCTGACTGTGACACACACACGACGGTCAGAATGACAGAAGAGAACGTGCTGTCTGTGAATGACCTATGACACACAAAATGCTCAGAAAGACAGAAGAGAACGTGCTGTCTGTGAATGACCTGACTGTGACACACACACGACGCTCAGAAAGACAGAAGAGAACGTGCTGTCTGTGAATGTCCTGACTGTGACACACACACGACGGTCAGAATGACAGAAGAGAACGCGCTGTCTGTGAATGACCTGACTATGACACACACCCGACGCTCAGAAGGACAGAAGAGAACACACTGTCTGTGAATGACCTGACTATGACACACACGCGACGCTCAGAAGGACAGAAGAGAACACACTGTCTGTGAATGACCTGACTGTGACACACACACGACGCTCAGAAAGACAGAAGAGAACGTGCTGTCTGTGAATGTCCTGACTGTGACACACACACGACGGTCAGAATGACAGAAGAGAACGTGCTGTCTGTGAATGACCTATGACACACAAAATGCTCAGAAAGACAGAAGAGAACGTGCTGTCTGTGAATGACCTGACTGTGACACACACACGACGCTCAGAAAGACAGAAGAGAACGTGCTGTCTGTGAATGTCCTGACTGTGACACACACACGACGGTCAGAATGACAGAAGAGAACGCGCTGTCTGTGAATGACCTATGACACACACAATGCTCAGAAAGACAGAAGAGAACGTGCTGTCTGTGAATGACCTGACTATGACACACACACGACGCTCAGAAGGACAGAAGAGAACGCGCTGTCTGTGAATGACCTGACTATGACACACACACGACGCTCAGAAAGACAGAAGAGAACGCGCTGTCTGTGAATGACCTGACTATGACACACACCCGACGCTCAGAAGGACAGAAGAGAACACACTGTCTGTGAATGACCTGACTATGACACACACGCGACGCTCAGAAGGACAGAAGAGAACACACTGTCTGTGAATGACCTGACTATGACACACACGCGACGCTCAGAAGGACAGAAGAGAACACACTGTCTGTGAATGACCTGACTATGACACACACGCGACGCTCAGAAGGACAGAAGAGAACACACTGTCTGTGAATGTCCTGACTATGACACACACGCGACGCTCAGAAGGACAGAAGAGAACACACTGTCTGTGAATGACCTGACTATGACACACACGCGACGCTCAGAAGGACAGAAGAGAACACACTGTCTGTGAATGTCCTGACTATGACACACACGCGACGCTCAGAAAGACAGAAGAGAACGTGCTGTCTGTGAATGACCTGACTATGACACACACGCGACGCTCAGAAGGACAGAAGAGAACACACTGTCTGTGAATGTCCTGACTATGACACACACGCAACGCTCAGAAAGACAGAAGAGAACGTGCTGTCTGTGAATGACCTGACTATGACACACACGCGACGCTCAGAAGGACAGAAGAGAACACACTGTCTGTGAATGACCTGACTATGACACACACGCGACGCTCAGAAAGACAGAAGAGAACACACTGTCTGTGAATGACCTGACTATGACACACACGCGACGCTCAGAAGGACAGAAGAGAACACACTGTCTGTGAATGTCCTGACTATGACACACACACGACGCTCAGAAAGACGCGCCAGTATCGAGTTCTCTTTCGCGCTTGAACGAACAATAACACACAGAATTATGCCAAAATGCCGTTTTGTGGAGTATTCTCATAAGAGCAGTCTTAAATGAGTTAAATAACATATTAAATGAAATTAAAGAGTTGTGAGTAAATGAGATGTGTGTGACAGCGCGTCAGATCCGCGTCATGTTCGGCAGCGGCAGATCTTAAAGAGACAGCAGCCACTAATGATGTCTGTCATTAATGTTCATCACAGAACAAAGATACAGAGAAAAGTGTAGCTTTAATAAGGATTAATCTATATTTAATTTATTATTTATGCAGTTTAGACTGTAAAGTGTTTGATAACTTTATTCAGTTTCTGTATATTGATTATATATGAAGGCCACAGGTAAATGACATTTATTATAATGTGTTTATGTAAAGATTGTTTTAAGTTCACTTGAATTAAAAGTTATTTTTTTTAAGTCTAATAAATGTTGAAATTGATATAGCTTTCAATTATACTGTAATGTTGAATGTCTATCATTAATGTTTAAAAAAGTCATCAGTATCAGTATCAGTGATACTGGCCTTCATTCATAAAAAGATGCCATTACAACAAATATTAAAAATATTGTGTCTTTAAGTTGTTTCTACATTAATTTGGACTGTGAAATTATTACAATATAAAAATATTAAAAACTCCAGTGTTTTTAATCGCGATTAATTACAGAAAATATGTGATTGATTAGTTTTTTTTTTTTATCGATTGACAGCACTAGTGCTTTTGTTATTTTTTTATCCGTTTTTTTAATATATTTCTGTACAACTTTAATTAATTTTGGTTTAGTAATTATATTACTTCAACTTTAAACTTACTGTATGTATTTCAGTTAGCTTCCAAGGCAATGTTTTTGTTTAAGTTTTTAACCTAATATAAGTATTTTATTTTATTCCAGCTTTATTTGAATTGACAAAAATGATAATGAATAATTTTATGATACGTTTACACGACATCGATGTACTAAAAAAACGTTTTTCCGTAGCGTTCTTTGTGTACAGTAGACAACGTTGTCAAAATGCTACCCCGTTCACACGGATCCGCGAAAATGACTAAAAACGCTGCATTCTGCTGCCAGGCCAGTAGATGGCGATGTCAGTTTGTAAAAAACACTATGCGCCTATAGACTGAACATATAATGTATATGTCACCGTTTTTACAAATTTGCGTTTTCAGGCCGTTGTCGTGTAAATGAATGGCCAAAACGCATAAAAAGTTTTACGTTTTTAGTTGAAAACAGTGTCGTGTAAACAGCCCCTATAGTTAGCACTAACAACACTGGAGGATCTTTTTTTCCCAAGCCGCTTTGAATAAAATGTCTGCCAAATCCGTTAATGCAAATGTATTTACTTTGAAACTCGCACTAACAAGCGTCTTGTGGTTTTTCAGGAACTCCTATCAATAAACGACCCGTGCTGGGCTACAGGAATCTGAATCTTTTTAAACTTTACCGGCTGGTGCACAAGCTCGGAGGATTTGACAATGTGAGTTTTATTTGTGATCCCTCCCCGTGCAGCGAAACACTGCCACGATCTGCTGTTCCGCCTGCATTCGCTTTCACACGCTGAGTAGGACGTGTTCCCTCCCTGTGTTTCAGATCGAGAGCGGGTCTGTCTGGAAGCAGGTGTATCAGGATCTGGGCATCCCCGTGCTCAACTCCGCAGCCGGTTACAACGTCAAATGTGCCTACAGAAAGTACGTGCATCAGGATGACAGTGACAGCAAACATGAGTTGTTTGGCAGTGGCATTTCAAGACATCACTGTCTGTTAGCTCTCTTATTCTTCCAAGTTGATGACAGAACTGTATGCTGAACAGTTGCAAACATCCTCTCTCATAATCCATAGTGCCACCAGCAGTTCAAAGTTTCATGATCATTTTTTTTTTAACCAGATTGCTCTGGTATTTTACTATATATTCACATTGAAAATTATTTTAAATTGTACTCACAATATGTCTGTTTCACTGTTTTTTTTGATAGTATTCTGTAAAACGTGTAGTGATCACATGTTGTGTTGCTGAACCTCCTGCAGGTACCTGTATGGCTTTGAGGACTACTGCGCCTCCACGGGAATCACGTTCCGCATGGATCTGCCGTATAAGACGGGTGAGAAGAGTGAGGTGAACCCTGAGGAAACAGCCAGTGGCGGAAACGACGTCTCTTTAAGCACATCCAGCACAGAAGAAGAACAGAAAGCCCTTAAAGAACCAGAGACCGCCAACACACAGCATGTGCTCAAGGTACTAAACATCATATCAGGGTCTGTCTGCTGTAGCATATTACTACATACTACTCATACTACTACATACTACTCACACTATTCATATTACTTACTACTCGCACTACTACATACTACTCACATTACTCATACTACTCACACTACTCATGCTACTACTACTCATACTATTACATACTACTATATTAATACTAGTTATAGTAATACTAGTCATACTAATACTCATACTCTTACTCATACTACTCACACTATTCACACTACTCATACTATTCACACTAACACTACTCTTACTACTCACACTATTTACACTAATCATACTACTAACTACTCATACTATTCACACTACTCATACTATTTACACTACTCACTAACACTATTCACACTACTCACACTAACACTATTCACACTACTCACACTAACACTACTCATACTCACACTATTCACACTAATCACTACTCATACTAACACTATTCACACTATTCATACTATTCACACTAATCACTACTCAGACTACTCACTACTCATACTACTCACACTACTCATGCTACTAATACTACTCATAGTACTCACACTACTCATACTATTCACACTAATCACTACTCAGACTACTCACTACTCATACTACTCACACTACTCATGCTACTCACACTATTCACACTACTCACACTATTCACACTACTCATACTACTCACACTACTCATACTAATACTACTCATAGTACTCACACTACTCATACTATTTATACTACTCACACTTCTCACACTAATCAAATTACTCACATTATTCATACTACTCCTACTACTCATACTATTTATATTACTCCCACTACTCATACTATTCATACTACTCATACTATTTATACTACTCACACTAGTCACACTAATCATACTACTCGCTCTATTCATACTATTCCTACTACTCAAACTATTTATACTACTCACACTACTCATACTACTCACTATGATTAGTATTATAGTCACACTAGCTATGATTTTAACACCTTAACTAAGCTGTTTAGACTGTCAAAAGTTTGAGGTCAGTAAGATTTTTTTTAAAGAAATATGTTATGTTAATTTGGTAATTATCCGAAACATATTGTCACCATGTTTTTAGCAACTTTATAGTGTAAATACTTTTTTCACAAGCTGCTGGTAGGCGGTGTACAGTACATACTGTGCATTAAGCAGTAAACTAGTATTGAATTTGAAAGACTTTAGACAAACAGCTTTACCTTGTGTTTTGTCTCTCAGCAGGATTGTCTGACCTCATGTATATTTATAAGTCATGCTTTTTTCCCTCCAACACAAGCTGCTGAATCAAAAACAATGATGCGTTTACAAATGTAGCTAAATCATAGTTTAATTAGGGTCAAGTCATATTCATTTCAAGAGCATATCGGTGAGGGTGACGTGTTATTTCTCCACAGGAGGAGAAGACCGAGACCACAGCCCCATGTGAAGATAAAGCGGATATCAGCAGTGTAAACGAGGAGGAGGAGGAGGATGATAACCCCGCTGATGAAGAGGAGAATGATACGAACGAAGAGGCCAAAGAGTGCGGACCGGCAGCGGAGAGTGACGTCACTGAGACCGTGAAGGAGGAGCCGTGTGAGGAGCCCGACAGCAAAGATCTGTCAGGGTAGGTGTCACTTCCTCTCTGAGCTTCAGTGCATGGCTCTGTGGATCTCTAAAGGAGATTATCACGGGAGAGAGAGAGAGAAACGGAGACAAAACCCAGATGTGCTCAGAGATGGATGCATGACAGGCGAAGCCGGAGAGAATTTGGGGGAAACAATCAAAAAGTCAGATCATGAAAACTCTTAATAATGGTGTATTGTGAAACATCTGACTGATTTTGATGGTGGGTGCTGCTGTAGTTCCTCTCTGGTTGCGTCTCATGTCAGTCGCACGCTTACTGAAACTGCATGTTGGCCGAAGCGTGTGCTCTTTTAGCTTGCTTTCTCTCTCTCTCACCCTTTATCCATCTTATCTTGAACCATCCCACATGTCTCCAGCAAAAAAAGCCTCTGTTCTTATTTTTGCTGCACTTTTTGTTTTTCCCGTCTGTTAGAAATACAAATATTTATCAATATCAATATCATGCGTGAATTGCCGTGAATTTTATTTGTGAGATATTTCAGCAACTCTTGAGCTGGTGATGGAATAAAGCTAAAGTTATTTGTTTTTTCAATTTGATATCTTTAAAATAAGTAAATAAACATAAATACCACAATGTATTGTGTGTTTGTGAGCTACCGTTCAAAAGTTTGGGCTCAGTTTATTTTATCAAAAATGCCATTAAATATTGTGAAATATTTTTAGAATTTCAAACAGCTGTTTTCTATGTGAATATATAGTAAAGTGTAATTTATTCCTGTGATCAAAGCTGAATTTTCAGCTTCATTACTCCAGTCTTCAGTGTCACATGATCCTTCAGAAATCATTCTAATTAGGGATGCACCGATATGAAAATTTTGGCCAATACCGATAACCGATAATTCTTTATATTTGAAAGACGATAACCGATATATTAGCAGATAAATCTAAATACAAATTTTTATATCATTTTTGAGAGCTAGATTACAAAAACAAAAGTATCGGCATTAAAATCCACGTCCCAAGCACACAATTATTATGTTCTCATTATAATTTTATGTAGTCTATATGACAGACTTGCGCTGCACATGTAGCATTAACTGTATTTTCCTTTTTGAAGTGATTCCAATCATATTTCAAGCAATTCAAAACCATCATGACGAACATCTGAAGTGTCTCAGCTGATTTTCTTATCGGGGCAATAACGATAACATTTAGGGCTGCCCCCTAATAGTCCACTAACCGTTAGTCGACTAGAAGAGGCTTGGTCGACCAAAATTTTATTAGTCGTTTAGTCGCAGAAAAAAAAAACTCCACAGGAAGTGGTGAAATCACGCAGGCTGTGACGGACAGATCGTTAACAGCAGGAACCCATCATTCATCAACCTCAAATATGACTTATCACTTGAAACATGTAAGTAGTAGCAACTTTACAAGTCCGCTCGCTCCAACGTTAGCCTAGATAAATGTGCGCTATTATTAGACGCATGTCTGTGTTTGTGTGGAGAGCTCGCTTTACTGCACGACATACAGGCGCCGGCGTTTGCATTTAACTTTAAACACTCCGTCATGTAAAAGGCATACTTTTTATTTTGTGCTTTTGTAAAATAAAGAAAACAGAAAATCAGGATGCACTTTTTGCCGTCTCGGTCTCAGTGAACTTGAGCGTCACAAATCAACCGAAACTCGGCGTATACTTGCCTCACAGACATGAGAAATATATCTATAGAAAGAGTGAAATGTCTACTTTTAAATGAACAAATTCAAGTGGAAAACAAATATTGTCAGATTATGTAATCCTGAGACGTGCATATAGACGCGTCCACTGCGGAGATGAGTCAGCATCGTCGACTTAGGGCCCTTTCACACCTACCTTGTTTGGTGCGGATTTTCGGACTTTTCAGTTTGGTCCGAATCAAAATTACAGGTGTGAAACCTCCCCCGGACCACGGTCTAGACCAAACAGACGAAATTTGGTCAGACGAAAAGAGGTAGTCTCGGTCCGGATCAAACTGAACAAAGGTTCAGTTCGTTTCTAGTGTGAAAGCGTTTTCTGTATGGTTCGGACTTTCAGACCATTTACAGGAAGTTTCTGTTTATGTTTAAATATTATAATGTTATTATTTCATCTAGGCTATATTGATTATGAAAAGTGTAAAGATGCGTAATATATGTCAGAAGACAGAAGGTCAGAAATGATTTTGACCACTTCATTAAGTTTTGTTTTGTAGAAAGCCTTTCTTTAAAGTGAATTTTGTTTTGTATAAATTGTATCTTAATTTTAATCAATGTTTCATCAGCCAATTGCCTGGATTTAATAAATAAGAAGCAAATAGGCTATAGCAGACAACAATCGTGACATGGAGGCGCCGGAGCGATCACTTGCATTGCTCTTGAACATGTCTCATAAATAAACCGAAACTCAGCAGGCTACTTGCCTCACAGACATGAGAAATATGTGTATAGAAAGCTTGAAATGTCCACTTTTAAACGAAACAATTCGAAACGAAAAGAAATAGTCAAGCAGTGCGCACTGTTCACTAGTGGCAAATATATGCGTCTGTTCATTCATTCTTGTCAAAGTTACCTGCCGAATTGACAACACGCTGACGTCAGACGCACGTCCGTTTACAAACCAATCAGTGTCAAGATGCAGCCCACATAGATGATGACAACAGGACGCAAGTACGCCATGTAGTGCGCTCGCATAATTGCAATGTGCAACCAAACCAAAACTAAACGAATGTATAAAATGTATCAAAACATGAACTTCGGTTCGGACCTTGGTGCAGACTTTCAGGTGTGAAAACGCCCTTAATCTCTGCAGCCGAAAACACACAAAACATGATCAATAAATTATTAAAATGTTTAGACAGTCTGCTTCTGTTTTTTGCGTTTGCCGGTGCGCTGTGGCGAGCTTTATGTGTGCGCTTGAGCGCTGATTAGACTATGTATTATATATATAGGCAATTAGTGATTGTCGACTAATGGGTAGCAGGGCAGCCCTACTAACATTAAAAAAGAACATATATCGGCCGATACTGACATGGTGGCCGATACATCGTGCATCCCTAATTCTAATATGCTGATTTGCTGCTCAAGAAACATTTCTGATTATTACAGTTGTGCTGCTTCATATTTTTGTGGATGAATTTTGTTCAGGATTCTTTAATGTATAGAAAGTTTAAAAGAACAGCATTTATTTGAAACATTATAGTACATTTTTACAGGCACTTTTGAACAATTGAATGCATCCTTGCTGAATAAAACTGATTGTGAGTCAGCAGACGTCAATTCTGAATTATTCTGGCACTGTTTTTGTGGAAAAATTATCTCTTCGAATCTGTGATTTCTGGGTGTTAAGTTTTTGTTTTGAACTATTCAGGTGTGACTTTGAAGCTCAGTCGAGCGATGGACTGACTAGTAAAGCTCTACCACTGCTGCCCAAGTGTTTCCCGGCGCTTCCTGCTCTCTCATATCATGCCTTTAGTGTTCTGCTGTGTTGTTGTGAGATGATGTGTGGATGAGAACAGACCCTGATGCTCAGATCATGTCGAGCCTTGTGCCTGGTTAGGGTTGGGAATCAAGAAGCTGTTCAGTTCTGCAAAAAAAAAAAGCTTTATTATTTTCATGACTTTATAATAATTGGTTCTTGATCTCATTGAGCTATGGAATTGATTTACTCACAGGTGTTGAACTCTAAAGCCTTGTTCAGACTGTCAGTCCAAATCCGATTTTTGTCTGAACGGCCAAAAATCTGTTCAAAAATCCACAAATCCGTTTAGAGCTACATTCATATGTAGTTTGAAATCATATTCAAATCGTATTTCTGGAAATCCATTTCTTTCTGACCGCTCTGATCGGATTTCGCGTGGTTTATGTGACTTTCTCACGCCACGTAAAGCGCAAACGTCAGACGTTGTTATAGAAAACATGCTGAAAGTCGCTTCAGAAACAAGGTTGTGTTGTTGCAAAGTGCCGGTTGGGCAGAAAATGACAATATAACGGAGACATGTTTTGAAACCGGCGGAAACGACAAGCGCAGAATAAAGCCGCTCATACCAGCCTCATACGGTTCTGCCGCTGCCTCAGAAGACACCGTAGTCCTGCGCACGGCGGCTGCACAATGTCATGTTGTAAATAAGACAACATCTGTATTGCAAACCCCTCTGTGTTGCGGTTGTTGTTTTTGGCTTATGCCTACCAACGCAACCTTGTTGCTAGGGTTGGCTATCGAAACCTATTGGCACCTATATAACCGGTATGTAACCGGACCGAATCAGAACGCAGATTTCGGTTCCTTATTTCGGTGCCCCTTAAATTCAAACATGCTTTTGCGCTTTGGTTGGCGCCGAGCCAGAGACAGACACGTTTAGCGCTTGTCACATATCACAACTATTGTGTTTTCAACCACATAATGTTTATTTTAGGTTCCAGACATTTAAATGCACACAAGTACTAGCAAAAAACACACACTGATGTCTATGGAAGCGGCAATAACAATCCTTTCAGTTATAATTTGACTACGTATCTTATTTGTATCAGATACACAGTATATAGTAACTATATAGTTTACTCTATTCTTCTCCCAGTTCACCGGTCACTTACTTTCATGTATTTCGTGAGACGAGGATAAATTTACGTGATGTAAATCCGACAGGGAAAGGGTCAGAGTGCTCAGAGATTCTCTGAATTGCGGCGCAAACTAACATGGCGGAACCCATCGCGCATGATCATTATTAAGGGTTTTAGATGACAAAACACATTCACTTACACATATTTGAAAATCAGAATATCCGATAGTTCATGACATAGTTAACAAGTTTGTGAATATTTTGAATAAAAAAGAAAAAAACGGAATAAAACCGATACAGTTGTCATACAGCACTGTTGTGGCTGCTGTGTCACGTGAGAAGCATGACGCGTCGCCATGGAAACAATAAGGCGATGTGTTCTAAAATATTTAGCCAGAGAATATGGTCATATTTCTGGAAAATAATGCTGAACCTTGAAGCTGGTTTGTAGCATACCAAGAATACAGACTACTTTGCTGTTATTAGTACTGTAACTGTTATTTAGTGTTAAATTAGGCCTATTGTAGTTGGGTTAGGTGGCTTAGGTTTTACTGTGAATTTTGTAAATTGTAAATAGTAAATTGTGTTTTGTATCTATTTATATTTATATATTTAAGTATACTTTAAACTTTTAATAAATTGTTCAATTTAAAGGATTTTTTTTTTTTTTTTTTTTTTTTTTCAATAAAAAGCCATTCTTTAATGTCATCCACCGTCGTTTTGTGGCTCTTTTTTTTTTTTAAGTATCGCTTCAGGCACCGTTTAGGCACCGGTGCCGTTTTAAAAGTATCGGTTTGGCACCGGTATCATAAAAAACCCAAACGATACCCAACCCTAGTCGTTGCCATAGAAACCAATGCAGATATTCCGGAAAACGAAAGAGCTGCATGGACACACAAATCGGATCTGAACAGTTGCGATACACAGTGTGGACTAGGGGTGGGAATCACAGGTTAACGCACGATACGATACTGTCACGATATTTTGCCCACGATAACGATATATCACAACACCAGCGATTCTGTGAGAGACGATATATTACAAGAAAATCATCCATGATATATCACGATATCATTCTGTAAATGAAAAAAATGCGTCTAAGTCATATGATCATGTATTTCATTTATTAACAGTTCATCTATTTTTTAAAATAGCAACAATGTACAATAAGTGCATATACAGCTATCAGCAGCCATAAGCTTGAAAAATGCTTATTTGCTAGAGAGAACAGTTGTTGTGACTAAATGATTTATAGTAAAGAAAGGTCACATCTCTAACTTATAATTCATAGCAGCAACATCTCACATTTATATTATTAGTAGTAGTAATTTAATACTAGTAGCAATTAGGGATGTCACGATACCAAAATTCCAGTAGTCGGTACCAATACCATAAAAATTTTACGGTACTCAGTACCAATTTCCGTACCACAGCAAAATTTTTTATTTAAAATTTAATTAAATTCAATGAGTTTATTATTTATGATGATAATCATTAAAAGTAAATAATACATAAACATTTAAAGGCTGCATGCTGTTTAAAAGTAAACATTGTTTATAAAAAAAGATCAAGTGAAAGGAACCATCTAGGCATAATTGTTATTATTATTAGTAGAGACATATTATTATTATTATTACATAGAGACATAGCTAAATCTACTGTACAACAGTAGCCTAATATATTTCTGTCAATTTCTTCACGTTAAACCGAACTTTTATTTTGACGGGTTGCCGTGAAGACCTTTGAGTGTCTGTGTTCATGATAACAGTTTTCTCAAATGAAATGGTAAATTCTCATGAAGTGACGGTTTATGCATTCATGTCCATATAGTGACACGGCAGAGGCTAAAAAGACAGCGAGCGAGTGTCACGTGTGCGTATGCGCGCCCGTCATTCACACAGAGACACAGAACATGCAGGAGTAATATTTAAATAGTATTTTGCAGTTTAATATTCACATACACTAGTATATATTCGGCTACAGTCTGGAGCCCTGCGCTTAGATAAACACGGAAGCGACTGAACGCAGCTGCGTGTACTGAATATAGGCTACTCGGGAGTCGGTACCGGTTGCCTACTACAGAAATCTGGTATCGTCACATTTTTAAAATTAGTACCGACTTGGTACCGAAGTACCGGTACTTGTGACATCCCTAGTAGTAATGTATAAATGTAGACCAAAGAGTTGCAAAAAAACAAAAACAAAAAAAAGTATGGCTTATTTCTAATTTATCCCGATCTGACATGAAATTGCTCTGTACTGTAGGGTACTATACTTGTTGTAGCCATTAAAAAAAGGTATTTAGTTTCATATTTATGTTTAAATATTATGTTATTTTTTAATTTAATCTATGTTGATTTATGAAAAGTGAACAGCATGAGTAAGATAGGACACATAAGATGCGCAATGTCAGAAGACCTGGAGTGAGTCAGAAATGATTTTGACCACTTCATTAAGCATTGTTTTGTAGAAAGCCTTTCTTTAAAGTGAATTTCGTTTGGTATAAATTGTGTCTTAATTTTAATCAATGTTACATCAACCAATTGCCTGGATTTAATAAATAAGCAAATATAGCAGACAATATATGGAGGCGCCAGAGCGATCACTCGCATTGCGCGTGAACAGGAGCGCGTCTCATAAATGAACCGAAACTCAGCGTATAGGCTACTTGCCTCACAGACATGAGAGATATGTCAATAGAAAGCTTGAAATGTCTTTTAATCGAAACCACTCAAAACGAAAAGAAATAGGCCACTCTCTGATTATGTAATCTGTATGAAATGTGCATTTCTCTCTTGGTGCGTTCACTATCGCGGAGATGGCGAGTCAGCATCTTCAACTTCATCTTTGCAGCTGACACTGACACAGAAAACACTAGTTTATCTATTAATAAACAATTAAAATGTCTCCTTGCTATTTTTGACACATTAATAATCTTTACTTTTGCCGGTGCTTTGTGGCAAGCTTTATTCGTGCGCTTGAGTGCGGAACAGGATAATATATTACTTTAACGCTCATTAGGCTATGGTTTAGAATTCTCTCCAGTATATATATTTATGTAATTAAATTAATTGTAATTAAAAAAAAGTGCTTAGTCGACTAATGGCTTAAATGAACAACTACTAGTCTAGTAGAAAAAAACTTAAGTCGGGGGCAGCCATACTTATTTCACATATTTTCGAACCAGCATGAACACAATGGGCATTCTGGGTGATAGCGGCCCTGAGCGGAATGAGCGAGCTCGCATAATAGGTCAGCATTATTAAATTGCAGACAGAGATTTTGGATAGCTAGGTTGGCTTGTATGTTTGGTGTAGTAGGGGGTCCAACCTCATATTCTTTCATAGGACCCAAAATTGCTAGCGGCGCCCCTGTCTGTATGTATAAAAAAATATTGATACTTGGTGCCAGAGTATCGATAACGTCTCGCGGCCGGAAATCGGCATGTCGATTTTTTTTGTACCACCGCTAGTGTGAACAGTCAAACATTAGATCAGATTCCAATCGGATTTGGACTGACAGTCTGAACGAGGCTTAAATGAACCAACTCAAAATTCTAAAAGAAACGGAACGGAACTAAAAAAGGATTCAGAATTGTTACATTTCAAACGATTCCCACCTCTACGCCTCTGCTGAAAGTTGCACTGACTCTAATTTGAAGCATTTGGATGCACATGTAACTTTTGCCTTTTGAGATTAAACTTGCCTAACTAATATCCCTTACGTAGCTGTGATCCGATTATTTAGCTGGTTTTCACTGATGCTTTTTTGTCATCCTGCAGTGGTGGTTTTCCAATGATGCTTTCCCCTTCATGTTCTGTATTGAATCACATAACTATGTGGAACCAGGGTCCTGCCTAGTACCAGCTCAGTTGTCGCATCACTAGTTGAGAGTCGTCTGCTGCTAACTAACCAGGGTTGTTTCTCGGTTGAGCTGTATGAAGTGACTTCAGCAGTACGCGGCGAGCGGTAGAGTTCAGTGTGCTAACTGTCTAACGTGGCTTCCTCTCTGCTCTCTAACGTGATTGTGATTTGCCCCTTTGCTGAGCTTCGCTGTGCCCTCTTGCTGCACTCTGACCCTTTCCCTGTCACACACACACACTTCTTGAACTCAAGTTCAAAGTCACATTTGAAATATCTTACTCGCCCTCATGTTGGTCTAAACCTGTATGACCTTATTTCTTCTGTGAAACACTAAAGGAGATGTTTAGCTGAATGTTCATGTAACATGTTTATATAATGACCACAGGCTGTCAAGCTCCAAAAAAAAGATTTAAAAAACAACATTAATATTACCATAAAGGTAGCTGTGTAGTTCAGGTTTTTGTTGATTAGCATTGGTGGTTAGTCCCCACTGGTAGATGCCGTAACCACACCATAATGGGGCAAATACATCTTTCTCCATTCACTGCCATTTAAACATGGTTACGTATTCTGAGAAAATGTTTTGCAAGCAACATATAAATCACTAATATTTTGTTGTATTGTTTATGTTTAACTAAAATATTTATTATTTTTACATATTTATATATATAATAAATTAAAAAATTATCGTAGATTGATTCACTAGTATTCAGTTATCTGTTTTTTATCATATTGTAACGTTTTATTTCTTTTTATTTAATATATACCGTATGTTATTAATATATTATACATGATAAAACATGATAAAAATAATGAATAGTTTTATACTAGTGAAACATACATTATACACATATTTTTTAATTATAATTTAGTGTCATAATTTCTAACATTTTTATTGTGTGTATATATAATATGTATATAAAATGGTATAATAATTAAAAAAAAAAAAAAAAATATATATATATATATAGTTATATAGTTATATTGTAGATGTTTCACTAAAATATTTATTATGTTTACAGATTTATATGTATAATAAATATATATATATATATATATATCATAATTTGCCATATTTTTTACTTATTTTATTATATATAAAGATAGATAGATAAATAGAAAATCAAAATAAATATATATATGAAATATATAACCTATATAAAAATTGTTGTAGAGGTTTCACTAGTTTTTTTTATTTATTTATTTATATATATATATTATAAATTCTATTATTATTTCTGATAGAATTTAGAATTAACAAAAAATAATTAAAATAAAATGAATTAAAAAATTAAATAATGAATAGTTTTATACTAGTGAAACATGTACAATAATGAATATGAATAATTTTTAAAAATTGTATTTTTTACCTATTTTAATATAAATAAATATGTTATATATGTGAGATATATAACATAAAAATATAAGTTTCATATATATATATATATATATATATATAAATTATATTATGATTTTTTGATAGAACTTAGAATCGACCTGTAATATTCAGCTGTCTTTGACATTATAGCTCATAATAGTCAGCAGTGAAGGGTTTGAGACGGTCTTCCGTCCAGTCAGTGTCGTCCAATCAGTGATGTCATTTTCCTCCAGCTCTAGAGTGATTTGTCACATGATGCTCACAGTTGTGTATTTCCAGCAGACCAGCTGCCTTTGAGATGAATTGCAATGCAGACGGATAGTTGTCTTCATCCAGATTTTATAGACGTATTTGGTATTCCAAGTTTTCTGCGTATATCATGAATCATCCAAGTTGGACTGCAGAGAAGAGTTTGAGTAGATAACAACTTAGTATACAGTATGGCTTCAGATAGAGGACACTTATTTATTTCAGTCTTTTTTTGGAGCTTGACAACCAATGCTTTCATTATATGGAAAAAACAGCTTGAGATTCTTCAAACGGAAGAAACACAGGTTTCATGAGCAACAGTGTGAGGGTGAGTAAATGATGACAGAAGATTCAGAAATATTCCTTTTAAACGAATCAGGCAGTTTTAGACCAGCTTCTTAATATATTCCAGGTTGAGGTTCAGACAGCCGGCTGATGACCCCATAATGTCTTCCTCCGATGTTCAGGAGGATTGCTAGACTGATCCGACAGGGAAAGATGAGGATAAGTAGAGTTCAGAAGCACTAGGCTGAGACAGCGAGCTTTCAGGGTGGGTTTTTTGGGGAGGGCGGTTGTGGGGAAGCCTAGGGCCAGGAAACAGGAAGTACTGAATTGTCTTTCTTGCAGGGATGTCAGCAGTCAGGAGTGGGAGGAAGGGGAGGAGTTTGAGTGTTACCCTCCTGGGATGAAGGTGCAGGTGAGGTATGGGCGAGGCCGCAATCAGAAGACGTACGAAGCCACTGTGAAAGAGTCAGACCTGGAGGGGGGAGAGGTGCTCTACCTGGTGCACTACTGTGGCTGGAACGTCAGGTAAGGCAGGACCCTGGGAACTCATGCCTCATTTGTTTGCATTTACCAACAATTTGGTAGCCCCAACCTGGAGTTAGAGAGTCTGGTGCATATGGAGTTTTTGTAGGCCAAAACCTGGAAACGAGCATTTTAGCACTTCCGGTTCCATCGTCAGGAAGTCAGTCAATGGGTTTTTGAATGGGTTAAATGCCTGAAATAAGGTCTGTGGTGAACACGAGCTCTAGATGTTTTCACGTTTTATTCTTATACGACATAAAATACGTCAGTAATACCCCCTTGTGATGTTGTCAGGGACATTAAACATCATCACATCGAACAGAAAGACTCATTAACTTGTTTATGCAATGCTTTTTAAATTAAGACGGAAGGAGTTGTCGAAGCTTAATGGTGGTGACGTTGAAGTCGTGCGATTGTGGTGTAGTTGGTTTATAGCTTTTTATTTCTGCCGATTTGTATTTAGGCTTCATTTGTTCATTTGTGAAGATTATCATGATGAACAAACTGTGTAAGAATCATAAACATTTGTTGGTCACAGTGCTTATAATCCAAAAGCCAGTGGAAAAATCTGTTGAGGGAACCAGGGTGATGCAAACTTGCGGGTTGGCCTACAAAAATACATTATCACTGCAGCGCTCTATTGCAGTCAAGTGACCAACCACAGCTTTTTTGGTTTTAACATGTGGAGATGTGTTTAAATAAAGCAGTGGATGCAAATTAGTAGGAAATGTGATCCAAATTTCTGGTACTGATTATTTCACTGGTGTAATTGATGGCCGTTCTGTTCATGGATGTCTATTTATTAATAAGTGCCTTTCAAAGATTTGATGCACTAGTCTGGGAAACTATGGTAGTGCTTGTAATATGAAGCTGGTACTTTGTGAACACAGCTTGCCGGATTGAAAAAGCGCTTTCTAGTTTTGTGTGCAACATGCATCAGGCGGACTGTGTGTGATCTCTTGTGTGTGTCTGAGATAGGGCTGTGCGATTAATTTTTGGTTTTAGATTTCGATTTTGGCTTCCAACGATTACAAAAACGAGATAAAACCGATTATTGTGCCGCTGCCGCATTCCGTCCAGCACACCTTCCTTTCCTTCACAGCGGTGCGCTTTCGTTCCTCCCTAAGCCAAACTTAACATCAAAATCAGCCAAATAAGTGATTGTTGTAAAATGCAGGCTACTGTTGCTAAACAGCAGGACATGTTTGATATTAAACAGTGTTATTAAAAGTGTATTAAGCTGCAAAAGAGACGCTGTTCCCTATGCGGCTTTCTGTGTGCGCACTCCGAGTCTGAGCCGAACGTAGAAAAGCAAATGGGCTTTGGATGCGTGCCAAAACGCATACACACAAAAATGTCAAAATGCCTTTTTGGAGAGTATTCACGTAAACACTTAATATGTCTTAAAGGAACACTCCACTTTTTTTTGAAAATAGGCTCATTTTCCAGCTCCCCTAGAGTTAAACAGTTGAGTTTTGCCGTTTTCGAATCCATTCAGCCGATCTCCGGATCTGGTGGTAGAACTTTTAGCATAGCTTAGCATAGATCATTGAATCTGATTAGACCGTTAGCATCTCGCTCAAAAATGACCAAAGACTTTCGATATTTTTCCTATTTAAAACTTGACTCTTCTGTAGTTACATCGTGTACTAAGACCGACAGAAAATGAAAAGTTGCGATTTTCTAGACCGATATGGATAGGAACTATACTCTGATTCCTGCGTAATAATCAAGGAACTTTGCTGCCGTACCATGGGCAATGATATTACGCAGCGCCTGAAAATAGTCCCCAGCACGCTCCCTGTGCAAGCAGGTTGTCACGTCGGTTATGTTGACGGAAGTTAGCCTATTTACAGGCGCTGCGTAATATCATTGCGCCTGCTGCACCCATGGTACGGCAGCAAAGTTCCTTGATTATTATGCAGGAATGAGAGTATAGTTCCTATTTCCTATGAAAATCGCAACTTTTCATTTTCCGTCGGTCTTAGTACACGATGTAACTACAGAAGAGTCAAGTTTTAAATAGGAAAAATATCGAAACTCTTTGGTCATTTTTGAGCAAGATGCTAACGGTCTAATCAGATTCAATGATCTATGCTAAGCTATGCTAAAAGTGCTACCGCCAGACCCGGAGATTGGCTTCGAATGGATTCGAAAACGGTAAAACTCAACTGTTTAACTCTAGGGGAGTTGCAAAAAAAGTGGAGTGTTCCTTTTAAAGGGTTAGTTCACCCAAAAATGACATTTCTGTCATTATTCCTCACCCTCATGTCGTTCCAAACCCATATGACCTTCGTTCATCTTCAGAAAACAAATGAAGATATTTTTGATGAAATCTGAGAGCTTTCTGATCCCTCCATAGACAGCAATTTAATGAACACTTTCAAGGTCCAGAAAGGAAGTGAAAACATTGTTAAAATAGTCCATGTGACTCCAGTGGTTCAACCTTAATGTTATGAAAGCGATGAGAATACTTTTTGTGTGCAAAAACAAACAAAAATAACTTTATTCAACAATGTCTTCTCTCCCTTTTACTCTCTAACGGGCTATTCACACAGTGCAGCGCCTCCTGGCTCTACGGAAGAACAGCGGCTCACTATTGGCTGAGCACCACATGCATGCGTGACACGGAAGAGAAGAGATTGTTGAATAAAGTTATTTATTATTGTTATTTTTGTTTGTTTTTTGCGCACGAAAAGTATTCTCGTCGCTTCATAACATTAAGATTGAACCACTGGAGTCACATGGACTATTTTAACGATGTCTTTACTTCCTTTCTGGGCCTTGAAAGTGGTCGTTGTGTTGCTGTCTATGGAGGGGTCAGAGAGCTCGGATTTCATCAAAAATATCTTCATTTGTGTTCTGAAGATGAACGAAGGTCTTACGGGTTTGGAACGACATGAGGGTGAGGAATTAATGACAGAATTTTCATTTTTGAGTGAACTAACCCTTTAACCCTTTAAGTAAACGTACACAGTTGAGAAAGCAAGCGCATGTGGATCGGTATATTGGATCCGTGCATTCACTCTTAAAGTGACAGCAGCCTAATAAACCTGCTAATCAAACAACACACGACAAAGGAAAATCCCTCACTGATCTTGAGTGAATAACTTAAGCAGCTTTAATAAGGACTTGACTTGACTGCAGTGACCCGTATGAGGAGGTGGATCACGTGACATCAGAGAGCGATCCACTAGCATTCCCATTCATCTCAATGGCAGTTCTTCAGCCGCCACAGCGAACTACGCAATCTGCATGTTGCCATCTTTGCTCAGTTCTGGATATGTTTTTCCTTCCAGCTCTCATTAAAAACGAATGATTTCTGGGTGTTTTGCCATTGCAAATTGTTGTCGGTATGCTTTACCCTTAAGACTAGGACAGAAATCAATTATCAGTTGTTATCATGACATGCTCAAGTTTTACTTCTCAGATTTGGGTCAAGTTTGTTTGTGTTGTGTGGATATTTCTGATTTGTACAAGCGCTGAGACTTAATGCTGATTTCCGTGTTGCTGACAAAAATAGAGCAGGTCCTTCTGAACATCCTGCTGCGGCTTTGATGGTTCATGCTAGTCAGTATATTGTCTCTGTTTTGCAGTAGCTACGTTTACTTGGACACTTTTTGTTTCAATTGGAATGAATGAAATCTCTTATTCTCTTAATAGTGACTTTATATTGTGCAGTTGTGACTTGTACAGTGTAATTTCTCATTATTTGGACAATGCAGTTCATAATTGCAACAAGACGCAGAGTTGTATTAGTTTTGGAGACATTAATTGGTAAATGTTGACCAATCTTTCTCTCTTAACAGGTATGACGAGTGGATCAAAGCTGATAAGATTGTCAGACCAGCCAATAAGAACGTCCCCAAAATAAAGCACCGCAAAAAAATAAAGGTACAGTCTGATTTTCTTAAGAAGACTTTGTTCAGCACATGAACACACTACCGTTCAAATGTTTGGGGTCACTATGATTTGTTTTAATGTTTTTTGAAATAAGTCTTCTCTGCTCACCAAAGCTGAATTTATTTGATCAAAAACACAGTAAAAATTCGGAAATATTATTACAATTCAAAATAACTGTTTTCTATGTGAATATATAGTAAAGTGTAATTTATTCCTGTGATCAAAGCTGAATTTTCAGCATCATTACTCCAGTCTTCAGTGTCACATGATCCTTCAGAAATCATTCTGATATGATGATTTATGATCAAGAAACATTTATGATTATTATCAGTGTTTAAAACAGTTGTGCTGCTTCATATTTCTGTGGAAACTGTGATACATTTTATTTCTCAGGATTCTTTGATGAATAGAAAGTTCGAAAGAACAGCATTTATTTAAAATATAAATCTTTTGTAACATTATAAATGTCTTTACTGTCACTTTTGATCAGTTTAATGCATCCTTGATGATTAAAAGTATTAAAGGGGTCATGAACTGAGAAATCAAATTTTCATCAAACTTTTGACGTATAAGAGGTCATCATACTATAAGAATATCCTGTAAGTTTCAGAACTGAAAACTTCCTTGTTAGTCCAATAAAAGCTTTTATTGACACCAGGCCCAGCAAACGACAGGTTTTTCAAAGTGGGGATCAATGACGTCAAAGGGAGGCAAGCACCGCCTCTGCAGAAGAAGATCAACGCCTACTTCATCACTGCCTGTTTAGCCCCGCCCACCGATTCACGCATGACATGCAATAGAATAGGTAGCCTAAGTAACATAGGCCTACGTGGTGTTAAACCAGATCGAGCTACCAAGCAATAAACATGCCGTTGAGGATTACAAAATATTGTGCAGTGCCTGGGCTCGACAGTAATGCAACATGTAAGTAACTGTGTTAATTCTAATGCCTGATCTGAAATAATGATTCATGTACAGTCAGATGATCTTTGTCTGTGTCAGTAAATCAAACCAGTGACTAAAGGTCAACTTGCGTTGTTTCTCTTAGTAGGATGAAAATAATCTGTTATTTAAACTGTGATTCAATTCTATAAAGAAAGCAATCAAAGAAAGCTCCCTTTGCAATCGCTGGAGCAGCGCGCGCTGAAGCTGTCAATCAAACAGCGAGAGTTTATCAGTGACTCCCGTTTTATTCAACGAATCTCTTAACTATATCACGTTTGCACTGTTAGTGAAGATGAAAGCATCCGTTAGTGTGCAGAAACTGAGTTGCAATGACGAGATCACTGCTTTCATGCACTCAACATGTCTGTGATCGGCTACAATGTTCATCTCTGCAACCTTTCATGCCACGATCTGAATATAATGCCATAGATCTGAATATAATGCCATAGATCTGAATATAATGCCATAGATCTTAATATAATGCCATTAATCTTAATATAATGCCATAGATCTGAATATAATGCCATTAATCTTAATATAATGCCATAGATCTGAATATAATGCCATAGATCTGAATATAATGCAACACTTTTCACGATTAGTTAACCATGAGAGCTGTAATAGTAAAAATGTGCTAAGAGAGAGTAATACTTAGCTATTTCAAATGGAAAGACGTTAGCCAATTACAGCAGTGGGTGTTAACACTGAACTCTCACAGCAGACACGCCCCTTAAAACAGAGCGTTCAAACCAGAGGCTAAAATCAGGGTAGGAAAAATGCCTTATTTATAAATTGACAATTTTTGATTCTAACATTCTAACATTATAAGTGCACCCCAGGAAACATCTTAAAACAATAAAACAATGCAGTTCATGACCCCTTTAATTTCTTTCTCAAAAAATGTTTTAATTTTGAACGGCAGTGTATTCTTCATTTATATTCATATTTAGAGGAGCTACTCTGTTAATTTGCCGACTTTGTTTAATGACAGAATAAAGCAGAGCGAGAAAGAGACCGAATAGAGAGACTGACGGACAGAGAGGATCTTCCTTCATCCAGAAATCGCATCAATCGGTTGTCCAAACCGAACTCTGGCAGTGATGTCTTCTCAAAGATGGACGAGTCAGGTGATGAACGAAACCAGCAGACGCCCGTCAAGCCCATCGAGATCACATCCATTCTCAATGGCCTCCCAGGTACCTTTATATTCACAGTGCTCAATTATGAGTCTTAGAATATGTCATATTTTTAAAGGTAAAGTGTGCAATTTGTCAATACTAAAAAGCCTTGTTTAGAGCAGGGTTCCTCAGTTTAGCTCAAACCCTGATCAAACTCACCTACCTGTGATTTTCTAGTGATCCTGAAGACCTTGATTAGCTTGCTCAGGTGTGTTTGATCAGGGTTGGAGCTGAACTCTGCAGGGCACTGACCCTCCAGGGCAAGATTTGAGTAACCCTGGTTTAGAGTCACTGTAAGTAAACCATTGGTCCTGATGGGTTAAATTCACAGACTGTGACTTTGTGAGACTTTGATCTGTTTGTTTTAGCAGCCTGACATCTGTGTGTGTACAGACAGTGGCAAAAGGAATAGTAATGTGAGGCGTTTGGGAAACATCTTTGGAAAAACTCATTTTACTTGCAATTCCATTTTGTGCCACCAGTGTCTGAGAAAATGCACACTTCACCTTTAACAGGGCTCCAGACTGCGACCAAATGGTGGCATTTTGCGGCCTTTTTTCCTGCTGGTGCGACTAAATTTTGTTAGAGGTTGCACTGGTGCCACCACCACCATCACCCAACTGATAAGAGCTGCCATTTCTGTTACATATGAGAAACATCAAACGGCAAACGAAACGAAAGCAGAACAGAACCGCGCTACTCGTTTGAGCTGCGGACCGTTTATCAGCTCGGAGCAATAATAGACAGCACAGCGCGAGCTCACACACGGGCCGATCTCGATCACGTGACACCGTTACTACACAGCGCTGGAGATCCAGTGAGAAAGAGTTTGAATTCACCACAGAATTAATAACATCGCTACTGATATCAGATCAAACAGAGCTGACGAGGAAACAAGGAGAAACATTCAGGGGTTTCAGTCCACAAATCACCAACATTCACCATGGATTTAATGCAGTAACACCACATGGTATTGTGGAAGAAATAGTCTAATGTTTATTTTTTACATTATTCATCTCAGGGTTCATACAACCTTTTGAGAGTGAAATTCAAGCACTTTTCAAGGGCTTCACACTTTTTCCAGCACTTCAAAGCTCTAAATATTATCCAATTTTAATGTTATTTTTAATGTGATGATTTGTAAAACTAAAAGTTTAAAGGTGTAGGCCACTTTGTGGCAAACAAGCACTTTTATTTACAAAAAACATGAAATTACCACTATAACCAGTAGATGGCGGCAGAGGAGCACTTATTGAATTATTAGCCATTTCCACTCCCCAAAAACTTTTCCTCAAATTGTGACTGAATTACACAGAAAGCAAGTATAATCACTGCTTTTATAATCACTGAAGCTGTCGGTCAGTTCAGTGTGAGACTATAGAAGAACAAGTACATTTAATAAGAGTAGAACATTTAAATGTTCCCTATAAAAAATGAGGTTTTTGCACATTACTGTTGTTAATAAAAGTAAATTTTATCTGCATATCGATTCAAGCTCAGTGCTTCACTGTTGAATTTCCAACAAACAAACATGTAATATTATTAGTAACAACACTTATTAACAAAACAATGCAAAACAATAGTAATTTTATTATTAAACCAAATCAGGTGCTGGCGCCACCGTCTGTAGAACTTATGCACTGCTCTCAAATGTTCGTCTGGAGCCCTGTTTAAGCTTACTTGTTTCTAACAGGGTTCCCACGAAGATGGAAAACTATATGCATTAAAATTAATTGATCAAAAGGTGTGGGAACCCTGTTGTTATTGTCTAATTTGGCATTGCAAAAGAGTTCATGTTTGATGTCCGTCCCTCTGTTTCCCATAGGCTCGGAAAGCTCAACAGATGACAGTGAACGAGAAGAAGATGGTGACGCTGATCATGACGAAGAGGATCATCCAGGAGGACGAGCGAGTCTTCGGAAAGGAGGTCCTCCAGAGCGCTCGCTTACACCACAGCACTGGGATAGCCCGTCTGAAGGCTTCAAAGCGCCAACAGTTGTAGACGAGGAACCCACCATCCAGGACAGCCCAGAATCGGGCAAGAGGAAGGGCCAGTTTGAGGTGGACGTGGAAGGGTCCGGCGGCAGAAGAAAAAAAGCAGAAGCTCTAGGCGAACGCAACTTGAAAAGCCCAGCGAAAGGCAAAACTAGAAGCAGTAGAGGCGGAGATTGGCTACCAAGTAGTTCGCCGAAAAAGTTGGAAGAACGAGGCCCGGTGGAGGATCGAGGTGAAAGCAGTTCTGAAGATGAAGCAACTGAACTTCAACCCAAGGAAGTACCAAAAGGCCATCAGAAAACCAAAGGCTCGCCTTCGAAGAAATACAACGGCGTCAAGGAGAAGAATAAAAGCGGATGTTCAGGATTCTGGGAAATCCCAGAGAAAAGAGCCAAAATGTCAGCAGGGATTGAGGAACGGTCGCCCAGCTGTCGCACCAAAGGCCAGAAGGACGTTTGGTCCAGCATCCAAGTTCAATGGCCCAAGAAGACTTTGAAAGAGCTGTTTTCAGACTCGGACACGGAGGCGGCCAACTCTCCTCCGCCTGCGGTAACCGCTCCGGACGAGCCGTGCACCGAACCGGCACGGGACGAGGAGGAGGAGATCGCCGAGGAGAAGCTGCAGGAGCATCCCAGCAGCGGCACCAACTCCGTCCTCAACACGCCTCCGACTACTCCCGAGTCGCCCGCCGTGGCCGAAGGGCCCGCCGAGGTACTGGCCGAGATCCGCGCACCCTCGCCGCCCGCCAGTCCTCAAACCGTCTCTTTACCCGAAGGACCTCTGATTGAGGAGCGGGCAGGGGGGCGCAGCGAGTCCGACAGCAGCACGGTGGAGGTGGAGAGCTTAGGTGGAGAGATCCCGGAGATGCATCAGGAAGAGGGGGCAGGTTCCCCTTCCAAGGCCTTCGACGGCAACCTGTCCTGCAACAGTAACAGCAACTGCAGCCTGACGCTCAGCAACAGCAGCCAGCAGGAGAGCGAGCAGAAAGCCAAAGGTACATAGAGCCAGATTTACTAAACAGGGCAAATTAATTGTGAGAGCGCAGTCCCATAAAAGCGCCGATGGGAGTGGAAAGTTCTGCGCGTGATCTACTGACGACACGCACATTAAAGAACACAGACACAGCCGGATCATTTCCATAATGACCAACACAATCTACCAGTTAGCATCAGGTTTAAGACGTGCTTTTTTTGGGCGGTAAATAATGGCACAAACACCAGTAAATTGACGAGTGCAAATATATTTCTCATTGTTAGATAATGTTAGTTAATGCTTTGACTAACGTTAACCAATGGGACCTTAATGAAAAGTGTTATCGATATGACTTAAAAATATATTTCTAAAATGTGATTAATGTGATAATGTGACAAACTCTGTGAATGTCTTGTGTCATTAGACAGTGAGGAAGATCACTAGGTTTTAGAGCAAAGTTAGCAGATGTTCACACATGAACACTGTGTAAAGAAAAATAGGTGTTGAGATGTTTTTTTTTTTTTTATTCCACTGCCCTGCAAATCGTGTTTTAAACACAATCCCTGTTCTGTGTGAACGGCACTTTGTTTGTTAATATGCTGTGAGTATTATTTGAATCTTGACTAGTTGTTAATGCACATTAAACATAAGTACAAAATCATTCAATGAAATGTTTCTCGCTCGTCTCACAGCCTCGTCCAGTCAGAAGCGGCACAAAGAGTCTCAAGGCGGCGGAGCGTCAAAGAAACACAAGCGGAGTCATAAAAACCTGAGCTTACATCCCAAGAAGAACCGCAAACCAGGTAACAGAGGTCAACATCTGCTCAAAGAGCTCATGTGGTTTTAGAGCGGTCAGCGGAGCACTGCTAGGCTTCAGCGCAATCATTCTAGAGCTTTAGCAGGATTTCTACAGAACCGGGTCAGTCCTTTATTCCTGCAGGTGTGTGAACATGCTCGAGTGTCTCTGCACATGCGTTTCCTGTTTCGAGTGTGACAGTGTGGCATCAGCTGGTAATCGTCTGTGATGAAAAGCTCTAGGCTTTACTTCTGTAACTCACTTTAAGTGATGGCTTTGTCTCCAAATGAAGTTACGGTTTGCTAACACTCTTCTGCCAGTAAAAACAGATGCTGCTCACATTTTTTACACTTCAGTCCTCTTTAAAAGAACCAAACTCAAACACTTAATTTCAATTTTTATTATCTGCTAACTATAAGTAACTTTGCAACTACATGTCAACTAGCAGTCAGTAGAGTATTAGTAGGCTGTTAGGTTAGGGTTCAGGTTAGTAGTTGACATGTAGTTGCAAAAGTTGCTTATAGTCAGTAGAATGGCTAAAGTGGACCGGAAAGAGTCTAGTTTTCTTTGCGTTCACACTGTCCCTGAACCTGAAAGTGAATTCTAAGCACATTTTTTGGGTTAGATTATTGTGTTGTAATTGTTATTATGAAGATTTCTATCTGTAATGATAATGATGTAAGGATGTGAGCTTGTTGTTTTTTCACTTTCACTGCATTGATAGAAAGTCTGATTGGCTGAAAACTGAAGAAAGATCTTTGAGATTGGCCTACATTTACTGTTTATTTGAAATACCACCTTGAAGTTAATGTTTCAATAATTTAACAACAAATAAAATACTAAATGTTTCTTTATTATTTTGACTTTTTATTTTTTAATTTAATGAAATCATACAAATGTTAGTTTAATTATTACCACAATTATTATTAATATTATTATTAAGAATGTTTTTATACAATAGTAATATATTTAAAAAATATATATTTTCACTTTCTCTGCATTGATAAAAGGTCTGGTTGGCTGAAGACTGAAGACCTTTGAGATTGAACTAAAATATTTATACATTGAAAATAATATTCCAAAAATGTTTACAACAAATCAAGTGTTTAATCTTGTTTTTAGTTCAATTACATCTTTTTATTTTAAAATGATTTATTTTGATGAAATCATTCAAAAAAAATTATTTAAAATTTAATTTAATTAAAAATGTTTATTGATTATTAGCACAATTATTGTTGTTATTGCTATTAATATTATTACGTTAATTATTTTAATAAATTAAAAAATAATTATTAGCTATTTTTCCACAATTATTGTTGTTGTTGTTGTTATTATTATTATATAATGATTTTTTTGCAGGTTTTTTTCACTTTCACTGCACTGGTAGAAGGTCTGGTTGAGGTTTTAACTTAGTATTTCAATAATTTAACAACAAATTAAATAAAACAACGAATAAAATAGTTAAACTTTTTTTTAATTTTAGGTACAATTTTGACTGTAAAATGTTAATGAAATCATAAAATTATTAAATTTAATGTAAAAAAAAGTATTATTGATTAATAGCACAATTATTGTTGCTATTATTATTATTATTATTATTACTTATTTAAAATAATATTAGCTTTAATTATGAATTAATTATTAGCACAATTGTGGTTATTATTATTATTATTATATATTATTGCTATTATTATATTATATTATTATTTTTTGCAGTGTTTTTCACTTTCACTGCACTGGTAGAAGGTCTGGTTGAGGTTTTAACTTAGTATTTCAATAATTTAACAACAAATTAAACATTTAAACTTTCTTTAAATTTTTTGAATTACTATTAAATGATTTAATTTATTAAAACATAAAAATGTCAAATTAACTATTAGTTAAAGTATTAATTAATTATTTATTATTAGTTTTAATTACTAATTAATAGCACAAATCCCAGTTTGGCAAACCGTAAGTGCTCTGCTTTCACACAGACTAAAACTGAGGACTTGTTGTTTATTCAAGCATACATTTTTTATTCAATGTCATTATAAATGCAAGTATGACATGATGAATGCTGGCGAGTCCAGTCCAGTAACGCTCAGTGTGTGTGTGTGTGTGTGTGTGTGCAGCCCACAGCAGTGACAGCGAGGACCAGTGTATCAGCGAGAGCCCTGCCAAGAGCAGCGGCGAGCTGAAGTCCAGCCGGACGCCCCCCTCAGGCCACAGGTACCAGAAGCACGGCGAGCCCGAGCATTCCCACAGCCGAGACCAGCACGGCAGGACCAAGTGGACTTTCCAGATGTGTAAGTGCCAGCATTTGTGCTAGTCTCATCCGTTTGATACGAACTGAATGTCTGACGTCGGCTCCCTTTCGCTCCTGTTCGTCCAGCGGACCTGGAAAAGATGAGCAGTCTAGAGCGGATCGCTTTCCTTCAGGAAAAACTGCAGGACATCAGGAATCACTACCTCTCGCTCAAATCTGAGGTGGCCTCCATCGACAGGAGACGGAAGCGCATGAAGAAGAAGGAGAGAGAGAGTAAGTGCTCGAGTTTTATTCTAGTGTTATTATAAACGTTTATAGTACTTATTCATATTTTTTCTTAGCTTTTTATTTTATATAATAATCATTTTATTAAACAAATTATTTAAATAATAATTTTATTTGAAATAAGTTTAGTCATTTTGTTATGTGCCTTTTATAATTTTTTTTATTTCGTTTATTTATTTCAGTTTTAGTAATTTTAGAACTTCAACTTTTTTTAAGATTGTTTTTCATATAATTTTATTTTTATTTCATAGGGAGAGAACTTTAATTCAATTGCTGAAAATATGTTTAATAGTTTTATTAATGTTGTCATGAGCTTTTGTCTTTTTTTTATTTCAGTTTTAGTTTCTAGTTTTTATTTGAGATCATTATAATGAATTACAAAACAAAAAAAAAATATATTTGTTTATTTTTTCAGACTGAAAACAATTTATTAGTTAACAATAACAACACTGGTGCTGGGAAACATTATTTTTAAAAGTAACGTTACAATGTTGCATTATTCATTACAAAATGTAGCACGTTGCATGTTTACTTTATATGGAAAGTAATGCACTTTTTTGAATCTATTGGAAATAAATAGAAATAGACTACATAACTGCAGACAATTCAAACCAATTATACATAACATCCAATCATTTATTAGGCTAAAATGTGAGGTTTATCATTTTATAAAACTATTTTTCTTTAAATCCTAATTTTTAAGGTCATTTTACGTTTAGGATGTTACCATATTATTATTATTATTATTATTATTATTATTATTATAAACTTTCATAGTATTAATTCATATTTTTGCTTAGCCTTTTATTTTATATAATAATTATTTTATAAATATGTGCTTGTCATTTTTTCATTATTATTTAATTAGGTTTAAATTATTTTTATTTCAGTGTTAGTTTTAGTCATTTTAAAACTCAAAAATAACTTAAAATGATTTATTTCAGTTAGCTGCCAAGACTACTTTTTATATAATATATGTATATAATATAATACAATATAATATATAATAAAATGTTATATGAAACAAGTTAGAATATTATTTGTATTTAATCTTTAATTCAATTGCCTAAAATATTTTTAATAGTTGAAGTTTTGGTAATGTTGTCATGAGCTTTTGCCATTTTTAAAAAAAAAAATTTATTATTATTATTTCTGTTTTTATTTCAGTTTTAGTACGGTTTTTTTGTGATTTTATAGTTTTTATTTTAGATAATTATAATGAATTATAAAACATATTAAATATATTAAACATTTATTATTATTATTATTTTTTTTTATTATGTATTTATTATTTATTACTTATTTCAGTTAGTTTTTTAAATGTAAGTTGTTTTTTGTTTTTGTTTTTTTCAGACACCAAAAACAATTTAATAGTTAACAATAACAACACTGGTGCTGGGAAACGTAACATATCACAATGTTGCATTATTATTAATTACAAAAAGTAGCATTATTACTTTATATGGAAAGTAATGCACTTGTTTGTTTAATCTATTGTAAATAAATGAAATAAATAGAAATACACTACGTTCCTGCAAACTCATCGCCTTTCGGACCAATTCAAGCCAATTATACATAACATACATAATCATTTATTAGGCTAAAATGTGAGGTTTATCTCATTTTATATATACACATTTCTTGGAATCACCTTTATTGCCAGTCCAGAGTTTGCAGGTTTGAGACTAGTCTGACTTCAGTTTAATGAAGCCGTCTCTAATGTGTTTCTCCCAACACAACTAACCCATGAATCTGTCCCGTCCCAGCAGGCGCAGCGGCGGCCTCGTCGTCGTCCTCATCCTCGCCGTCCTCGAGCTCGCTGACGGCGGCTGTCATGCTAACGCTGGCCGAGCCCACGGTCTCAGGCGCTTCTCAAACCTCCGGGCTGTCGGTGGAGTGCAGGTGACAGGAATGGGACGGCGCCGAGCAGCACAGAGCACTTAACCAGCACCCGGCCCGCCTCAGTCCGGCTCCGGCCGCTCGCCCCTGCACTATTGGACGGAAAGACACTGACAAACACAACAACGGGGCACAAGTATGACGAAACAATAGCCACCAGATACAGCAACAAGCACTATTTTATATCAACAACTGTTTCCTTGGCAAGCTAATTGCACTCAAGTGCACTTTTTTCTGAAAGTTGGGTCGGGTTTGACGATAGGACAAAGACTATTTCTGTTTGTTTGTTTTACAAACCAACCCCACGATGTCCATGACTATTTTATCATGAATATGAATTCCACTACAGTGATCATCACTGTAAAACACGTTCAGTTCCACCCATAGAAAACCATTCGGAGCCGTTTGAGATGGGCGGCATGGAGAGTCACTGACAGCCGTTTAGCTGGTGACGGCCCGTCGACGCTGCAGTGCCTTAACGTTCGGGGCACTCGTGAGGAATGCTGGGTAACCTGTAAGCGGAGGGGGAGATGTGTGTTTCATAACACCTCCAGAAGGGTTCGGCTGTGAGGTTCAAACTCACAGGAAAGAGAATGTCTCGTTTATTTTTAATCATAACATGGCAAGAGCGTCAAGTCAGTCCACGTCATATTTCACCCTAAAATCAAAAGAAAAAAAAAAAAAATATATATATATATATATATATGAAAATAAAAGCCATAAAAGTAGATTACTGAATTTTTTTTTTGCTGGGAAATTTTTTTATATGTAATTTTATAATTATTATTTATATATATATATAATTACTGCACTACAGTAATGGGAATCACTATTGAATTTTTAAATAAATAATTTCACAATGAAAAAAAGTCTTGATCCTAAAAATTGTGGTTTTATTATGCAAGATTTTTTTCATTGTGATTTTTTTAATATGTATGAAATATATCATTTAAAAAAACTGTATTACAGTAATGAGAATCACCTCTGAGAATAATGAGAATTATATATTTAATAAATAATTCTATATTAATTTCACAATGCAAAAAAAAGTCTTAATGATCCTAAAAATTGTGGTTTTATTATGCAAGATTTTTTTTCATTGTGATTTTATTTATGTGTATTAAATATGTAATTAAAAAAACTCCATTACAGTAATGAGAATCACCATTGAGAATAATGAGAATTATATATTTAATAAATAATTATATATTAATAATTTCACAATGAAAAAAAATCTTTAAATTGTGAAATGTTTTAAATATAATTGTTGAATATTTAATAAAAAATACTGTATTACAGTATGTAATGAGAATTATATACTGTATTTAATAAATAATGATGCAAGAAATTTTTCATTGTGAATTTTTTTAATATGTTGAAAACTATTTTTAGACGTTTTTTAATTAGATATAATTTTTTGATAATTTTTTTAATGTATTGCCGTAATGGGAATCACCATGAATTGTTTGTTTATTTAATAAATAATCATATATAAATCAATTAAAAAATTGGGGGGAGTAAAGTCTTAATGGTTCTAAAAAAAATGTTTTTTTCATTGTAAAATGCTTTGTATACAATTATGAAACATTTCACAATGAGAAAAAATCTTGCATCATGAAACTTTTTTTTAGTAGGGTTTTTATTAAATATATAATTAAAACTACTATATTACAATAATGAGAATCACCATTGAGAATAATAAATAATTATATATTAATCAATTTCACAGTTGAAAAAAGTCTTACTGGTACTAATCAGTAAGTTAGTGTGTGTATATATATAATTTTTTAATGAGTTTTAGGGTGAAATGCGACTGGTTTTGAGTTGCGTCCCCAGTGTCGGTTCAGATGTCGCCTTATGAATGTTAAACCCCTAATCTGTCCTGTGTGTTTTTAATGATCTCAGAACGCCTTATGAAAGATATACTGATCTTCATCCTCCCCGTCACCCGCTCGATCCCTCCGCATCCGCTCAGTGTGTTGGTCCCGTCGACAGGAAGTGGGGCTAAGGGCTATGGAGCCGCGCGCTCACGATGGAGGATTCGCGTTCAGCATCTCTGGAGGTGAAATGTATTATGATTGTTGACAATTCGAGAATTGAAGACTTTTTCTGGCAGCCAGGATTCTAAGTGTATTTTACTACTGAAATCTACCCAGACCCTGTGGGTGGGGTTTTAATGGTTAATGTGGCAGTATTCAGAAGTGCAATGGCAGATTCATCTGGAATCGTGTGCAATGACAGATGCCCGTCTGTTCTGTGCGTAGCCTTTGTGTGTTTGCGTCTTCCTTTTTTTTTTTCTCTCGCCGCCTTTTGCAATGCCATACATGTAGGATGTTGCGTTATAAAGCACTGTGGGAAAAACACTTGTTTTCGTCCGTTCATGTTGTTCCAAGCGCATTTGATGCTATTTTCCCGTGCAACACAAAGCCAGATGTTTCTTTTTCATGCAACAACACCTCTGAAATGTCCACATGACTCTAATTCCAGTTCCTGAAGCACATTTGTCATATAATGCATGAGGACTGTTTAACAGTGGCTGCACGGGAAAATAACGGCATGGTTTGCAATGACGCGAGGCTGAATTATCATCACTTTCCTTGGTTTGTAGCCTGATCATCACGGACTCTGTTTAAAGGTGGCGCGTCGCTCTCGTTACTTCTGGAAGCATTCGTCCTGCATCCTTCATCTGAGGGTGACGATGGTGAAAGCGTGCATTTGTAACGAGACGTCGTGTGTGTGTGCGATGCTGAAGACATCTTTCCTTTGTATAGACTCCCTGTTGTATGATAACCTGAAGGACTGTACCGTTTGGCACTTGTGTGTAACTGTATGCCTTTGTTATACATTTGTATATTGAGAAGTGTGTTTCGAGTCGAGCTATTTAATATCTTGCACTGTTAATACCATGTACGTTTCTGTACAGTTTTACTGTTTTAACCGTAGCGTCTCTGTGTGCATTTGGAAGGTAAAAGCATGTCCATTTTCTTATTCGTTTCTTTTGCGTTTCGTTCTTTCACTTCGGTAGGAGTTTGTTTTGATTCTGTTTCTCACTTTTTCCGTTTTCTTGTCTGTGTATTTCCGTTAAACTGTGCTTGTACTAGGCTTTTTTTTTTTTTAATAATGTGGTATTTTCCAATCTGTACATGAAGTGTAAAGTTTTATGGATCTTTACAGAAATGTTCAGAGCGAGAGAGAGAGAGAGAGAAAGCGTAACGGAAAGTTCTATCATATTTATTAAGCTCATCTGAAGATGGACCGTGTGTAATTTATTGTACAAATGTAAGCAGAAAAGCCTTTGAAATAAATGCCATAGTTTGTGAGCTCTAATGTCACTTCGCTTTATATCACAGATGATTCACACTGTTGATTTGATCTGTTTTTTTATATATGGAAGCTTGTTTCTGCCGCTGAATAAAAAAAATAATAAAGGTAAATGCGACTTTTTATCTCACAATTCTGAGATAAAAGTACTGTACATTAATTATGAGTTATAAACTCGGATTTGTGAGAAATAAAGTCAGAATTTTCTTTTTTATTCTCTGGTGGAAACAAGCTTCCATAGTAGTTTGCCTATTTGTGGAGATAAAATATCTTCTGAAGAACTGCAGAAACTGACCATTTATCCATTTATATTTTTATAAAGGGTACATACACTATATTACCTAAAGTATTGGGACGCCCCTCCAAATCATTGAGTTCAGGTGTTCAATCACTTCATGGCCACAGGTGTATAAATCAAGCACTAGGCATGCAGACGCTTCTACAAATATTTGTGAAAGAATGGGTCGCTCTCAGGAGCTCAGTGAACTCAAGCGTGGTACCGTGATAGGTCCACCTGTGCAATAAGTCCATTCGTGAAATTTCCTCACTACTAAATATTCCACGCTCAACTGTTAGTGGTATTATAACAAAGTGGAAGCAATTGGGAACAACAGCAACTCAGCCACGAAGTGGTAGGCCACATAAAACCACAGAGCGGGGTCAGCGCATGCTGAGGGCCACAGTGCACAGAAGTCGCCAACTTTCTGCAGAGTCAATAGCTACAGACCTCCAAACTTCGTGTGGCCTTCAGATTAGCTCAAGAACAGTGTGTAGAGAGCTTCATGGAATGGGTTTCCATGGCCGAGCAGCTCATCCAAGCCTTACATCACCAAGTGCAGTGCAAAGCGTGGGATGCAGTGGGGTAAAGCAGAGCAGTGGAGACGTGTTCTCTGGACTGACCAATCACGCTTCTCTGTCTGGCAATCCGATGGACGAGTCTGCGTTTGGCGGTTTCCAGGAGAACGGGACTTGCCTGACTGCATTGTGCCAAGTGTAAAGTTTGGTGGAGGGGGGATTATGGTGTGGGGTTGTTTTTCAGGGGTTGGGCTTGGCCCCTTAGTTCCAGTGAAAGGAACTCTTAATGCTTCAGCATGCCAAGACATTTTGGACAATTTCATGCTCCCAACTTTGTGGGAACAGTTTGGGGACGGCCCCTTCCTGTTCCAACATGACTGCGCACCAGTGCACAAAGCAAGGTCCATAAAGACATGATGAGCGAGTTTGGTGTGGAGGAACTTGACTGGCCTGCACAGAGTCCTGACCTCAACCCGATAGAACGCCTTTGGGATGAATTAGAGCGGAGACTGAGAGCCAGGCCTTCTCGTCCAACATCAGTGCCTGACCTCACAAATGCGCTTCTAGAAGAATGGTCAAAAATTCCCATAAACACACTCCTAAACCTTGTGGAAAGCCTTCCCAGAAGAGTTGAAGCTGTTATAGCTGCAAAGGGTGGGCCAACTCCATATTAAACCCTACGGATTAAGAATGGGATGTCATTAAAGTTCATGTGCATGTAAAGGCAGGCGTCCCAAAACTTTTGGCAATATAGTTTATGTATTTTTACACGCACACACACACACACACACACATAGGCCTATATATGGGGGAAGTCAGCAAAAGTGGGACATCAGCTAAAATGAGACAAATAAGCTTTTTGGTGTAGTGCTCTAAAAAATAATGTGATAATGGTGGGTGGTCTTGAAATATTGTAACAACAGTACTTAATTTAAATATCAACTTTTGTGACCCATGCTGGCAGGATTAATGCGTATGGGTTAATTATGAGCTACAGGCAAAAACAAGTGAAACATTTTGGTTGGATTTGAGGTTTTCACAAAAATGTGTTCATTAATCCCTCGTCTAGCGATCCCAATGCTCCAAATAGCAATTAAACATCTGTAAGTATCTTTATTTGTATGTTTTCTGGGAGGAGTACCTTTCCTTTGTCCATGAAATGATCTTACTCACATTGACTGACAGATCCGACGCACAGACGCCTCAAACAGCGCACAATCCCAACATACAAATTTTTTTTAAACCATTTTTTTTTTTTATAAACAATCTTTATTTATTGTAATCCAACTTAGTTCTTATTTCTTATTAATTTATTCAAATCATTTTTTTTATTTATTTTAAGCATTGTATATTTTAATCAATTGAACTATTTAGTTAGACCTTTTTATTTATTTTAATTTTTTATTTTAATTTTTTTTCATTTATTTTAAACATTTTTTTATTATTTAATCATTAGTTAGGTCTTATTTTATTATCGTTTTTTTTTTCCCCTCTAAAATGTTTCAATGGACCCCCTAATTTTTTAATAATTCATTCAAATTATTTATTTATTTATTTTTAAATATTTTTTCCCCTTTATTTTAATCTTCTTTTAAAGGGGTCTTATTTTATTCGTTTATTTATTTTTTCTCTAAATTTTTCCATGCACACCCTATTTTTTTTTTTTTATTAATTCAATATCAAATCATTTATTTTCATTTTTTAATTTATTTTTAATCATTTTTTATTATTTATATACACAGACTTACAGTATTTCAAAATATCTATCTTGGCGAGTATTCACACACACATCATCTGTTATGTCTTAAGTGAATGTTTGGTTAACTGTTGGGGAAAAACGTCTGATGTGTAACATTATATTAGATCCGTGCGTTACAGTAGGTCTTAGTATATAGGCTCTCTGTTTCATTAATGTTAATCAAACAATTGTGGTATCAAAAAAAAGTAGAATATATATTTTTCCAATAGATATTTGGTGTTGACTTGATGTGTATCAAATTTGGTGTTATTACCAGGGATTTTAAGAAAATTTTAACTCGATTTTTCTCAAAATTGACTCCAACAAATCATACATCATTTTGAAGGGTTTTTAATAGAGAATGTGAAAATAATAACTTATTTTTTAAAATTTGCTCATTGCGACTCATTTTGCCAGCACGGGCCACATTTGATTGGTCAAATCTAAACCATGTGGGCGTGGTTAATACTCGAGTGCTGGAATGTCGGAAAAAGCACGTGTTAAGTGCCCGTACATAGTTTAAGTCTATGGAAGCTTGTTTCCGCCACAGAATAAAAGATGATAATGGTAATTGCGACTTTTTATCTCGCAATTCTGACTTTTTTTCTCGTAAATGTGTTATAAAGTCAGTATTTTTTCCTCAGAATTGGACTTTATAACTCGCAATTGCGAGAGGAAAAAGTCATAATTCTGAGAAAAGTCAGAATTGCAAGAACAAAAGTCACAAGATGCTGTACCAACAAAAGAGGTGCAACCAAAAATCAAAAATTCATGTAAATTGGAAAAAAGGTGCAACACTCACTCTTACAGAAATCCAACTTTATTGATTAAAAGATGTGTGACGTTTCGGCCATTGTCAAGGCCTTCATCAGACATCGTCCACAAAAAATAAAACATTTTTGTCAGTCACCTGAAAAATATTTTGAAAAAAAAAAGAGAAAGGTTTGTACAATATCCTGTTGTAAGCAATTGTATTATCCAAGCACAAACTAGATGAAAATGTGTGTCCCACTTTACCAATATCGCACTGTCCCAATTTACCTGAAAACAGCTGTAGAATAAAGATGGGTTCTTATCATTTCTGAATCTTTGTATATTTTAATAAACCACCCATATTCCTTCATAAACCATAATTGGAGATACAAGAGACCATGCGCATTTGTTTAAAATATTAATAGTGTAGGTAGAATAGATTTATATGTATTTAATACACATTTTATACACATATATATTCTAACTTATTTTTTAGAGCTTGTTTAGAATAAAAACAAAAAAAATTGAGCGTCTTATGGAGACATTATTACACTAATAAGAAGCATTAAATCGTGTAGTAATGTTATTGTTGGTTCTAGCAGTGACATTTAAAGGGTTAACTGACTGAAAAATGCTTTTATATGCAGCAATTCCAGTTTATTTTAGTCAATAGAGTTCTATAAATAAATGACTTTGCGAATGAAATGAAAAATGCGAAGGAAAGTCACTGTGGTGAATGTTTTTTATTATTATTCAAATATTAACATTATACAAGGGCTTTCGTTGAAATGCAGATATTAAACATACAACTGTACAAAAATATTTAAATCAGAATAAGCGAATTAAAAATATCGAAATACTGTCTATGCTTTTTATACTTGCATTTATGAATGTACAAATAGGTGAAAAGTATAGTAGATTAAATGAATTAAACAAGCGCTTTTGTATAATATTCAGTGAAGCCAGAAAGAACATACAACGGTGTTTTTATTGTTTCAGGCGTCTGCAGCGAACACCTTCCTCCACAGTGCTTTCGTCACTCAGAGGGGTCCTTCCGCCGCTCTTTGTGAGCACATGCAGTAGAAGGAGAAGCTCTCCGGTAACGGCGCCGAGATGATTGGCAGCAAACCGAGCGCGATCGCGGCGGGCGTCTGCGGCGCGCTCTTCATCGGGTACTGTATCTATTTCGACAGAAAGCGACGCAGCGATCCGAACTTCAGAACCAGACTGCGTGAACGTGAGTCACGAGATCGACGAGACTCGGTTACACAATAACGCTGTTTACGGGAGACGGGCTCGTTTGGCTTTCCATGCAGTGTCTGGTGTTTAGATTAAAGTTCCATGTCTTGATAATAAATAGTCACGTTCAGATAGGAGACTTATTTTGACCCCTGATGTGATGCACGTACTAATGATTCATTGAATCGGTTCCTTTGAATGACTCATATGAACGCTTCACCTGTGAGTCATAAGGCGATTTTATGATCAGAAAGCTGTTCGATCCGACGTTACCAAGTGTAAATAAATATCCCCTTGTTTTGTAATTGTAAGTGTAGCTACTGATGAAGAAGAGTCGTATCGGCTGAACTGAATCACAATCAGCTTCGTCTGATTCGCGTATCAAACTGCCAAAGTCACGTGATTTCAGTAAACGAGGCTTCGTTACGTCATAACGGTTTCGAATCTTATTCAAGATTATTCGTTATATACAGAAAACTATTATTATTATTATTATTATTATTATAGAAAGCTGCAGTTTCATGTGCTGTATTCTTTTTTCAGGGAGGAAGAAGCAACGAGCCGCTCAAGATAAATCTGGACATGCTCAAGTAGGTCAAGCATCTGATCAGAGTCAGGGTGAATCCTGTCGTGCAGTTTTCCATCGTTTATAAATGCCACGGACCCCAAAATATGATCATCCTTGTGCTAGAGACCCCATCCTAAGATTTAAAAGACAACTAAATATTTTCATGTATAAAGACCCAATTTATATGTAAAATATTTAAAATATTGAAAAGTATTGAAATTATTATTTTTATTTTTTTGTTGAACTATTATACTGTTATATATGCATGTTATTTATTATATAAATAATTTTTATTATTTTGGTTTATTTTTATTTGTTTATTATTTATAGTGATCCAATTCAGTTAGATCTTTTTTTTTTTTTATTAATTTTTTTGAATCATTTTTGAATCATTGTTTATTAAATGAACTATTTAGTTCATTTATTTTCATTTTATAGTTTTTTTCATTTATTTTGAATATATTTTCTTTTATTATTTATTATAATAATATTTTATTATTTCTCTACATTTTTCCATGGACCCCTTTTATTTATTTAAATGCTTTTTCTTTCTCCATTAATTTTAATCCTTTTTTTTATTTAATTTTTTTTTAGTTGGGTCTTATTTTATTTCTTTATTTTATTCTCTACATTTTTCCATGGACCCCCTAACTTTATTAATTTATTCAAATATTCATTATTAATTTTTTTTTTAAAATTTATTTAATATATTTTTAGTTGGTCTTATTTTATTATTTATTTATTCTCTAACTTTTGTGATTTTTTTTTTTTTTTTTTTTTTTTTCATTTATTTTAATTATTTTAATTTATTATTTAATCTTTTTTTTTTAGTTAGGTCTTATTTTATTTTTATTCTACATTTTTCCATGGACCCCCTATACTCCCCTTTGAAAACGCTTTATGAAGGTGAAAGTTTGGTCAGATGCGTGACTTTGTTGGTCTTTATATTTCAGCTGCCTGATCTTAAAGATCCCGGAGCCGTACAGAAATTCTTCCTGGATGAGATTCAGCTGGGCGAGGAGCTGCTGGCGCAGGGTGAGGCGTCCGTCTCGCTATCATCTGCACTGGGTGTCTAGATACACCGCCTGCCGTGAAGTGCTAAATGCCCAAATGTTTTCCTCAGGAGACTACGAGAAGGGTGTGGATCACCTGACCAATGCCATCGCTGTGTGCGGCCAACCACAGCAGCTCCTGCAGGTGCTCCAGCAGACTCTACCGCCGCCTGTCTTCCAGATGCTGCTCACCAAACTCCCATCCATCAGTCAGGTGAGCGCCACACATCACGGCACTCCTGTGCATTACAGGGTTTCTGTGGGTCTTAAAGTCTTAAATTCAATATCATGGCATTATATTAGAGCCCTATGATTTCTGTGATGCAGACTCCATTCATAAAAATGTAATTTACTGTATAATGCAGAATGTCACAGAATTTGTCAAAGTTTGGATGAATAAATCAAAAGTAGGTCAGTTCACTTAAAGGGACAGTTCACCCAAAAATAAAAATCCCGTCATCATTTACTCACCCTCATGTCGTTCCAAACCCGTAAGACTTTCATTCATCATTTAAAGCCATCGAGTCTCTTCAGACAATGTTGAATAAACCGCTTGATTCATATGGATTAGTTTTAGGATCTCTTTATGAACTTTTTGAAGCGTCAAAGTGGAAGTTGCTTAGACTGTCAATGGAGGGACAGAAATCTTTCCCATTTCATTAAAAATATCTTCATTTGTGTTCCGAAGATGAACGAAAGTCAGTTAAATTTAATTTAACCATTAAAGCAGTGCAGAAAAATTTAAAACAGAATAAATTATATATATATATATATATATATATATATATATATATATATATATATATATATATATATATATATATATATATAAACAAAACAAAAAAAAATAAGATTTCATAGGGCCATAAATTTAATTGCAAGAAGTACACATTACTTGACATGCAAAATGAAGAACTTAAGTCTTGTTTTCTGAGAAATTGAACAAAATTAAGTGAGTTTATGCTTAAAACAAGAACATTTTTTTGTCATTGGGTATGAAAATTACTTGCGTTTAAGCTGATTTTTATGAACCTATTGGCAGATATTTGTTCTTGTTTTAATCATAAAATTTCATATTGACATGTTACGTTCCCTTCCATTTATTTCTTAAATTTTCTTTAATCGGTCTTAAAAAGGTCTTTTTACCTTCATAAAACCTGCAGAAACCCTGGCATTCTTTAAAACCCCCCACGAGCTGCGTGTCGCTTTTGGGACAAGAAAGAATGCGAGAGAAAAACCAAGAACTATCCAAAGCTGAATGTCTTTGCAGTGACTTTGAGCTATTTCACCTCTTGAACATTGAAATATGTGTCACTGACATTATGCATCACATGCTGACCTTGTGCTGACCTGTTCACAGCGGATCGTGAGTTCCCAGAGTCTGGAGGAAGATGATGTCGAGTGAAATGTGACGTTCCTTTGTGTGAGACGAACCAACAACAGACCTTCTGATCGCCGTCTCTCTTGTCTTTATTTATCAGTTTATTCCTGTTTTTGGTTGCACATCTCTCCTGACCACCGTCTGTTCCTGGTGTTTGTGTTGACATTGTATAAAATGGATGCTTTTTTATTCTAAACATGATCTAACAATCACATTTGATTGCAAATGAAAACTATATAATGCTATTTTAATGACAAGCAAATTATAAAGGTCATCAGTTCTCACTGTCATTTTTGGATATTTCTAATGTTTAATGGTTGATAAATGTTAAGGATGGATCTATTTGCAATATTAATCAGATGTTTGTTTATGAATCTTGTTTTTTTTATGCACTGAACTTTAAATAATAGATTCTTCTTTGTTTTCATTAAATAATTTAATCAAGAATGTCTTCACTCACATTATTTATGCATTTATACATGTTTTTGCTGTATTTCTGATGCACATTTCACTGCAATGCTGCTGATTATTTCTACATTGCAGTTCTCTTCCTCCAGGAGGCAGTGCAAACACACAGATTCTTATACACTAAAATTTAGTTGAGGGGAATTGAAGAGACATGGACATTTTTAATGTTAAAACAGCTATCCTGGTTTAATACGCAAAGGCAGTTAAAGGTACATTATCACTTTTTTGTTAAAAAATAACATTTAAATGGGTAAAATCATAAATCTTTATGTCTTTTGTCTTTCCCTGATTCACTATGGTAAGCCCGTTATAAGGGTTTATATTTTAGACCTGTCGGGATGGTTTTCGCGGGAAACTGCGCCACTCGCTCGTGCGTGTCTCGTCATTTCCATGAATAGAGAAAAGTCAAAGCCACTGGAAGCTCCATGTCTGCTAATCTTCAACATGTTTTACGATAAACAATACTTTTGTGGAAATTATATTTAGATTTTACTATGATAAAAAATGTTATTTTATAAGAATGGAATGTCGCGACAGGCATGGCTCATTTACGGCATTACCATTTAATAGTAATATTGAATGTATATTGTCTAAAGAAAGTAAAAAAATACCGATGTTTTCTTTGGCTTTCAGGTTTTACCTGTTATAAGACTTGAATTGTAATGACTATTATAACTGCATGTATGCGTATGATGCTGATATGCATTTTAATGAATAAAGAGAAAATTAATCATTTATGTGTTATATTGTATGTTGTTTAATGAAAATAAAGAATGAAGTGTTCTTTTTTTTCATCGCTGCCTGGTTAGACATATTGTAATGATTTATGACTGCTGTGTGCCTAATGATGATAACGCCTTTTAATGAATGAAGGTAAATAAATACATATACTTTGAATGAATTAAATATTAAATTACAATTACGTTTTAGTGTACCGTTAAATGTAGTTTTTAGCGCCCTCAGTGACTAATTTGCAGCTAATAGAGATATTCGCGCTCTTTTTTTCCATAGTAAAGCACAAACAATGCAGTCCCACTGTACCTTGACTAGCGATATATCACCAAATATAGAACATTTATTCACAAGACCAAGTAACTGATTAAGGTAAACTGTAACTGGTTGTCTTTTTTATTATTATTGATGCTCAAAACAGTACACAAGTAATAACAATCAACAACAAAATATACAAAAAAAAAAAAAAAGATCTGTAACCAACTGTCATAAAACTTTGAACGGGCACTGACGTCACTGCCATTACAAGATAGGCTGAGGTGCGTCACGTGATCCAAGTTAGCCGTTACGGTTTCTCCAAGAGATACAAACCCTCTCATCTCCCCAATAAGAGGACAATCCCTGGGAAAGTTGCTCCGGCTGCTTTGATGTGTGTCTGGTTTGGTGACAGAGGTTAGTTGTCACAACTAAATCTCCAACCTTCGGGGAATCACCCGTTGTCGAGAGTCTGCTGGAGAAAAGAGAACGCGACAGAGCTCGTGATAAAACAAGAATCAACATCACAGGGTGAGTAGGATATTTTATTGAACAGATAAATTGCCATAAGTAGCTTTCTAACAGAGTTCGTTGTAGGGGTGTGCGATATATATCGTCTGCGATAATACCGTAATTGTTGTTTTAAGGATGTGTGATCTGACATTATGGAGTATCCCTCTCTCTCACACACACACACAGACAGAGAGAGTGCATGCATACACTATGTGATGTAGTCTTGCGCAGGTGCGCATTTAGAGTGCAGGCATGGTTTAGTCTATATTTATATCATTTAATATAGTTAATAAATATCACACGAAGAGTGCAGTTTTCTCCAGGTATCGGCATGATAACAAATGTGATATTGATTTTATACAAGTTTACTAAACAAGAAGTTAATAACTTAATTATGATAAGTTATTATGACATTTTAGACACCAGATTGCCTGTTTTTGCTCTATTTCGCCAACGAAAATAGTTCAAAACAAAGCCACAGGACTTCTCTGAGCAACACACTGAGGTGTTTCCTTACTGAATCAATCAGCATTTTGAACGAATCAATTGAATCAAGGATTCAATGACTAAGAAAGATTAAGATGTCAAATGCTTCGTTCCTGAATGAATCAGATGTTTGAATGAATCGGTTGAATCTCAATGACTCACTCATTAAGACAGTCAAATGCTTCGTTCCTGAATGAATCAGCTGTTTGAATGAATCGGTTAAAGGAATGATTCAATGACTCACTCATTAAGACAGTCAAATGCTTCGTTCCTGAATGAATCAGCTGTTTGAATGAATCGGTTGAATCTCAATGACTCACTCATTAAGACAGTCAAATGCTTCGTTCCTGAATGAATCAGCTGTTTGAATGAATCGGTTAAAGGAATGATTCAATGACTCACTCATTAAGACAGTCAAATGCTTCGTTCCTGAATGAATCAGCTGTTTGAATGAATCGGTTGAATCTCAATGACTCACTCATTAAGACAGTCAAATGCTTCGTTCCTGAATGAATCAGCTGTTTGAATGAATCGGTTAAAGGAATGATTCAATGACTCACTCATTAAGACAGTCAAATGCTTCGTTCCTGAATGAATCAGCTGTTTGAATGAATCGGTTGAATCTCAATGACTCACTCATTAAGACAGTCAAATGCTTCGTTCCTGAATGAATCAGCTGTTTGAATGAATCGGTTAAAGGAATGATTCAATGACTCACTCATTAAGACAGTCAAATGCTTCGTTCCTGAATGAATCAGATGTTTGATTGAATCGGTTGAATCTCAATGACTCACTCATTAAGACAGTCAAATGCTTCGTTCCTGAATGAATCAGCTGTTTGAATGAATCTGTTGAATTTCAATGACTCTCTCATTAAGACAGTCAAATGCTTCGTTCCTGAATGAATCAGCTGTTTGAATGAATCGGTTGAATCTCAATGACTCACTCATTAAGACAGTCAAATGCTTTGTTCCTGAATGAATCAGCTGTTTGAATGAATCGGTTGAATCTCAATGACTCACTCATTAAGACAGTCAAATGCTTTGTTTCTGAATGAATCAGCTATTTGAATGAATCGGTTGAAGGAATGATTCAATGACTCACTCATTAAGATAGTCAAATGCTTCGTTCCTGAATGAATCAGCTGTTTGAATGAATCGGTTGAATCTCAATGACTCACTCATTAAGACAGTCAAATGCTTCGTTCCTGAATGAGTAAGCTATTTGAATGAATCGGTTGAAGGAATGATTCAATGACTCACTCATTAAGACAGTCAAATGCTTCGTTCCTGAATGAATCAGCTGTTTGAATGAATCGGTTGAAGGAATGATTCAATGACTCACTCATTAAGATAGTCAAATTCTTCGTTCCTGAATTAATCAGCCGTTTAATTTCACATTTAAAGTATCTTTTCATGTTTTAAATAATTTCAGAATATTAATATTCATTTTTTTATGTTTAAAACATCAAAACATTATTTATGCATTTTATGCATTATTTATTTATTATATTATTTAATTATATCATATTATTTATGTAACTGCAGGTTATTCATTTGTCACCTCTGAGCTCATTAAACAGTGTAAATGATCTAAATGCCACTTCAGATGCAGCTTCTGTTTTTCCTCTCAGATTGTGTCTTATTATTATAATTAAATTTGATTACATTTATATGAAATTGACACAAAAGATGATGCATGCATATAATTAGGTTTAAAAAATACGTTTATAAAGGTAAAAATGCTCTTAAAAGGTAAAAATCAATTGAAACGTATTGGAAAAAATAATTTCTATCACTGCTGTGAACTGACCACCACACAGAATATGAAGAATATCAAACACTTTAGGAGTCAGCTGTCCACGGTAGTCCTAAACCTGCCAAGGTACCAACACAATAACACACTCAGCAAAATATCGTCTAATTATCGTTATTGAGAAAATCCTAGAAAATATCAAGATGTCATTTTTTTGTCAATATCACACACCCCTAGTTTGTTGTAAAGCATTATCTATTGTGAAGGCTCATATTCATCCGCACAGTCACGCAGAGCCGAAGCACAACCAAAATGTTCTTCCGCAAAATGCATGCAGTTTTGTTTTTTAGCCGGTAAAAGTTACATAGTGTACCTTTAACATATTGGTCAACACCTATGTGGTTTGTCATGGTATATTATAATACCACTCTTACAATTTCTGCATTATAACCTACATTTTGTGCATAGTTACAATACCCTTAATACCCATAACTACTACATTATCCAAAATATGTGGTATAAAACAGCAGTATCCCACAATGCAATGCACTAGACTCCTATTTCAGTTTGAGACGAATGAACCGAAAGTAATGTAAGCAGATCTGTTTCTTGATTCACTGTTTGACTGTTGTTTTACCAGGAGTTTGACTTTTTATACCAGTTTGGATTAAAGGCACAATATGTAAGATTTTTGGATTAAAATATCCAAAAACCACTAGAGCAATGTATTTTGTTGACTTGTGTACTTACATTATCCCAAATGTTTCCAAGAATGTTTAAATCCAGAGAAATAAGCAATTTTAACCAGGACACGGACCGTGTGTCGCCTATTAATGACATCATACCCGCATTTTATTTTGTAGAAACCATGGAAACACCAAAGATGCTTTAATATATGATGTTTTATAAGACAGGTGAGCAACTGTTTGGATCATTCATGGACAGAAACTAATCATTGTTATACAGCTCAACACAGTTAGTCTTATTGTTTAAATCTGGTTTTCTTGATTAACCGTGAGTACCATGTTTTACCATGCCTGATATCGATCTAGCTCACTGCAGTGTGAACAAGCGAACGACAGAGTAGCATTATAACATAACTTTAACACACTCAAATGTGTGTAATATGATAAAACAGCGCTGTGTTACCCCACATACACATGAGCGGAAGAAGCGGAAGTGCTCGTCTGACAGAATAAAAGCTCTCCGCGAAATCAGTGTGTCATCAAGCTACGCCTTTGTTTTGAATAAGCGACCTCTAGTGGCGAAATATTACATATTGTGGCTTTAAAAGTGCTTTGAAAAAAATACATTATAGCAATTAAAAGGTAAATGTGAAAAAACACAATTGCAAAGATGAAAGCAGAGATTTTAACTTTTAAGTGCATGCAGTTGCTTTGAAAACGATACTCTGCATTCTCTCTCACTGTGAACTAGGTTATTTAAAAAGTCTTGTGTGGTTTAGTCTGAGCACAAATGGTTAGACATGATAATTCCCTGCTGAAATACTGAACATAAATCTGACACAGTGTCTGTGATGAGAAGCGGAGCTTCGGTGGAAGTTATGATGGGCTGGCGTTTGTGTTTTCTCTCAGTGAGCTGATCTATGTGTTTTGGGTTTGAAACCATCATTACAACGTGGAATCTGGCACTCGTGGATAATTGAACAGTTCGCTGGAAGAAACAGCAGAAGGGAAATAAATCCACCTTCTGTCCTTTCCGTCCAACTCCGCTCAGATTTTCCAGGAATAACGTGGTCCTCAGATTTATAAATGGAGACTGCCAGTGGCTTCGGCTCTTGCTGGAAGACTAGTGAGCGTTTATCACACTCGTTCAGTGTCAAACGTGAAATCATTGTTAATGTCACCACACTGACACCTAATTTTACTCTAAGCCTCAAATGTTTTGCAGATGAACACGTCAAGACACTGTTTGAACGTGATAAATATGAATTGCTCATGTTTAAGTAAATATGCAATTACATTCACAACTCATTTTGTTGACATATTTTCAAGTGAAACACATGTATGGATATCCAGTGTTATTTTAATATTTTTTTATATACTATTACAGCCTTTATTAATATTTTGAATTACCTTTTTATCGGTTCCATTTTTGGAATTACACTCTTAAAAATAATATATTAAGAACATTTTTCCACTATAAAGAAGCTTTTGTGCAATGGAAAGATTCCATGAATGTTAAATGTCTTCATGGAGCCATCAAAAATAAAGAAGTGTATTTTAAGAGTGTATTTGACTATTCAGTGTGTGTTCATCAGTTTGCATCTAAACTTTAGTACAGCTGCAGTACAGGGAACCAAGCAAGGACATTAAAGGCAGGGTAGGTGATTTGTCCAGAAACATGTGTGTTATGCTGGTTGAAAGTCTCTTCACATCCTGATAGCAATCGCTAAGTTAAGTGGTTTAACCCTCATCCCTCCCTTGCACTTTGTAACTAACCCTTCCCTCGCGGGTCAAAATGACCCGAAGCCCTAAAATTATACTGAATTTTTTTTTTTTTGTCCAGAAAGCTTATTTCATTTCATTTTCATATTTTATCTATTTTTGAATGCAATTTTTTGGAGATTTATTGTTATTTTTTATTTTATTTACCTTTAAATTACTAGATTTTATCAATAAATAATAATTTAAGCACATTCTTTCAACTTAAATTCAAAATAACTCACAATTTCATGCATAAACCTTTTAATTCAGCTCAAAATATCTTACATTGGGTGTCTCTGCCGACCTCTTGTGGAAAAATAAAATATGACATGATATTTCATGACTCTTGACTCTATATGGAGGAAATGAGCTGTTCCGCTGGGTCCTAAAGTCAGTTTTTCTTCAGAATGCATTCAGATATACATGCAGACATTTATAAAATCCTTTTTGGGTAAAGTTTTAGCATTTTTAGTTTGAGTTTTGAGCATTTTTAGGTTTTTCTATGTGCACTGAAGCATTCCATTCATTCCTAAGGGGGTCAAATTGACCCGCGAGGGAAGGATTTGTTACTTTTTTAAATTTCAACCACAAAACTCCTCGAATCCAGTCAATTTTTTTGTGTATTCGTGGTTCAAGTGCGACAAAAGTCCTAGGGTCTTGGACCGCTCCGATGAACACTCAATTTTTAAACAGTTTTTAAAAATGAGTATCGGGTCAAAATGACCCGAGGGAAGGATGTAGGAAGACACATCATGGCCATATGATGACAATGTCAAGATTCACCAGGCTCAAATTGTGAAAAAAATGGTTAAGAGGGAGCATGAAGAATCATTTTCACACATAAAGTCCAAACCTTAAATTCAGTGAAAGTCTTTGGGATGTGCTAGAGGAGACTTTACAGAGTGCTGGACTCTTGCGCTGTCAATACAAGATCTTGACCAAAAATGGATGCACCTCCTGATGGAATTAGCATCACAACATTTATTTCCTTGAAGAGGTGCATTCATTCCTAAGGGGGTCAAATTGACCCGCGAGGGAAGGATTTGTTACTTTTTTAAATTTCAACCACAAAACTCCTCGAATACAGTCGATTTTTTTGTGTATTCGTGGTTCAAGTGCGACAAAAGTCCTAGGGTCTTGGACCACACGCGTATAGAGTGTCATGCCTGCCAGCCGGAGTGCCTATGATAGCCACCAGAGGGCACTCCTTCCGTACTGCGTTACCCATAACCCATTGCCCGGACTTATTATTGTTTGATCACTTCCACCTGTGTGTCATTACCCTTGTTAACTCTGCCTATATAAGCCCTGTTTATTCAGTCACTCATTGTGAAGTCTTGTATGTTGTCATATACTGCTCGGAGACACAAATGTTGAGGATCCAAGTGCAGTAGTTTATTAGGGTAATCCAGAATTGTAATCCATACAACAGGCAAGAGGTCATAAACACAGACAAAACAATCCACCAGGGTGGATAACTCGGGCAAACAGGGTAACAGGCAAAAGGTCACAACCATGAAACAGAAAAGATGTGATATAGTGGATATAGATACTGGATTTGGCTAAGTTTACTAGGTTAGTGGCTTCCTTTAAGAAGTCAATGGTGCCCCACAACTGTTTGGTTACCCATATTCTTCAAAATATCTTATTTTTGTCTTCAACAGAACAAAGAAATGTATGCAGGCTTGGAACAACTTGAGGGTGAGTAAATGATTTTTTTGGGTGAACTATCCTTTAAAGCCTGTAGTAACAAACATACTAGAAATACACATTCAGAACGGTATATTTAAATTAGTTTTGAGTAGCTAATGCATGTAAAATGTAGCCTAGTTTAAAAAAATATATATTTAAGAGTTTTTCTGTCATGTCTGTTGTTATTCGACCCTTTGGCTGTTCATTTACATGACAAAAGCTTTTTGGGGGTCTGAAGACGCAAACTTTTGAAAATGAGTTTCAAGTTTTTTTTTTTATCGCCTGTGTGTAAACTACAAAAACGCGAATTTGTGAAAATGGAGACGTCATGCGCATGTGTATTATGTGTTCAGTCTATAGGTGTGTATTGTTTCTTTACAGAGTGTCATCGCCATCTACTGGCCTGACAGCAGAATACAGCGCGTTGACAATGTTGTCGTCTGTACGCGAAAAACACAAACGCCTTTTTTCTGTTTTTAGTACATTGTTGTTGTGTAAATGTACCCTCAATTGAGTTGACTGAAATCACAGCTTTTGCTTATTTCTGCACAATTTTACACCATCTTGTAAACATGTCTGTAAAATGTGTTCTGTGTTTTGCCTTGTTGGGTTGTAATGTGGTGTAATAGTTTATTTATTCTTTATGTATTTTTGATGACTTTCTGCTCCTGATTCTGTCGTTTGCGCTGTATAGCCTGCATTGTCTGTATGCAAATGAATAGTGGCAAGAATTCAGAATTTATTTTCTAGTTAAATGTGAGATTTAAATATTTTGATTATAGAGACAATATATTTTTTATTTATTGCAAAATATGCATAGTGCATAAAAATATTTCAATAGTTTGAGATTAGTGAGTCAGTTACGTCATTCTTCATGATAGTGGGCGGAGCTGTTTTATGCGCGGTTCTCTGATTGGTGGCTATTTCTTTGCAGAATCATGGGTAATGTGTTTTTTTTTTTCAACAGGAATTCTGATGTTGAACATGATTTATTTAAAAATGAGTTGAAATAATGCGGCTGATGGCTTCAACAAACGCATATTTTGTCGATTAACGATCTCGTAGCTCAATCAATTCCCCTACGGAGAAAATTAATGAGATTTTTACTTCTGGAACCCGAATTTTTGCTCTGTAGAATCTTGTTTCTAGTTGTCAAATTCATCAGCCAATCAAGTTTGTTCTATTTGTACCTGGTGGATGGTGTAATTATTGTAATCGTTGGCGTTCCTATTATTATTTTTCCGTTTCTTCCATTTCTTCCGCTCCTTGAGTCTATGGCAGCCCATAGAACCGCTTGTGGGAAAGTTATGAAATTTGGCACACAGATAGAAGACAGTCTGAAATGTCACCATAGCAAATTTGGAGTCTCTAACTTTTTCTCTGATTCTGTGGCTCAAGACGATTCGATTGAAACCTATGATGCAATTTTCCCGCCAAAAAAACTACTTTTTCGAACTCTTCGAAATTGAACCAGATCATCTTCAGACAATGCCAACAAAAAGTTAACATAACACAATAACTGATGAAAAAGTTATGGAATTCAAGTTGATTCAGCAAACTGTTTTTGAATAACATGCAAACGAATTTTACGTAGTGCTTGTGAAAATAGACACAAGGCTGTATCTCCGCAATGCTTTATCGTATTCTGACCAAATTTGGTACAGATCATCACAAGCATGACCTGAGGCTACATGCTGCGTTTCGGCACAGCGCCACCTACTGATCCGGAGATACAAAAAAATGGCTATTTTTGCTTATAACTTCTGAAAGTGGTTTCGTTAGATTCGGGATGGCATGCTGAGTTGAATGATATCCAATTTTTCCATATCGGACATTTTGGGCGTCAGCCATTTTGAATTTTGTAGTAAAATGCTGTATTTCATGAATGCATTAGCATATCGTTACGAAACTCAGTATGGGTCATCAGAACGATGCCTTGAAGGAGCCTGAGAAGTTTCAAGTCAGCGCCACCTAGTGGTAAAATCAAATATTCACATGCTTATAACTTTGGCTGTGGTTGACTTATTTTCACGGGAGTCATCTCCTTAGATTCCTGAATCCTAGCCAACGATACCAAACATGCTAGGTTTGCCTTATGGTTTGTTCAACGTTGGGATTTAGCGTTTAAACAAGTTTTGCGAATATCTTCAAAACTGTTAGTCCGATCGAGACGAAAACCACCGTAGGAAAATGGGAATCATAGCGGGTTGACTAAATGAAGGTGGCCAAATGTCAAAATTTTGATAGTAAGTGGTAGGGCTGGGTAAAAAATATCGATTCTCATTTTTACGAACCGATATCGATTCTTAAATACCAAGAATCGATTAGTCATCCTGTTTTCAGTTGATGAATGACGGAAGAGCCCCTCCCATCCAAAAAAACAGTGTTCAGTGTTTCAACCGTGGAAAAGACGTCAATAAAACAGCTTGTAACGTCACATTTACCTCAGAAAAACCATATCCAGTGTCCATAAACTCGTTAGTCAGCTAGAAAAATTAACCCTAGAGAGTAGCATTTTGATAAATATATGCACGATATTACATATTCATTATAATTTGTAATGTTCTTCAATATTTAATGCATGTTTGAATAAATCTGGCATGTTTTTATGACAGCCACCATTTAAATGTTTATATTTCAAAAAAACGAATTGGAGTAGAAATATGATTTATGTAATTGTAAAGTTAATATAACTTTTATTATTATAAAAAAAAACATAATTGAGTGTAATTTAAGTGTTTGTATACAAATCAGTTAATTTTTACCTTCAATATTATAGTAGGCTACAACAGACTCCCATAGTTTACAGCATTAGTTCAGAGATTAGTTTTCCTTGAGAAAATTTGCCATGTATTGTATCTGATATATATCCACAATAATCAATATTGAATCGAATCGGAATCAAAATCGAATCGAATTGTGAAATTTGTCAATACCCAGCCCTAATATGTGGCAAAAAAATGCAAAGTCAGGTGTGAGTTATTTTTCATATGCTCATAGATACAAATGTCTATAACGCCTAAACGAAATGCGATATTTGACACGCTTATGTATGGGGGCACTCTGAGGACACACTTAAAAAAGGTGTTGGGACTGCACCACTTGGTGGCGCTATAATTGAACAAAACATGACATTGGCTCTATACAATTTATTTTATTAATGTGGGGTTTCAACCTTTTTACCTAAAATTGTCTCCAAATGTCTTTACTCATTGTTGCAGTTGGTCTGCTTCTAGCTTCCTTGTTTGCTTCTGTTGTGCTTGGCCCCGATAACTGCTGCTTGCAGCTATATTATTATACTATGTCCTTTCTAACTTGTTACTAATGCTAACCCCCCAAAAAAATGTTTAAATGATGCCATGTTTTTGTTGGCGGTTTTCATGTCTGAGTTTGTCTTTGAAGTGGTCTCTTTGGTACTATAGGTTTACTCTAACAATATGTGACGTCATAGGGTGTTATACTCATTACAGAATAGCGTGAGAGCGACACGGGTGATCTACTCTATTTCAGATAACTTTTCATGGCGGTCAGATGATCTTTGGATGCTCGTTTCTTAGCCAGAATAAAGCTTAGCAGACTATATGCCTGAATACATGAGACTGTAAGTGATCTCAGCTGAACACAGTCCAGCTCCAGAGAGCTTATAATGACCACAGCGGAGGAAAGGGTTTGGTCGTTTGGAAGCTTCCCTGCTGGAAGACAAATACAGGCCTAATTATTTTTATCCAAGTCTGCAGCTGGTTTCTTTCTTTCTTTTTTTTACTGTGTTTGGAAGGTGTAGTCTGGTGCTCGGAGCTGCCAAGAGACAGGAACTGGAAAATACTTCTCTAAGAGAGAAAATACAATATGAAAACGTAACTGGAGCCAAGAACCGTCGAATAAAAACATAATGACAGACGGTGTATTTTCCATGAACTCATGCACTCATACCAAAGCTGCTCCCCTCCCTTACTTTTATAAGACGGGAAAAGTGTGTTAAGAGGGAAGCTGCTGATTTGATTTTGGACTTAAAGGGATAGTGCGCCCAAAATGTAAATCCTATGTTATGATCTGTCTACTAACTCCTTCAGTATTTGGCACGGCCTATGTGTTCTATGGCTTTTTGACCTGGGGTCCGTTCTTCATACCTCGCTTAATACATCTGAGATGATTTGACAGATCCCAGATCTTCTAATCGTGATAACTGATCTCTGGCTAATTTGGTTCTTCACACTAATTTGTGGATTGGATTAAAATATCTGGATTAAGTTGTCTGAGATTACTGCGCGTCCCTGAAGCGGGCAGATGCATCGATACTCGAAACCACGATCATCAATGCAGCGATTGGCTGGCGGCAGGACAGCAAGGTAATGACATCATATAATTTTAAAAAAACTTGACAAAAAAACATTTATAAAAACAGCCAAGCGACCAAAACAACGTAAAAGTTATAATAGATAAATGTTTTTTTTTTTTTTTAAACATGATTCCCAATTATTTATATTCACGATTTTATAGTATTTGTACACCCTTTACATTTTTATTTCAATGTTCTAATTAGCAATTCATTACATTTTTTTATGCAGTTTGAAGCAGATTTGTTACGTGACAGTATTAAAGTTTCTTAAGGGTCAAGATCAAGTAATCTGCATCTCTTGCGCTGCATCAAGCCATCCCATAATATCCGTCACCACTCAAATTAATGCACGGCTCAGATTAACGTTACAGCATGTGTGTAAGACTCCAATAAAATTATAAAGTAATTATTCCATCACAAATAAATCAAGTGGCTGTGTGTATAGTATTATACACAACATTATAATATTATTTTCAAATGCATTATTATATTATTATTATTATTATTATTATTATTATTAATATTATTATTGCCCGCTTGGGTCCCGTTTCAGAAAGGAGGTGAAGTGTAAACTCTGAGTATGTTAACCCTGAAATGAGGGGAACTCTGGGTTTTCCGTTTCAGAATGGGAGGTATGTTAAACCTGAGAAAGCAGGGTAAGTCAAGCCCGTTTCTGAAAGAGAGGTAACTTATACTCAGAGTCAGTTACCATGGTAACTTAGTCTGTGAACCTAACCTGGTCTGGAGCAGGTTTTCTTCGGTAAACCCAGAGTTTCTTTTGGTCTCCGCCCCCTTTTTAAAGCACCAGCGTTGTTTAAATACTTCATTCATTCATTCATGCTGTACAAATGCTTTTCATACTGAGTATTTTTTTCTTACCCTATTGGCAGATAATTTGCAAAATAAGAAAAATGCACTTAAATTTATTTATTTATTTTTTGTCCCCCAGGAAACAAGACTAAACACTACTTATGTAATTTTTCTTATGTAGAAAATGCACGTTGATTTAAGAATCTTTAGATATTTTGACTGGAAATTACAAGACAAAAGAAAAGCATTTTTTGCAGTGCAGATACATTCATTCACTGCGAATTATTTCATCAAGAGGACACTGTCAAAATGACACAAATAGCATCCTATAGGTGAGGAGGCTGCAGTAATTTGTAGGGAGTTACATTCATGTCAGGAGAGGATTTTCTTTGCTTGCTATATCCACATGCATATTTATTTGAGCAGTACCATGTTTTAATTATAGTTTTCTATATAATATCAGGGATGCAGAGCATATTAGTAAGGCCGCTGTATGCAGAGAGGTAAGGAAAGTTCGCCTCACTCTCGTGAGCTCTTTCTGAATATGTTTGTGCTGTTTCCTGGGCACAAACCCATGAGAGCATCAAAGAGGAGTTTCACAGGATTGCAGGGCAGTGGTGTAGAAATCAGGTTAAATGACGTTCACTTGATATCTTGTTGCAACCTCTGGAAGTAACCTAATAATTAGAATTTCCTTTAGGATTTCCAATGTGATTTCCCATATTCCCATCATCGCACCTTCCGAAAATGAAACCGATTACTGTATGGAATGGAAGAATACCAGATGGAAGGGTCTGAAATACAGTGGGGAGAACAAGTATTTGATACACTGCCGATTTTGGTTTTCCTACTTACTAAGCATGTAGAGGTCTGTAATTTTTATCATAGGCACACTTCAACTGTGAGAGACGGAATCTAAAACAAAAACCCAGAAAATCACATTGTATGATTTTTAAATAATTAATTTGCATTTTATTGCATGACATAAGTATTTGATCACCTACCAACCAGTAAGAATTCCGGCTCTCACAGACCTGTTAGTTTTTCTTTAAGAAGCCCTCCTGTTCTCCACTCATTACCTCTATTAACTGCACCTGTTTGAACTCGTTACCTGTATAAAAGACACCTGTCCACACACTCAATCAAACAGACTCCAACCTCTCCACAATGACCAAGACCAGAGAGCTGCGTAAGGACATCAGGGATAAAATTGTAGACGTGCACAAGGCTGGGATGTGCTACAGGACAATAGGCAAGCAGCTTGGTGAGAAGGCAACAACTGTTGGGGCAATTATTAGAAAATGGAAGAAGTTCAAGATGACGGTCAATCTTCCTCGTTCTGGGGCACCATGCAAGATCTCACCTTGTGGGGCATCAATGATCATGAGGAAGGTGAGGGATCAGCCCAGAACTACACGGCAGGACCTGGTCAATGACCTGAAGAGAGCTGGGACCACAGTCTCAAAGAAAACCATTAGTAACACACTACGCCGTCATGGATTAAAATCCTGCAGCGCACGCAAGGTCCCCCTGCTCAAGCCAGCGCATGTCCAGGCCCGTCTGAGGTTTGCCAATGACCATCTGGATGATCCAGAGGAGGAATGGGAGAAGGTCTTGTGGTCTGATGAGACAAAAATAGAGCTTTTTGGTCTAAACTCCACTTGCCGTGTTTGGAGGAAGAAGAAGGATGAGTACAACCCCAAGAACACCATCCCAACCGTGAAGCATGGAGGTGGAAACATCATTCTTTGGGGATGCTTTTCTGCAAAGGAGACAGGACGGCTGCACCGTATTGAGGGGAGGATGGATGGGGCCATGTATCGCGAGATCTTGGCCAACAACCTCCTTCCCTCAGTAAGAGCACTGAAGATGGGTCGTGGCTGGGTCTTCCAGCATGACAACGACCCGAAACACACAGCCAGGGCAACTAAGGAGTGGCTCCGTAAGAAGCATCTCAAGGTCCTGGAGTGGCCTAGCCAGTCTCCAGACCTGAACCCAATAGAAAATCTTTGGAGGGAGCTGAAAGTCCGTATTGCCCAGCGACAGCCCCGAAACCTGAAGGATCTGGAGAAGGTCTGTATGGAGGAGTGGGCCAAAATCCCTGCTGCAGTGTGTGCAAACCTGGTCAAGAACTACAGGAAACGTATGATCTCTGTAATTGCAAATAAAGGTTTCTGTACCAAATATTAAGTTCTGCTTTTCTGATGTATCAAATACTTATGTCATGCAATAAAATGCAAATTAATTATTTAAAAATCATACAATGTGATTTTCTGGATTTTTGTTTTAGATTCCGTCACTCACAGTTGAAGAGTACCTATGATAAAAATTACAGACTTCTACATGCTTTGTAAGTGGGCAAACCTGCAAAATTGGCAGTGTATCAAATACTTGTTCTCCCCACTGTATATGCCATACACCACAGGTGTTAAATAAACACAAATTATTCACAATTTATTTGGTCATCTTTATTTGCTAAATACAAAAGCAACAGTTCTTTTTTTTTTTTTTTTTTTTTTTCCCCTGTTGGATTTTAATATTCTTCCTCCATCTCTTCTTCTGTCAGTGGTGGTGGTGCAGGTCCTCCCACCATTTTGCGAGCCTCTGCCTTCTTGCTGTTGGCCAGAGTAGAAGTCAAATGTTAATTTCATTACCCTAATTCAGAAATGTAACAGGTTGGATTAGAGAACATCATGTGAAAAGAGCATTAGACTATGTGGGAAAAGCTGCTGCACATTGAAATAGACGCTGAATGATATTTATTTAATATGTCAAATGTTTGTAAAGTCATGAATCCTACACCCATGAACCTTTTATGCTTAAAGCTTTACATGATTATATTTTTTATCTTCATTTTTAGCTGCTACCACATTCTTTTTTTGCCCGTGGGATACCATGAAAATATTAGTTCAATAACTTGCCGTTCTGCCAGTTTTCACCTCTGATATTATAACAATGATTAAGAATTAAACCTACGTTTGACCCGGAAGTATGCGGACGTCTTTTTGTTGGGTGCTGTTGCCATGGTGAATTGTAATTTCAGAGCTCCATTGATCATGGCTTTTCATAGTCGTGGTGCATGCGAGTCAGTCTACTCAGAGTTGATTGAACTACCTCAATTTAGCTGTTCTGAAACCAAAAACTCAGAGTTTCCCATCTCAGGGTAAGTCAACTCAGAGTTCAAGTTTGAACTCAGAGTTGGTTGAACCTCCTTACTGAAACGGGCCCCTGGTTCAGTAAGGAACTCTTGTAATAAAGTAGCAGTGGCTGGGACAGATTTTAAGTATCAGCGGCGCTTAAAAAGATGCAATCTAATCCTGTTTACATGAAATAAGACCGCTCCCGAGCAGGTTTGAGTTTACAGACCTGTTGCTATGACGGCAAGTCCAGGATGAGCGTCGAAGAACCAAACAATCCAAGATCATGCCAAATCATCAACAATCAAATCCAGCTGAGTTAGTGACGTACGAAGAACTGACCCCTGGTGTGTAAATTATGATTGTTTATTTTTTGTTGTCAGTGCAACGAGAGGGAGTGAGGCTGATTTGTGGTGTTGTGTGTGAATGATACTGTGGCCAATGGAGAAAGCTTGATTCTGGCATTGAAATGTAGTGTGATCTCATCAGTATTACCTTATTAAAATGCTGGAGGTCCAGCTGAAGTGTGTGACGGCCTGTTTCCCTGGTAAATAAACAACTGAGCTACACATGCATATGAACAACACTGTTCCTCCTCTAACAACCGATACCAAAAACTATTATAGTAGAATTGTCATGGCGTTTTGATGGTAGTACCATGGGATTTTTGAACACTCGTTTTATATTTATGCTGTACACATTTTATATTTTATATGGTATTCTTTGAATTGGTTTTTATCAAAATAATAAATATATAAAATATATAATTAATCATTTTTATTATAATTTTGTTTATTTCAGAAAACAATGCTATTAGTGCAGTGTGTTTATCAGTAATATACAGTACATGCATATTTTTAAAAAGATGATAATTTGTCCGTAAATCAATTTGTAAATACGAAGGGGGCTTTTATTAATTTATTTAAATATTTATATACTTATCTTTATTTATAAATGTTATTGTTATTTATATATTATTTAATATTTAATTTTTTTATTATTGTTTAGAATATATTTATAAATTACACATTTAATTCATAAATACATAATTTATATAATGTATTAATTAAATTTTATATATATTTTATATATATATATATATATATTTATAAATTAAACATTATTTATAAATATATAATACACTGCTATATAACAAAATGTTTTATTGTCATTTATTAGGCAAACAACTAAATAGTCTTTATTCACACAACCAAAAAACGTAATATTTTGTGTGCCATCCTTTGCCCTTGATAACAGCTTACATTCTTGCTGGCATTGTGTATGTGTGTGTGTGTGTGTGTGTATATATGTATGTATATGTATGTATGTGTGTGTATATATATATGTATGTGTGTGTGTGTGTGTGTGTGTATATATATATATAAATATATATATATATATATATATAAATATAAATGTGTATATATATGTATGTATGTGTGTATATATATATATATATAGTGTGTGTGTGTGTGTGTATGTATGTGTATATATATATATATATATATATATATATATATACGGATAATAATCAATATTATATCCTTAGCACATTTGTGTACAAAGCGACTGACAGAGAAATAATTATAATTTGAGAAATATGTGAAATTAAGTGGAATCAGTTTCAGCTGTTCAGCTGTTGCTAATGTTAATTTGACACACTTAAAACAAAAAAAACAGCTGGTTATTGTACCAGCTGCAAAAAAAATTGTGTGCTGTGTGAATGTGAGTCTGTAATAGTTTCAACAGGGGGCACTGTTGCTTCAGCCTCCTAGTTACCCTCCCCGGCTCTCTAGTCCTGGTGCCGTTGACTAGTTTACCACCAAAACATGTAGGCGACGTGATTACAGGAGATGTCTGTCAAATGACCTTCGAGGTATCATTATTTTACAAGTGAAAACTCAGGTTTATAAAAACGCTTTGTGTGTTTGCATTGCAGTAACATGCACTGAATAATTGAAGAGTGACGGTTAATCTCATGTGAATGACTCGGTAAAGCATGTATCTTAATTTTGCATGCATGCACATATAAGCTATATTTGTACAATGCACACATTTCAAAACAGGCCACCACAGATAATCAGAAACTCATTGCTATGTGTTGTCGTTCAGCCCTTGCTGCCAGCTGAAATGGATCATGGTGCAACCGAGGAGAAAAGCTGAGCGCTGTCATGCCAGCAGGCGCTGAGGAAATGTAAACCGAGTCACAGTCGTGCTAATAATAATGGCGGCGTGTTGCAGGGGCAGTGGAGGGGGGATTTTAATTACCAAAGCAGTCTTAAGCCCTGTGTCATGCGTTGCAAAAAACACAAGAGCGGGGAGGGGGAAAAATCCTTGGCACTTCCTAAAAATAAAGAGAGGTGTACGTGCTTGGAGTGCTAACAGCTGTGCCATCTGATCCAACACGGGAATTCACTGCTGGGATCAAATGCCTTTTGAATTTCACTGTTTTGTGCTCTCGTGTTCGAACCGGATTTTTAGGGAGAATATGCTGAATTTTTAGAGTAAACGTTCTGATTTTTAGAGGAAATATTCAGAATTCTGAATAGAATCCTCTGAAATTTAAACCTCTGAAATTAGTGATGCACTGATAACCGATAATTCTGTACCAATACCGATAATTCTGCATATTTGAAAGTTTATAACCGATATATTGGCCGATAGATCTAAATCCAAATTTTTATATCATTTTTGAGAGCCTGATTACAAAAACAAAAGTCTCACCATTAAAAGCCTTGTCTCAAGCACACAATTATAATGTTCTTATTATAATTTTATGTAGTCTATATGACAGACTTGCGCTGCACATGTTGCATTAACTGTATTTTCCTTTTTTGAAGTGATTCCAATCATATTTCAAGCAATTCAAAACCATCATGGCGAACATCTGAAGTGTCTCAGCTGAAGGAAATAATCACGGATGCACAATATATCGTTATCGGCCCGATAAGACAATTTGGCCGATATATTAAAGCCGATAAATAATGCATTATTTCCTTTAGCTGTGACACTTCAGATGTTCGCCATGACGGTTTTGAATTGCTTGAAATATGATGCTTGAAATACACCTTCTCAGGCTCTCAAATTATATAACAATTTGGATTTAGATTTATCAATATATCGGTTATCAACTTTCAAATATACAGAATTATCGGTTATCGGTACAGAATTATCGGTGCATCACTAATTTCAGAGGTTTAAACCTATTCAGATTCTATACGGAATTCTGAATAAAAAAATTACAATGTTTACCCTAAAAATTCTGCATATTCTCCCTAAAAATCCAGTTAGAATATAAAACTTTGGATTTAGATTTATCTGCCAATATATCGGTTATCGGCTTTCAAATATATAGAATTATTGTTTATCGGTATCGACCAAAATGTTCATATCGGTGTATATCCAGCATCCCTAATCTGAAATGGCAGCATTGAAAACCCCTGTAAACCGAGCAACAAGCATGAACTCAGCTTTAAAGAGCACTGCTCAGTTCAGGTCAACTAGGTGCCACATGCTTTAAAGGTCAGTGTAAATGCAGTGTCGCATTTCAGAAACCTTCATGACATGCCGATTGGTTGAAAGAGTATCTGAGGTAAACGCGTGCACGCATACACGACGTGCCCTGCCTGGATTTGCTCTGCAGGAATGCCATTCACCGCTTTAAATCGGACCGTAGGGGCTCCTCAAAATCATTTTACCCCCTTTGAGTCACTGCTCTGTTGACGCTTATCCACCCCGACAGATCATTACATAGCTGTGTCTGAAAGTTCAGCGCGGCAGATTAAATGACTGCACCGCACAGGGACGAGGCCTTGAGCGAAAACATTAAAGGCGTAGATGTTTTTCTTCCTCCTCAAAGTGAAGGAGATTATATAAAACTCAAGCGCTGTTCTCTGTCAACGCTTGTCAGGTTTATCTGACTCATCTTGGCAGGAACTCCTTTTCTTTTCCCTTCCTTTCTGTCGTTACGTTTTGGGACAGAAGAGGTAAACAACAAGTTAAATAAACACTTCTCTTTGTCTCCCTCCTTTCTTTTTTTCTTTTTAACCGCCTTCCTGTCTCATCTGCTTTTGAAATCCCGAGACAGCCCATGTTGTTTTGCATACTGTAGGTGCTGCATTGACTTGTAACAAATCCCTGCCCTCAGGAGACATGTCAGAAGGGATTAATGGCGAGGGCGGGACTCCCCGTTTTCCCATTGTCACGGCCCCAGCCATACTGTATTTTTATCCCAGCCGAGGGATAGGAGCTAAGGCTGAACGCCAGGGTCCAAGCTAAGCTCCTGTTTCCTCATGTCCTGATTCTCTGAGGGGGAAAATGTAAATAATATATCAGGGGAACTGAAGCCTGCAGCACTGTGGCGGCCATGATGAGGCGTTTAGAAAACACTCTAGACAGGAAGAGATGGTGGAGAACAAATCACTATTACTAGTAGAATTTGGACTCTAGAGGCCCGTTCACATCAGCACTGTAAAAAAAAAAAAAATAGTTGTTTCAACTTAAAAAATAGTTTGTGCTGCCTTAAAATTGTCACAAGTACAACTTCACATTTCAAGTTGACTAAACTCAAATTTTAAGGCAGCACGAACACTTACTTTAAGTTTTTTTTTTTTTACAGTGAAGAATATCTATAAAACACCAACGGTACTAAAACCCCTCAGAATACGTTAGCAACGACATTGCAACACACTGGCAACAACTCAAAACACTTTAATAACTGCATAGAAATGTTAACCCCTCAGAACATCTTAGCAACTGCATAGCAACACCTTGGCAACCACCTACAACACCCTAGAAACTACATGAAAACATGCACACACAAAAAAAACACAGAATACTTCAGCAACGACATAGCAACACCCTAGCAACACCCTGGCAACAGCTCACAACACTTTAGAAACTGCATAGAAACATGCTAAAACTCCTCAGAACATCTTAGCAACCGCATAGCAATGCCTTGGCAACCACCCACAACAGCCTAGGAACTACAGTACATAGAAGCGTGCTAAAACCCCTCAGAACACCTTAGCAACTGCATAGCAATGCCTTGGCAACCACCTACAACACCCTAGAAACTACATAGAAACATAGTAAAACCCCTCAGAATACGTTAGCAACCGCATAGCAACACCCTGGAAACAACTCACAACACTTTAGAAACCCCACAGAAACATGCTAAAACCACTCAAAATAACTTAGCAACTGCATAGCAATGCCATAGCTACCATGCACCACAACCCAGTTTTCACATTTTCTTCAGAAACTGTACAAAATCTAGTTTCAGTATTTGTTCTTAATGTTTGTTTGAACTTTCCATGAGCTGGTTCTGGGTGTGAGAGATGACAAAGGCAAAAACTTGGATTTGGAATTGGATTGGATTTGTTTCTGGGAACATGATTTGAGTGGTTTTTCCTCCTCAAAGCCACAGAAGGATAAAGTTGGCATCCACAATGAGGCCTCTCTGTCTCTTAAAGGGACGGGGGCATGTGATAGCCACTGTCTAGTGTCAGATTGCAGCTCTCCATTGCTGCTGTTGGGCCTGAGCGATCAGAGAGACACACAACACTGCTGAATGCATGAATGGATGATCTGTTAGCGCATGAATGCAGCGCTGTGTGGAGAGCATCTAATCCTGCTCAGCGCGATCTGGCCATTGTTGGGCTGTTGATCGATGCAGGCATACATGTTAACCCATTATGCAAGGCTTTCGAAAAACAGCTGTATTGTGTGATTGTATTTTGTGCACAGGGCTGACTTGGTTCAAGATGGCAGAATATACTGAAACCGGAATCTATTCCAAATATATCAAGAGCATTTTAAGACATGAAAAGACATGAAAGCTGTTCCCAAAGGAAGGATAAAATGCTGCCTTTTAAAGCGCTGAAGCCGATCTCAGGTGTCTTGTATGAAAAGCCTGTTGCAGGTCAAACTGACACTGAAAATGGATTCCACCCTCATGTTTTAGCTTTAGAATTAGATGCTTTTGTGTGTGCAGCTCTTACATCTCATTAACTTTCTGTATGTTTTTTTTTTAGGACCGAAATAGGATTGAAAAAGTGTGCTTGTGTACTTAATATTTTAAAAATGTTTTAAAAAAATGGTACTTGCAGATTATATCATATTAATGAAATAAAAGGCCACTTTTATTGACTACACTTATAGCAGACTTAAGGGTTACACTTTATTTTAAGGTGTCCTTGTTACAATGAAATTATACATTTAGGTATTGAGTAATATTAACTAACAACACTTACGTGCTTACGTTAGCAACCACATAGCAACACCCTGGCAACCACTCACAACACTTTAGAAACTGCATAGAAACATGATAAAACCCATCAGAACAGCTTAGCAACTGCATAGCAATACTTTGGCAAACACCTACAAAACCATAGAAACTACATGAAAATATGTAAGAAACCCTCAGAATACATTAGTAACCGCATAGCAACACACAGCATTCTAGAAACTGCATAGAAACATGCAAAACCCTTCAGAACATCTTAGCAACCGTATAGTAACACCTTAACAACAACTTACAACACCCTAGAAACTACAGTACATAGAAACATGCTAAATCCTCTCAGAACATCTTAGCAACCACATAGCAATGCCTTGACAACCACGTACAACACACTAGAAACTACATGAAGCATGCAAGAAACCCCCAGAATACTTTAGCAACCGCATAGGAACGTGCTGACAACCAACTACAACACCATGAAACTGCATGGGAACATGCAACAAAAAAAAAAAAATCCTATAGCAACACCCTGGCAACAACTCACAACACTAGAAACGGCATAGAAACATGCAAAAACCCATCAGAACATCTCAGCAACCGCATAACAACGCCTTGGCAACCACCTACAACACCCTAGAAACTACAGTACATAGAAACATGCTAAAACCCACCAGAACATCTTAGCAACCACATAGCAAGGCCTTGGCAACCACCTACAACACCCTAGAAACTACAGTACATAGAAACATGCTAAAACCCACCAGAACATCTTAGCAACCACATAGCAAGGCCTTGGCAACCACCTACAACACCCTAGAAACTACAGTACATAGAAACATGCTAAAACCCATCAGAACATCTTAGCAACTGCATAGCAATGCCTTGGCAACCACCTACAACACCCTAGAAACCACATGGAAGCATGCAAAAAAAATCACATAGCAACACCCTGGCAACAACTCACAACACTTTAGAAACTGCATAGAACCATGCTAAAACCCATCAGAAAATCTTAACCGCATAGCAACGCCTTGGCAACAACCTACAATACCCTATTTAAATTGCATATAAAGATGTACTTAAGTCCCACTTAAGTGGGTCAAGAAAGTTGCATTTATTAGTTGCATTCATTTCATTTTTTTTTTTTTCCCATACAAAATACATTTTCATTTAATTGGAAATAACATGCATTTAAGAGTCTGAGAACATTAAAAAATATACTTAAGTGCATACTGAAAAATTACAATATTTCTGTAATAAGTACTTTTTTAAAAGTACACTTGTGAAAAAGTGTGCTTGTAATGTATCAATGTTAATATATTTTAGATGTACTAAATATCGACTTCGCATATATATATTTAAATGTGAACTTTAACCATATTTCAAAGACTTCTTAAGTCCTACTTAAGTAGGTCAAAAAAGCACTCTTAAGTTCAACTAATTGCATTTAATATAAACTATAATGCATGTTCATTGTGCAAATAAGTGTCAGAAAACATTACATTCAGCTATATATTAAGTATATTATTTCCATATTAAGTGCTCTTTTTAGAAGTATTCTGAAGTGTACGTCTTTTTCAAAAGGGATTTCATCACCTTTGATGCATTTTGAACGATTGATTCCATACTGAAGGGTCATGGCCTTATAAGCATAGAGAAAGCCAACCCACAGAGATGCACAGATCTGTTCCTCTCTCCCACACACATCCAAAGCTGCTTGGGAAGCACATGCTTTGCTCCACACATATCTGCTTTATTCGGAGAGATCAAGGGATGGATCTCGTGGTGGCGAGGCGGCCCACTCTTTGACCTCGGTCACTTGAGCACTTCTGACTGTTACTGAGAATGTCTTGTGTGTGTTTGACCTTTCAACAGCTGCGGCCACTTCACATTACAGCATTGATGTTACTCCGTCCTTCATTCAGAGCCATGAATGTTAGAGTCAACATGAAAAGGCGTTTGCAACCCATTTTACTTCCTGCATATCGCAGGATTTTAAAATAGATGCATGAAGTTAATTGCATTTCGATAAGGCAAGCTTTTTGTTATTTGCAATAACATGCACTGATGAATCATTCACATTAAGATGTATTAGGAAAGTATAACATTAGTTTTGATTTAATGCATGGCTTGCCTAAACACGTTGCAGCAATGATTAATCATACAATAGTTATTGCATGTTTTCTTAGCTTGTCATTTCTAGTATGTTTCATCATTTACTTGCAGTAGTTTCCCAAACCGTTTTGCATTACAAAACCTATTTGCCATGCTTTACAGAAATGCATTAAAACAGCAAAGGTTCTTTTATATATGAGAAACCTTTGATTAATTGTGTTTATGCTGAAGAACAGCAGGTAACTCTCCAAACATCTTATCTTTCTTTGTGGTCCAAAAACATGCAAAAATAAGCACATAAAGATTTTATTTTGAGGTCATATGTTTTCAGCACAAACATTTTTAAATTAAATGTGCAACTCTGGTCTGTATGTTTCTGTTTGACTCTTCAAACCTCAAATAAATAATCGAAAATTGAAAGATAATCGTTAGTTCCAGCCCTAAGATATTGAGTAGAAAAAGTTTTAATTGCATCAAGCAATTTCTATATATACTTTCCCGCTTTGTCCACCATCTTTAATTTATTTTCTTTCTTTTTTTTTGCACAGAGCTTATTGCAGTGCATTGTGGGATTGGCATTGCACTAGGTTTTGGGACAGAGACATTTACAGCATGTCATTATTGTATGCATGCACTAGGGCTGGGCATTGACAAATTTCACAATTCGATTTCCATTCAATATCGATTATTGTGGATATATATCAGATACAGTACACCTAATTTTTCTTGAGGAAAAAATCTCTCAACTAATGCTGTAAACTATACATGGGAGTCAGTTGGTATTCCACTACTATAATATTGAACTGCGCTGTTTTATTGTTTTATGATGTTTCCTGGGGTGCACTTATAATGTTAGAATGCTTTTTACATCAAAAATTGTCATAATTTATAAATAAAAGGCATTTTTCCTACCCTGATTTTAGCCTCTGGTTTGAACGCTCTGTTTTAAGGGGCGTGTCTGCTGTGAGAGTTCAGTGTTAACACCCACTGCTGTGATTGGCTGCTGTGAGAGTTCAGTGTTAACACCCACTGCTGTGATTGGCTAACGTCTTTCCATTTGAAATAGCTAAGTATTACTCTCTCTTAGCACATTTTTACTATTACAGCTCTCATGGTTAACTAATCGTGAAAAGTGTTGCATTATATTAAGATCTATGGCATTATATTTAGATCTATGGCATTATATTCAGATCTATGGCATTATATTCAGATCGTGGCATGAAAGGTTGCAGAGATGAGCATTGTAGCCGATCACAGACATGTTGAGCGCATGAAAGCAGTGATCTCGTCATTGCAACTCAGTTTCTGCACACTAACGAATGCTTTCATCTTCACTAACAGTGCAAACGTGATATAGTTAAGAGATTCGTTGAATAAAACGGGAGTCACTGATAAACTCGCTGTTTGATTGACAGCTCCAGCGCGCGCTGCTCCAGCGATTGCAAAGGGAGCTTTCTTTGATTGCTTTCTTTATAGAATTTAATCACCGTTAAATAACAGATTATTTTCATCCTACTAAGAGAAACAACGCAAGTTGACGTTTAGTCACTGGTTTGATTTACTGACACACAGACAAAGAACATCTGACTGTACATGAATCATTATTTCAGATCAGGCATTAGAATGAACACAGTTACTTACATGTTGCATTACTGTCGAGCCCAGGCACTGCACAATATTTTGTAATCCTCAACAGCATGTTTATTGCTTGGTAGCTCGATCTGGTTTAACATCACGTAGGCCTATGTTACTTAGGCTACCTATTCTATTGCATGTCATGCGTGAATCGGTGGGCGGGGCTAAACAGGCAGTGATGAAGTAGGCGTTGATCTTCTTCTGCAGAGGCGGTGCTTGCCTCCCTTTGACGTCATAGATCCCCACTTTGAAAAACCTGTCGTTTGCTGGGCCTGGTGTCAATAAAAGCTTTTATTGGACTAACAAGGAAGTTTTCAGTTCTGAAACTTACAGGATATTCTTATAGTATGATGACCTCTTATACGTCAAAAGCTGATTGATTTCTCAGTTCATGACCCCTTTAAACAAACATAAATTACACTCAAGGATGTTTTTTATAATAATAAAGCTATAATACTAACTTTACAATTACATGATCGTATTTCTACTCCAATTTGTTTTTTTTTGTTTTTTTAAATATAAACATTTAAATGGTGGCAGTCATAAAAACTTGTCAGATTTATTCAAACATGCTTTAATATTGAAGAACATTAAAAATAATGAATAGCCTATGTAATGTGGTAATCAGAATGCTCATCTCTAGGGTTAATTTTTCTAGCTGACTAACGAGTTTATGGACACTGGATATGGTTTTTCTGAGGTAAATGTGACGTTATGTGTTTTATTGGCGTCTTTCCGCGGTTGAAACACTGATTGGGCGATTACATGAGACATGATACGAATTTTGGGAAGTTGTACTGTATCTTTTAACATACCTTCAGACGTTCATTAATGTTTATTTCGCGCTGTAACTGGTATTAAAGCGGAGGAGATGATAAGTTCATGTGCGCTGCCGCTTCTCTTGAGCTGAGGCGCTACAGCGATCTGTCACGCCACATTAAACGGTGCCAAAACGCTTTATTTTTGACATTTTGTAATAAAATGGATGTAATTTGATATCTGAGATTGTTTCATATCAAAGCACAAAGATTATTGCGATTTATTGGATGGGAGGCGCGCTACAATGATCCGTTCATTCATCAACTGAAAACAGGATGACTAATCGATTTTAGGGATTTAAGAATCGATATCGGTTCATAAAAAATGAGAATCGATTAAAATCGAGAAATCGATTTATTTTATTTTTTTTACCCAGCCCTAGCGTGCACTATCCAATCCTTTTACTAAAATTAAATCCAATATCTTTGCAACAAATGCACCTGCTTAGCCAGCATTTCTGTTGTGAATTCATTCAGCCCATCTGTGAAATCTAAATGCATGGAATTATTATTATTAACAACATCTCAATTATTGCATACATATTCCCCTAAGTAGCTGTTACATGGAGGAAGGACACCAGTCAGGCTTTGAGCTACTGATTTATACTAATCTAATGTACAGAAAATGACCTGCCCAAATTCAGTTAAAACAGGGAAATCGTGCTGTTGTAACAGGATACATGTGTCTGAAATGTAGACCTGGCAATTTTCCGTCATGCACTCCTCAACTTCCTGTCTTAAAACCTTGTGGTCCTCTTATGAGCAATTAAATTAAACCAGAGGAGACAACTTTAGTTTCGTGAAGGAAGTGGCTGAACTTTGCAGAGAGGCAAACTCGATTGATATTGATTTAAGCTGCGTAGTGAAGTATTTCTTCCATCAGTGTGCAGTCTTGTTAGTCGTAGAGGCCAGGGAAAGAGAGCAGTGATGTCATTTCCTTTGAGAGGAGGCCTCTTTGTCTGTTTCAGAGCTAATGGCTGGGGTTTTCTGTTATGTTTGATGAAAATAGCACATTTACAGTAACTTGTCACTTTCTGACCTGCATCGACTTCAAAAGCACAAAACCTGGTGTTATATATTATATATTTCCTAGAATGTTCTAATCTGACGGTTCCTTTATATTTGCACAGATCCAAGTTACTGCCACCCCGGGTTTACTTATAATAATATATTCTTTCTTTGAGATTTGACTTAAAGTGTGGAATGCCTTTTGGTAAAAACATGAACTTAAGAAAACATGCCAGGTCGTATTTCACCCGTAAATCAGAGGAAAGCCATTGGGTTTTTGCATTTAAATCTTTTTTTTTTTTTTTCTCATGAAATTTAAGCACATTTTCTCCTCTAAATGTCATTACCAAAATGTGTCAATCGTAAAAATTTTTAAAAAAATTTTTTATTCTCATCAGTGTAATTTTAGTATTATAGTATACTATTTTTAATTAGCTTTTATTTTATATTTTAATTTTTTTATTTTAGTTTAAGTTGGAATTTTAATATTTAGCTTAATTTAGTAATTTTAATTAGTTTTTGGTTCTGTTTAAACGATTCTGCTTAGCTTTTATTTCCGGTTTAGCTTTAGTGCTTATATTTCAGTTAGTTGCCAATTTCAAATTTTAGGTTTTTCAAGCTTTTCATCTAATATTTATATTGTATTTTATTTCAGCTTAATTTCAGTTAATAAAAACTAATTTTAATTTTAGTTAACAACACTGATTCCGACTGTACTACGTTCACTGTAATGCAGCATTTTATTTTTACTGTATTGCAACAAGTATTACTTTAAAAGTTGCTATATAAGTCCAAAACATTATTAATTAAAGGCAACAGAACAGTGCATATGCCGTAAGTGCATTGCAATAATGAGAATAATGTGCAAACAATCTAAAATACACTTCATTTTCTTAGAGGATTCTTATATCATTTGATTTTTAGTAGGGCTGTCAAAACGATTAATCGCGTCTAACATAAAACTTTGCATATATACATACACACACACACAAAGTATATACTCAGACTTTTATGTTAGATGCGATTTAATCGTTTTGACAGCACTATTTTTATATGAAATAGGAGTCAGACTTGATATTGACTGGTTTCGTGAGATTTACCCAATAACCTCTGATGTTCCAGGTGTTAATTCTCTAAATGTAAGATCATTTAGGCAACTCTCAGATCTCATGAGGGTCCTTTGACGGAGCTGTCAGCCCATAATAGCATTTGTGACTCGTTCTGTTCATGTCCGGCTAATCTTGGCCAAGTACTCGACATACTCTGGCTGGAATGCTTCATTTGTTCTTCTTGTGGGGAATCAGCGCTGGTCTCTCTTGGGTTCTGGGCCTGTAATGATTTCATTTAGAGGAATCTGACAGACTAGGCGAGTCTACACTCCCTGAGTGAAGGTAGGCTTTGGGATGTGAATAATTGATGTGTTGAAGTAGAAGCAGAAAGACGTGGGCTGAAAGCAGAGCGCTTCAGCCGACTCTTGAACACACAATGACAGCGTCATCCGTTGGGAAGGGTGAAAGTGTCTTATATGTAAAATAACTAGTGTTATGTGTCACCAACATTAAGTGTTGAAGTGTTTATCACTGCTGCGGTTAGGGAGTCTAGCTATAATCACCCACTCGTTCTAATAAACATTATTTATAGCTTGTTTTTAGGCCAGAAACACACTTCACAAAAGAATACTTTTGCATTTAAAATTTTACTCTGAAACATTTTGGAATACAATCCCTCACAAGTAGTCATGTACATGTTTTTGCCCTAGAATAGTTAATTTTTCAAGTTTTTTTTTGTTAAATTAAACATTGTTTGTGTGTGTGTGTGTGTGTGTGTGTGTGTACTACTATTCAAAAGTTAACATTTTTCTTTAAGATATTAATACTTTTATTCAGCAAGGATTCATTAAAGTAATCAAAAGTGACAGTAAAGACATTTATAATGTTACAAAAGATTCTATTTCAAATAAATGCTGTTCTATTCATCAAAGAATCCAGAAAAATAAAATGTATCACTGTTTTCACAAAAATATGAAGCTTTCAACATTGATCGTAATCATAAATGTTTCTTGATCATAAATCATCATATTAGAATGATTTCTGAAGGATCATGTGACACTGAAGACTGGAGTAATGATGATAAATTCAGCTTTGATCACAGGAATAAATTACACTTTACTATATATTCACATAGAAAACAGTTATTTTACATTTTAATAATATTTCAAAATTTATACTGTAGTTTTGATCAAATAAATGCAGCCTTGGTAAACCGAAGAGACTTCTTTCAAAAACATGAAAAAATCGTATATATGTGCAAGAACAATGTCAAACATCACATATGAAATGGAATGACAGGAGTCAGTGCTTATATTACAGCGTGTCTGTGTAATCACTTCCACCTTGAATTGAATTGTATCATCTTTTACTATTATATTGTTTATGATGCCAAACCACATTTGCTTGCAGTGAGCTTGTGCTGATCTCTCCAAGGGAACTGGTACAAAGGCACATTCCACCATTCCATGTTTGTTAATTCCGTTGTCATGGCAACCAGGCTAAATGTGGCCACTGGCACCACGTTGCCAAGTAACAGCTGAGTTATGAGCCGGATGAGGCAGACATAGAGGATGTGTGTGAAGCGTTTCTGCAAAGAATGAGAGTCTCTTGCGTGGTTTTAAAAAAAAAAAACTTCCTTGGCATGAGAAGCATCTAAGATATTGATATTGGGAATGTCTTTTATATTCGTGCCTGTAAATGTTTGTGTGAAGCGCACAATTCACAGAGTATCTTTATTCACTGCGGATAAAAACAAAGCACAGTGAGACCGTTTAGTGAGAGCGGTGGTGAGCGGCCGGTGAGAGCGGTGGTGAGATCGTTCGGTGAGAGCGGTCCGTGAAAGCGTTCGGTGAGAGCGGTGGTGAGAGCAGTCCGTGAAAGCGTTCGGTGAGAGCGGTGGTGAGAGCAGTGGGTGAGAGCGGTCCGTGAGAGCGTTCCATGAGAGCGGTGGGTGAGAGCGGTGGTGAGAGCGTTCGGTGAGAGCGGTGGTGAAAGTGTTTGGTGAGAGCGGTGGTGAAAGCATTCCGTGAGCGGTGGTGAGAGCATTCCGTGAGAGCGTTCGGTGAGCTCGTTCCGTGAGAGCGGTCGGTGAGCGGTGGTGAAAGCGTTCGGTGAGAGCGGTGGTGAGAGCGTTCGGTGAGCAGTGGGTGAGAGCGGTGGTGAGAGCGGTGGTGAGAGCGGTGGTGAGAGCGTTCGGTGAGAGCGTTCGGTGAGAGCGTTCGGTGAGAGCGTTCCGTGAGAGCGGTGGTGAGAGCGGTGGTGAGAGCGTTCGGTGAGAGCGTTCGGTGAGAGCGTTCGGTGAGAGCGGTGGTGAGAGCGTTCCGTGAGAACGGTGGTGAGAGCGGTCCGAGAGAGCGGTGGTGAGAGCGTTCGGTGAGAGCGGTGGTGAGAGCGGTCCGAGAGAGCGGTGGTGAGAGCGTTCGGTGAGAACGGTGGTGAGAGCGGTCCGAGAGAGCGGTGGTGAGAGCGTTCGGCGAGAACGGTGGTGAGAGCGGTCCGAGAGAGCGGTGGTGAGAGCATTCCGTGAGCGGTGGTGAGAGCATTCCGTGAGAGCGTTCGGTGAGCTCGTTCCGTGAGAGCGGTCGGTGAGCGGTGGTGAAAGCGTTCGGTGAGAGCGGTGGTGAGAGCGTTCGGTGAGCAGTGGGTGAGAGCGGTGGTGAGAGCGGTGGTGAGAGCGGTGGTGAGAGCGTTCGGTGAGAGCGTTCGGTGAGAGCGTTCCGTGAGAGCGGTGGTGAGAGCGGTGGTGAGAGCGTTCGGTGAGAGCGTTCGGTGAGAGCGTTCGGTGAGAGCGTTCGGTGAGAGCGGTGGTGAGAGCGTTCCGTGAGAACGGTGGTGAGAGCGGTCCGAGAGAGCGGTGGTGAGAGCGTTCGGTGAGAGCGGTGGTGAGAGCGGTCCGAGAGAGCGGTGGTGAGAGCGTTCGGTGAGAACGGTGGTGAGAGCGGTCCGAGAGAGCGGTGGTGAGAGCGTTCGGTGAGAACGGTGGTGAGAGCGGTCCGAGAGAGCGGTGGTGAGAGCGTTCGGTGAGAGCGGTGGTGAGAGCGGTCCGAGAGAGCGGTGGTGAGAGCGTTCGGTGAGAACGGTGGTGAGAGCGGTCCGAGAGAGCGGTGGTGAGAGCGTTCGGTGAGAGCGGTGGTGAGAGCGGTCTGAGAGAGCGGTGGTGAGAGCGTTCCGTGAGAGCGTTCGGTGAGAGCGGTGGGTGAGAGCGTTCGGTGAGAGCGGTTCGTGAGAGCGGTGGGTGAGAACGGTGGGAGAGAGCGGTGGGTGAGAGCGTTCGGTGAGAGCGGTGGTGAGAGCGGTCCGAGAGAGCGTTCCGTGAGAGCGGTGGGTGAGAGCGTTCGGTGAGAGCGGTGGTGAGAGCGGTGGTGAGAGCGGTGGGTGAGAGCGGTCCGAGAGAGCGGTGGTGAGAGCGTTCGATGAGAGCGGTGGGTGAGAGCGGTGGGTGAGAGCGGTGGGTGAGAGCGGTGGGTGAGAGCGGTGGTGAGAGCGGTCCAAGAGAGCGTTATGTGAGAGCGGTGGGTGAGAGCGTTCCGTGAGAGCGGTGGTGAGAGCGTTCGGTGAGAGCGGTGGTGAAAGTGTTTGGTGAGAGCGGTGGTGAAAGCATTCCGTGAGCGGTGGTGAGAGCATTCCGTGAGAGCGTTCGGTGAGCTCGTTCCGTGAGAGCGGTGGTGAAAGCGTTCGGTGAGAGCGGTGGTGAGAGCGTTCGGTGAGCAGTGGGTGAGAGCGTTCCGTGAGAGCGTTCCGTGAGAGCGTTCCGTGAGAGCGGTGGTGAGAGCGTTCGGTGAGAGCGTTCGGTGAGAGCGGTGGTGAGAGCGTTCGGTGAGAGCGGTGGTGAGAGCGTTCGGTGAGAGCGGTGGTGAGAGCGTTCCGTGAGAGCGGTGGTGAGAGCGTTCGGTGAGAACGGTGGTGAGAGCGGTCCGAGAGAGCGGTGGTGAGAGCGTTCGGTGAGAGCGGTGGTGAGAGCGGTCCGAGAGAGCGGTGGTGAGAGCGTTCGGTGAGAACGGTGGTGAGAGCGGTCCGAGAGAGCGGTGGTGAGAGCGTTCGGTGAGAGCGGTGGTGAGAGCGGTCCGAGAGAGCGGTGGTGAGAGCGTTCCGTGAGAGCGTTCCGTGAGAGCGTTCGGTGAGAGCGGTGGGTGAGAGCGTTCGGTGAGAGCGGTGGTGAGAGCGGTGGGTGAGAACGGTGGGAGAGAGCGGTGGGTGAGAGCGGTCCGAGAGAGCGTTCGATGAGAGCGGTGGGTGAGAGCGTTCCGTGAGAGCGGTGGGTGAGAGCGGTGGGTGAGAGCGGTGGGTGAGAGCGGTGGGTGAGAGCGGTGGGTGAGAGCGGTGGGGAAAGCGTTCGGTGAGAGCGGTGGGTGAGAGCGTTCGGTGAGAGCGGTTCGTGAGAGCGGTGGGTGAGAACGGTGGGAGAGAGCGGTGGGTGAGAGCGTTCGGTGAGAGCGGTGGTGAGAGCGGTCCGAGAGAGCGGTGGTGAGAGCGTTCCGTGAGAGCGGTGGGTGAGAGCGGTGGGTGAGAGCGGTGGGTGAGAGCGGTGGGTGAGAGCGGTGGGTGAGAGCGGTCCGAGAGAGCGGTGGTGAGAGCGTTCCGTGAGAGTGTTCGATGAGAGCGGTGGGTGAGAGCGTTCGATGAGAGCGGTGGGTGAGAGCGTTCGGTGAGAGCGGTGGTGAGAGCGGTCCGAGAGAGCGGTGGTGAAAGCGTTCGGTGAGAGCGGTGGGTGAGAGCGGTTCGTGAGAGCGGTGGGTGAGAGCGGTTCGTGAGAGCGGTGGGTGAGAGCGTTCGGTGAGAGCGGTGGTGAGAGCGGTCCGAGAGAGCGTTCCGTGAGAGCGTTCGGTGAGAGCGGTGGTGAGAGCGGTGGGTGAGAGCGGTCCGAGAGAGCGGTGGTGAGAGCGTTCCGTGAGAGCGGTGGGTGAGAGCGGTGGGTGAGAGCGGTGGGGAAAGCGTTCGGTGAGAGCGGTGGGTGAGAGCGGTGGGGAAAGCGTTCGGTGAGAGCGGTGGGTGAGAGCGTTCCGTGAGAGCGTTCCGTGAGAGCGTTCCGTGAGAGCGTTCCGTGAGAGCGGTGGGTGAGAGCGGTGGGGAAAGCGTTCGGTGAGAGCGTTCGGTGAGAGCGTTCCGTGAGAGCGGTGGGTGAGAGCGGTGGGGAAAGCGTTCCGTGAGAGCGTTCCGTGAGAGCGGTGGGTGAGAGCGGTGGGGAAAGCGTTCGGTGAGAGCGGTGGGTGAGAGCGGTGGGGAAAGCGTTCGGTGAGAGCGTTCCGTGAGAGCGGTGGGTGAGAGCGGTGGGGAAAGCGTTCGGTGAGAGCGTTCGGTGAGAGCGGTGGGTGAGAGCGGTGGGGAAAGCGTTCGGTGAGAGCGGTGGGTGAGAGCGGTGGGGAAAGCGTTCGGTGAGAGCGGTGGGTGAGAGCGTTCGGTGAGAGCGTTCGGTGAGAGCGGTGGGTGAGAGCGGTGGGTGAGAGCGGTGGGTGAGAGCGGTGGGTGAGAGCGGTGGGGAAAGCGTTCGGTGAGAGCGTTCCGTGAGAGCGTTCGGTGAGAGCGGTGGGTGAGAGCGGTGGGGAAAGCGTTCGGTGAGAGCGGTGGGTGAGAGCGGTGGGGAAAGCGTTCGGTGAGAGCGGTGGGTGAGAGCGTTCCGTGAGAGCGGTGGGTGAGAGCGGTGGGTGAGAGCGGTGGGGAAAGCGTTCGGTGAGAGCGTTCCGTGAGAGCGTTCGGTGAGAGCGGTGGGTGAGAGCGGTGGGTGAGAGCGGTGGGGAAAGCGTTCGGTGAGAACGGTGGTGAGAGCGGTGGGTGAGAGCGGTGGGTGAGAGCGGTGGGGAAAGCGTTCGGTGAGAGCGTTCCGTGAGAGCGGTGGGTGAGAGCGTTCGGTGAGAACGGTGGTGAGAGCGGTGGGTGAGAGCGGTGGGTGAGAGCGGTGGGGAAAGCGTTCGGTGAGAGCGTTCCGTGAGAGCGGTGGGTGAGAGCGTTCCGTGAGAGCGGTGGGTGAGAGCGTTCGGTGAGAGCGGTGGGTGAGAGCGGTGGGTGAGAGCGGTGGGGAAAGCGTTCGGTGAGAGCGGTGGGTGAGAGCGGTGGGAGAGAGCGGTGGGAGAGAGCGGTGGGTGAGAGCGGTGGGTGAGAACGGTGGGTGAGAACGGTGGGTGAGAGCGGTGGGTGAGAGCGTTCGGTGAGAGCGTTCGGTGAGAACGGTGGTGAGAGCGTTCGGTGAGAGCGGTGGGTGAGAGCGGTGGGTGAGAGCGTTCGGTGAGAGCGTTCGGTGAGAGCGGTGGGTGAGAGCGGTGGGTGAGAGCGGTGGGTGAGAGCGTTCGGTGAGAACGGTGGTGAGAGCGTTCGGTGAGAACGGTGGTGAGAGCGTTCGGTGAGAGCGGTGGGTGAGAGCGGTGGGTGAGAGCGGTGGGTGAGAGCGGTGGGTGAGAGCGGTGGGTGAGAGCGGTGGGTGAGAGCGGTGGGTGAGAGCGGTGGGTGAGAGCGTTCGGTGAGAACGGTGGTGAGAGCGTTGGGTGAGAGCGGTGGGTGAGAGCGGTGGGTGAGAGCGGTGGTGAGAGCGGTGGGTGAGAGCGGTGGGTGAGAGCGTTCGGTGAGAGCGGTGGGTGAGAGCGGTGGGTGAGAGCGTTCGGTGAGAGCGTTCGGTGAGAACGGTGGTGAGAGCGGTGGTGAGAGCGTTCGGTGAGAGCGGTGGTGAGAGCGGTCCGAGAGAGCGGTGGGTGAGAGCGTTCGGTCAGTTTTAGTAATTTTAGTGCTTAAATTTGTTTTATTTCAGTTAGTGGCCAACATTTCTAATTTTTGTTTCATTTCTAAAACTGTAAGCTTAAGTTTTTCATCTCATATTTATTTAATTTTTAGCTTTCTTTCAATGAACAAAAACGATGTTTAATAGTTTTAGTTAATAATGACACTGCCAATAACATTTCTATGTTACAGATTTTTGTTTTCAGACGTTACAAATCTACAATATTATGTTGAAATCGGCTGTTGTTTTCCCACCAAAATGATGTCAGTCCCTGGAGGATGATGTAATTTGGGGTAAATGGATTTGATTAAACACTTACAGGCTTAAAAGTAAAAAAAATCCTGTAGACCATTATGTTAAAATAGTGGGATTTTTCATATTTAAAATTTTTTTTTTACATGTTATTGCTTACATGGAAATGTAGAAGTGAAAATCAGATGTGATGTTTGCAAACAAAAGCAGAAGTGAATGAGTGAATATATTGTGAAGCAATCAAGATGTTTGTGTGTTTCCTTTCTCTTTCAGATGGGTTATTTGTGTTTGATCTAAGAGTGAAAGCTGCGTCTGTCCATAAGAGATGATCCGTTTGCTTCGTGGGGAATTTCAAACACCCTTTGCATTGTGTTATCGCAAAAAAATTGTTTTAGCTTGGGAAAACACCTGCGAGACTTGAGTCAGATAATGAAATGCACATAAGGCGGCGCTTGGTTTCATAATCTCTCTCACTGTGTGTGTGTGTATGTGTGTGACCTCATGAGAGGCGAGCTGCCCAGAAATTCATAGCTGACTCATTTCACTGTGACCGTTTGTCTGCTTTGAAGAGTTTTAGAGAAATTCACTTCACAGCTCACCAGTGAACGGGGGAATGTCCGTGTTTTGAATGTCTGCATTTGAGAGTGAGGCTGCTTGACAGAAACGGCATGTACATAAAATGGATTTTTTTTGGATTTTTTGAAGCAAATGTGAGTGGTGCAAAACTCAGCCGTGATGTTGCATTCAGCCTGACAAATCCCAGCATTTGCTAATCCATTTAGCCCAATGTTTTGAATGGTTTCTAGGGTGTTGCTAGGGTATTCTGTGTTGTTTTTTTATTATTAAACGTTCAATAAGAATCTCACGGCTAATGAATAGTTGAAGCCCAACGCTGAAAACAGCAGTTTTAAATCCCATACTGTAAACATGCAAATATGCACAATTGAGCCCAGAGAATGGCTGAATAATGCCTTTCACAATGACCCTGTTCATCCCGTACAACCTGCCAACCCTGGATAAGAGAACGAAACAATATAAGCATTCACAAGCCTTTCCACCTAAACCAACAGACTGATTCAAGGTCTCAAAAGCAGAGTTTGTGTTGTAGCCGAGCTCGAAAAAGCAGGACGGCTCACGCTGAATGACCTACAACTCTTAATAAAGCAGTAAGCCACGTGACGACACGGTGTGTTACAGTGATTTTACTACGCTTAAAGGGTATTATTACTCCCAGAACTTTGGTACAATCACTGAAACCCACAGCCTCAAATGAGTTCGGCTTCAAACACCGCTCATAAATCAGTTTTATAATATTAATTTGGCTGTTTTAATCTCTATATATTTACTGTATTTGCACTGACGTCATCATCTCATTTGATTATTTCCTCATAAACATGAATTAAGTACTTCTAATTTGTAAAATATTTAATTAACTGGATAATTTAAGAAATGAGCACCAGCACATATTATACTGATTATTGTATATATTTTGATAAATGTGTAAAAAAAATAATCCAGTGAATAAAAATTGGCAAATTGTTGTTTATTATAAAAAAAAAAAAAAAATATTATACTGATTATTGTTTGACCAAATTAACATATTAGAAGAACTTTGTTTAATTTGATTATTTGCCTTTTTTGTTTGGAAGTTTAATTTGGAGTTTGTATAAATATTGCTGATAAAGTCTCCTTATTCCACATTGATCAAAAATCGATTAATTGCATTTAACATAAGTTTAAAAATATATGTGTGTGTATATATATGTGTGTGTATGTATGTATGT